>CP092877.1:61706944-61753125 GCA_030710605.1 Cordylochernes scorpioides | reverse complement strand
GAGGTTGTTTATTGGACATTTAGAGGTGGTTTATTGGATATGTAGAAGTGGTTTATTGTAGATGTAGAGGTTGTTTATCGGACATTTAGAGGTGGTTTTATTGGAGATGTAGAGGTTGTTTATCGGACATTTAGAAGTGGTTTATTGGATATGTAGAAGTGGTTTATTGTAGATGCAGAGGTTGTTTATCGGACATTTAGAGGTGGTTTATTGGAGATGTAGAGGTTGTTTATTGGACATTTAGAGGTGGTTTATTGGAGATGTAGAGGTTGTTTATCGGACATTTAGAGGTGGTTTATTGGAGATGTAGAGGTTGTTTATTGGAGATGCAGAGGTTGTTTATCAGACATTTAGAGGTGGTTTATTGTATAAGTGGTTTATATCGGAGATGTAGAGGTTGTTTATCGGACATTTAGAAGTGGTTTATTGTAGAAGTGGTTTATATCGGAGATGTAGAGGTTGTTATCGGACATTTAGAGGTGGTTTATTGGAGATGTAGAGGTTGTTTTATTGGGGAGATGTAGAGGTGGTTTATCGGAGATGTAGAGATGGTTTATCGGATATTTAGAGGTTGTTTATTGTGTGTAGAGGTTGTTTTTATTGGGGAGATGTAGTGGTTGTTTATTGGAGATGTAGAGATGGTTTATCGCGGAGATGTAGAGGTGATTTTTCGGAGATGTAAAGGTTGTTTATTGTAGAAGTGGTTTATATCGGAGATATATAAGTTGCTTATTGTATAAGGCAGTTTATTGAAGATAATAAGCATTTAAGCAAGGTTAATCCTGATCATTTTTAAATATAATGATTTAAACGAAAGTGTAATCATCTATATCTAACAAATGAAGCTATTTAGCCTGAAAATTAAAAAATATATATATCGCGAAAAAGTTCCATATAATATAAATAGTTCCAAAGAATGGTGTCGGTGAAACAAACCTTTTAGTTTCGAATATATTAACTTTGATATTTCGGTTACTTTTTCGGGAGAAGGGGATATTTAAAAAATTGTATTTATCTTTACTTATTTTGGTGTGGTTTTTATTTATTAAGGCCAGAATGTGCATATAATGCATTTTTATTCTAGCCATCAACAAAATATAAAATCAATCCGTTTATATTCGAAGTTGCCAATTATATTGCCAATATCTCTCTACAGATTCCTCATCTCCCAGAAGATTCGGATGATTGGAGTTTCATTGTCGATGTGATATTTTTTAGATTATATATATATATGTGGTGTCAAAATGAAGAAGGATTATATTCGTGTGCCAAAAAAAAAAAGACGTTTTCCCCCCTTTTTAAAATGCATCAAAACACTATGTTTCTTTCATATTCTATAACTATAAATTGCTAAGAGAAAAGTCGTATTTTGGCTTTGAAAAAAAAGGCGGGAAAGTATCATTTATCCGCTGCCAGTTAGGTTTCCATCTTCTGGCCGACTCCCAGGAACTGGTAGCGGACGTGCGTCCTGGAATGAGGACCATTGTTATCGATGGAAAAATTTTGCTATTTTAAAATCGGGGCTACATTAACAATTCAAAATGCCGCAAGGCTTTTAAAATGTAATCATAAATCTCTGTATATTTTTTACGTATTATCTTTTGTGATAATCATTGAAGAAAGAGAAATGAACTATAAACATTACTGTATGTTTAGATAAATGTTAAGTACAGACTGCACTTACGCAAAAAGTTTTAATACCATTCAAATATCAATTGGCTAAGTTAGACAATATGTATTTCCAAGTTTCTTGATATGTTATTACTTTGAATAGCAATGCACCTATTGAAGATATACTAAATGTGTGTTGAAGATGAACAAAAAAGAAGTCGAGGTCAGAAGTGCAAAGGTAAAATATGAGTTTTAGGTAAATAAAGAGCTTTTATATATAAGATATTTAAATAAGAAACTGAAGAAATGATGCTTAATTTTTATTTTTAGTCAGTTTTTCTGTATGGATGTGCAGTTTAGATAATAATTAAAGAACTCTGAAGCAGAAAATTTACCTCTTTTTTCAACATCTGAAGTACTAGAAGACTTTTAAAAATAAAATTGGGGAGTATAATCTTCTAGATGAAGTAATCAAAATAGGAAGTTTGCAGGACAGGTTATGTGAGGATAATCTGTAGATTATCTATTGACCATACAGAAAGATACACTTTGAAGAATGGTAGACCAAGGAAGGTTTGGGTCGATTGTCTAATAGAATAGTTTGGAATAAGAAGATAGGAATAGGATTGCTCAGAACAGGGTGAAATGGTGTCCCACGATGGTCGAGATGACAACTACACGATGAATACTGCGTTGGAACCTGGGTGTGTGCCCTCATTTCAAACTAGAGAGATACCATTATAAACAATCAAATATAAAAATAAAGTTCAATGAAATAACCCCTTGTTTCAATATCAAGGTGGTAATATCAGAGATTTCCGGGTATAAGTTTCTTTTTAAGATCATATATTATAAGACTCTAGTTTTCGGGCACACACACGAAAGCCCTTTTACAGGATAAACACACTCTAAAATAAATCGCCATTCAAAATACTGTAAACAGCCTATGTATTTTGTTTTTTTTAATTCTAGCACTATTGGCGATTTATTTTAGAGCGTTTCTTCTGTAGAAGGGCTTCCGTGTGTGTACCCGAAAGCCAGAGACTTATGAAATAAATGTTCTTAAAAAGAAACTTATCCCCGCGGAAGCCTGATAGTTCCTCCTTAGAGCATAAGAAATAAAACAATTAAGCACGAACTCTACTGTTCTAAAAGCGCTTATGTTCATATTTTCTTTAATTCCATAACTAAGAGTCAATTCTTCAGTGTAGTATATATAGGCAGAATCGTCCGATACAGTATTAGAGCTCGAAAAAGTGGTCTGGTGGATTAAATTGGTGAAACTGCTTGGAGGGTTCAACACTGATCAGCCAAGCCTTCCAATAATTTCTCATCGTAATAAAAATCGTCTTTATTCACAGGTGTTACATTCGAGCACAGCTCGCATTGTTTGGCTACTAACACATGGCGAGTTGATGAAGTAGAGGTGTGAAAAAGTTTGTCTTATTTCTTATATATAGCGCGTTATTGACTTATAAAACAAAGTAATGGGAGGAAGGTGAGATTTTAAAAGTCTCAAATATTTTACCAATGAAATTAGGTATCAAAAACGTTTACTGCGTGGCTCAATACAGATTCTTACAATACATTCGGCAGTGCGAAAAACCGACAATTCAGAGAAAGATATCATTCATCCATAAACTGACAAATAGGTGTGCTAATTAATGAGGTGTCAATCATATGCGAAATATCCATTTGCATATAAATAATAGAAAATACAAAATACCACTTATTATTGTATGGAAACAATAATGATGGTTGACACCCCAGAAATAAGCGTGGCATCCTGGGACCATATCATTTTACATAGCGTGACTTCAAAGGTCCTACTTTTGACCCGGGTTGTGAAAACACTCAGGCTATAAGAAGAGTCTGGGGCCTGTTAAAGACAGTTGTGCTTAGGTACAAACGAGATGCCGTTGCACTGTACAATCTTTGCTCGAGCCGCACCAGCACCTTTTTTTCTAGGGCTGTAGCCTTCCTTGCCGCTTCTAACCTCTGAAGTGTTTTATTCTCTCTCCATTTTTATATTAAGAAAATATAATATTTTATTGAGATGTAGAGGTTGTTTTATTGGGGAGATGTAGAGGTTCTTTTATCAGAGATCAGGTTGTGTTTTGTTTGATATTGCTATCGAAAAAAACCATTCAAAGAATTACAATCAAGACCTGAAATATTTTCGAATACTTTTACTTCTTCGAAAAATTCAGCAAGAACTTCTAAAAGTGCATGAAATTACTGCAAATTGGAAAATTTCAAATATTACTATGCTACTTACACGAAGATTAATTACCTACTCAATATAATATCTTTTTTTAAAAAATGGAATCTCTTAATTGAATTTTAGGTATTTTTGTACACAGATAAGTAATAAGACGTATTGATTTCAACTATTTTTATAAATGAGAGTATCTTTCACAAGTCACACGATAGAATGAAATTTGAGAATAATAATAGTTATTGATATAGGCCAATATGGTAAAAGTGTTAACTATAGATTAATATATATATAAACATGCCAATAGAGCTTGGGAGGATTAACCAACGTTGAAGAGTCCTTCTCCAAATAACAAGAGGGTCTTTCTCGTCATCTCTAAACTCAGAAGAATGCTTGTACATCCGCCTTTCGTCTTTGTAGGCTGTATGACAATTGACAATTAAAAACAGTTTATTGACATCTAGTCAACGGTCAAAAGGGAGTTTAAAAAGTTTAGAACAGCATAGGAAAATATATACACCAGACGAGGCCTTCACCGAAGGAACGTCTGGATCCTATCAGGAGCTTAAAGCCGCCTTGAGTTCGGACAGCCCGTTGCGGGTTATGGAATCCAAGTCCCCAGCATGCTCGATGACAGTGTTGAGGAATTCAACAAGAATAGGCCTGTGTTCAGGCAAGAGGTCCTCAAGGAAATCTTCAAGATAGGGGTATTGTAGGCGGTATGATGGCTTTCTCATTCAGGCCAAACAGCAGCAAAACTACACTATTTTATCTAGAGATGAAACTGTACGTGAAATGCTGTCAGTAAGCCTCTAGTAGAAGTTTCTATCGAGATGACAAGTTGGGAAGGCGATCGTTGGATTAGTGCCGGCGACATGCTGGCGCCGAATGGAATTGATCGATCTGCTACATCACATCCGACTTGGCCACCGCTTCCTCCCGTACAGCAGGAACTTGATGGTCGCGTGAACAACATTGTCTACGAGTCTAGACAGAGTTCGGATAATAGGAAAAAATTCGGATGAATTATCAATTGTTTTTCCCCTTTATAGAAAGAGGTTGTTTGACCAACACTCATTTTTCTAGACCTTCTCTTGACCTCCTTACCACCCCCGTTCCTTGCTGCCTTCCAACTTAAGCATCAGCTACTAGGAACGTTCCAAAAGTAATGCCTGTTTACCCATAACTCGAATAATATTTGACCTTTTTATTTAAATTTTACTATGTTGTTAAGTAAAGCCTTATCTAATAATTATCCATTTTGTTTTTCCAGATACCTTAAGTAAAAGTATGAAATCAAGAAAGAGAAACAAAGAGCCGTTATTGAAATTTTGGAAATGGAGGGATGTTCAGCTTCCGAGATTCACCAGGGACTGAAAAATGTTTACAAAGAAGCCACAATTGATGTAAGTAATGTGAGAAGATGGATGAAAAGATTCCGAAGTGGTGAGACTTCTTTGGATGACAAACCACGTAGTGGGGAGGCCATCAACAACAACCAACCCTGAAAACGAAGACAAGGATGACCTTATCTGTCATGATTGAAGAATAAATATCAGAGAGTTGTGTAATATAATAAATGTTGTATCTAATGTAATAGAAACAATGATTGAACATCTAGGTTATAGAAAAACCTGTTGAAAATGGGTTCCAAAGTAACTAACCCCTGATCAGCATGATCAATGGGTTCAACTATGCCAAGAGCTACTGGATCTCTAAGAGGCCCAAAAGGACACTTTTTTCCCTCATATAGCGACTGGAGATGAAACCTGGACATACCTTTATGACCCAGAAACTTAGGCACAGTCATTAGAATGGCATCATCCCAGCTCACCTAAGAAAAATGCAGAGGTCATCCAAAAAGGTGATAGCAAATGTCTTTTGGCACATGTGCGAGGTGTAATATTGATTGATTCTCTAGAAGAAGGTAGCACTATGAATAGTTCTCGCTATGTTCTAACTTTACGAAATCTTAAGGAAGCTATTCGTAGAAAAAAAAGACAAGAGATTCCTCTTAAATCCGTCAAGTTAGACCATGACAATGCACGGCCGCATACCTCCTTCTAGACTTCAGAGGCTATTTTACAAATAAGTTCCACAATCCGCATACAGCCCAGATTTGGCATTGTGATTTCAATTTATTCTCCCCCCCCCCCTAAAAAAAAAGTCTGAAGGGCAAATATTTGAAGACCTACAGGAAGTAAAACGGGCCATAAAGGCATCGTTGAGAAAACAACCTCCAGCATATTTCCAAAGCGGATTCACAGCGTGGATTTAACAATGGAGGAAATGTATAGACTCCGCTGTGGAGAATATTTTGAATAATTCCATTCTATTCACAAATATTTTATTTATATGTGTACAAAATTTGAATTAAAAATATTTAGTACTTTTCGAGTTATGGCCAAACAGGTATTACTTTTGGAACAACCTATATATTTTCCTAACTCTAATTTTTCTCTATAAAATGGAAACTTCAAGTTTAGCATTCGGTTGAAAGTTCACCTCTTCCAACATATGGACGACAGGCTCGAAGTAAAGCAACCAAAACGTGACCTTTCAGTAGCAAGCAACCATCAGCCTAATCGAACTAGAGCAGCTCACAATGAAACAGACCAAAAAGTCAGTTAGTATTCTTGGTATGAACTTTAAGTTGATTAAGACACAACACTTGCAACAGATACAACAATGGAGTAATATATAGAGAGAGAGAGGTGGGAAAGAGAAATGTAAAAGAGATTAAATAAATGGAGAAAAAGCGGGTCAGAGCAGAAACCTTCAGTTTCACCATCAGCCTCGACCTAGACAGAGGGTTGGATCTTGACCCTCTTTAGTGACCTGGCGGCGATGTTCCCACAGTCTGGGTACCTCCCTGCCTGGCTCGCACAGAAGGAGAAGTATCTGGACTGTAGGATGGAGGAAACTAGTATAACATCGATGTAGGTTGTGTTTATTCATCCATAGTATACCGCAGTATTCCCCAAAAAATATGGTCCACGAGTGTTCCCCAACTGGAGACGATTGAGAAGGGAAAGAATCATCATGTTTGGATATCTTGTCCGGCAATCGGAGTGTTTAACGGTAGTATTGGAGAGAAGTATGGAGAACAGAGCGGATAAAATAAGCCCGATAATGGAATTCATTGACAATTTCCAGAGAAGACCATCCTATAATATCAGAAGACTGGCATCAGAAGTTCTTGGAAGTGAGAATACTGCCAACCAACCTATGGAGGTTGCGGATAAATATATATAACGCTATTTCTCACAGATAAATAAGGCCAATGATAAAAGGAGAATCTAAATTATGGTCACGAATTGTCGGCCATATCACCAAGTAAACCCCATGATCAATAATAACGGGAAAGAATAAAGATAGTCCTTATGTTTGTCCTTAGTAACAACTAAAGAAGAAGCTCTAAGCTCCTAAAAGATCGTAAAGATAGAGGCTTCCTGGCCGGAATTCATAGTTCTTCAAATTAAAGATACTTCGGCCAGCATTTTTTTTTTTTTAAAGATTTTCTGGCCGAAGTATTTTTAATTTGAAGAACTCCTAACAGATGGACAGATAAGCCGCTGTTAGAAGATCCATATCCACGGAGTAAGTAAGAGAAAGCGATGTAGTATTTCAGGCTAATGGCTCCGACGTTGATGGGTATACCAAAGGTGTGGTTGCCGTGGGGACCATCATCAAATTGATTAATTCTGTATGACTTGTTTACCCCTCCATTATCTCCTTTCATTTTCCTACACGCAATACCCACGGGAGCATGCTCCAACCTATGGGGTACTAACCCAAGAGTTTTAGGTACCGTGGAATTGACACAACCACAACCTTGATATTTTTAAAATTGCCTATATGCAATGCCATATTACTCTAACTTTGTATAGCCTCTGGAATAGACACGCATCTTGAATAGATCGCATCACACGCATCTAGACGAGATATTGATAGTTCACCTATCTGGATACCAATACTCCTCTCAATTATTAACTCCAAACCCCTAGAAGTCTAGCTATTTGAGATCAATCAAACGGCAGCCTGGAATAAAATAACGAGCTTCCTTACAACCCCGGCGATAAGAACCTGTTTTCCACCATCTTCCAGATCAAAAGTAACTAGGTACCGCTCAAAAAGAGAAACTTAGCTTTCCACCATCTCGAACAAGAGAGCTGCAAACTTGTCAGAGTTTGTTTTATTCACCCGCTTTAAAACAATGTGAACTTGTAAAAAAAACGACCTCCTTGTATGTTGTTAATAGAAACAGGTTAGTATCCTTGAACGTAGGTATTTGATAAAGTGTGCGTGTTGGAATCCACTAGCACAGTGTGATCGGGTATAAAACTAAAATTTAGTTCTGAAAATCATTTGCTGATTGGGAGTTGGATGTATTTCAGAAAGTCGTGTATGTATCTAAGTAGAACTAGGATTCAAAGTAATCATTCCCCTGAAGAGAGTGATAGGAAGTCACTGAAATGTCGGGAGTTAAACTATTGGTTGATGTGACTGTAAAATTTAGTTATTAGAAAAAAATAAATGTTTTATCTACAACTAAAAGCTAATTGTTCCATCATGATTATTGAAAGTGAGCATAAAAATATTCCGAAAGTGCTTCATTTTATAAAATAAAATTTAAAATACGTAAATCCTGCCCAGAAGTCCTCCTCTACGTGGCGGACGGCAGAAGCAGCACAAGTAAGGGACTGCCCTGTAAGGCGAAGTACGGTGTCATGAGCCCCGAGCCACTACGGTAACCGTGAACAGGAAACTCTGAAATGTGACTGACTAACGGGGCAATGGCACATCCCCCACAATTCCATGGAAAAACAATGGACAAGACACCACCACCAAAATATGCAAATAGTATTAAATGTTTCTTTAAATATAAAAGAAAAATTTCTATAATTTGTGCAGAAATTATAAGGGAATCCAGGGCTCGAGACACCTACTGCTGGAATGTCCACTCTTCTTTAGTGCTAGACAACAGACAGTAAATAATGTTGTAAATCTATATGAATTTGTAAATACTAGAGATAACTTGTGAATATATTTATGATTATCTTTCTAACCTGGAAGATTCAGGTTTCTAATATATCTTATTGTTTTTTATTTATTTATTTGTATAATATGTTTATAACTGCTCCTGTTTAAAAATGTAAATCGACGCAATTATCCCTAGTCGGGATATCGCGTTTTGTGTGTTGAAATAAAATGAAAACTAAAAAGTTTCAGTTTGTTGGTATAATAGATTTGGGAAGGAAAAACTTTAGGAAATCTCTATGTGCCTATGATGAAGAAAGGGGGAAAATGCATTTGCTATGTGGTGGTCAGTGTGAAAGACAAGTTTTGTTCTGTGAGGTTTTTAAAAAGGACTTTGCCAAAAATGTAAACAAACTTCCTTGACGAAACTTCTTCGGGAATGAAAGGACAGAGAGGACTGGATGACATTCTAGCCTTCACAGAGTTAAGAAGAAAAAGGTTTTTGTTTAATTACTGATAGACCCCCCACGTCGTGTCTAAATACACATGCATACATAATACACTTAAAAATATATATTTATATAATAAAAAGGCATATATTGGATCGAATAGAAATATTTAATACTAGCGGATGTGTACCCGGCTTCGCCCGGGTTTTATCCGAGTGAAAGTTTGCCTAACGAATATTATATATTATGAAGTATAATAAACAATGTTAAAGATTAGTTTTAATTATAAATCAAGATTGTGTGTGAATATTTGAGAAAGATGTAATATCGTTGTTGTTTTCTTGGCCGACTGTTTTACATATGGTGTTATCTTAAAATTGCTTGTTTTGAATATTTTTTTAGATTGAGTTGAATGAATTGCTGAATTTTTTTTTTGTATTTATATATAAATAAATTTAACTCTGTTGATTTTTTTTTTTTTTTTTTTTTGTATTTAATCGATAACAGCGAAGTTACGCATGTTAAAGTTAGGAAAAATATTTTGATGTTAAGCAAAACCTGCTCCATCTCGTTTTACATAAATGTTGAAAATTTGGTCGAAATTGATGCATTGTAACGAAAGTTTTTAGTGAACAACACTTATGAAATTTGCATTTTATTAATATAGATTGCCAATATATATTTTTATTCAATTCAATATTTAGTAGAACCTCCCTTTAAAAGACAACATCTAATTACGAAGCCAAAGTGTCCTCTTTCCAGAGAATTGCTCAATAGTAAAAATGGTAATTTTTCAAATGAAAACTATCTTTTATAGAGAGGTGTCCTCTATCGTGAGTTTCCTCTCGTAGAAGTTCTACAGTATACTTTTTTAATCATCTAATAATTAAATGTGGATTAGTCCATTTTCAAAAATAAATTTATAATTGTTACATGACAGTTACTGACACATGTCACATGTTGTATATGCGCGTAGACAAGAACATTCGACTGTGAAACACGATATCTTTAACCGGAAATATTGAACTTATTTTAGAAGTCTCCAATCAACTTAAGAAAGAAAGTGATTTGAAGATAAATCTTTTACCAAAATGGCTCAGGTCTAAATAGATAGCAGCTGGAAGAGTTAGAACATGTGGGGATAACATTCAATTTCGTGTAAAAATGATCGAAGCATATTCCAGCGTTTGGAACTAACCATGTATTTTCTAAGTCAAGGGATAATGTCTATGGGTAACAACCGATAGAGTGGCCTTGAAGGATTTCAAGTGGCCTCCTCTAATAGGCCACTTCTTACGTCATTCCATGTCTCTTCCTTGTGACCAAAGGAATGTCGTGGTTAGTCATTCCTTCTGGAAACTTCTCATTTCTCGGGATTGGGGACATGTGAGGGCCTTTGGAAGAGAGACGTTTGGTAAATGCTTTCACTAATACATCGAGATTTGGGGAATTTATGTAACGGAAGTGAGTCTTACAGTAACTAACCAATCGTCACTTCTTTATTTGTCTGCCCTGTGTTAGGAAGATTCTGTCACCATTTTCAATGGCTTTCAATTTATTTTCAGACTAGCCGAATGATCCGGGCAACGCCCGGGGTTTTACCCGATTAAATGCTTTTATTCAAATACTATTCGTTACAATTATAAATTGGCGCCGTGGATGTCATTCTTGTATAATATATAAATGAGTTTTAAAAATTGTAAAAAAAAAAATGCATCGGCCGGGAATCGAACCAGGGCCGCCCGCGTGGCAGGCGAGCATTCTACCACTGAGCCACCGATGGTTATGAGAAATGGTCATATTTGGGTATCTATTCCATTCACAAAAGCAAACGGTGACAGAATTGATTAAGAAAGGGCAATGCCCGGGTTTTACCCGATTAAATGCTTTTATTCAAATAATATTCGTTACAATTATAAATTGGCGCCGTGGATGTCATTCTTGTGAAACGTCCCGCTCCAAACTTTGTGTCTGAGAAGCGATCTACTTATATAATTGCCTTATTCTGTCTGTGTGAAGTTCACTGTCTGAAGTTCACGGATAGATTTTGGTCAGAATGGATAAAATAAAAAAAATGTCAAGGGATGGGAATCGAACACCTCTCTATAAAGGACAGTTTTCTTCACCAATACAGTAGAACCTCCATGAGAGGACACTCACGCTAGAGGACACCTCTCTATAAAGGACAGTTTTCTTCACCAATACAGTAGAACCTCCATGAGAGGACACTCACGCTAGAGGACATCTCTCTATAAAGGACAGTTTTCTTCACCAATACAGTAGAACCTCCATGAGAGGACACTCACGCTAGAGTACATCTCTCTATAAAGGACAGTTTTCTTCACCAATACAGTAGAACCTCCATGAGAGGACACTCACGCTAGAGGACACCTCTCTATAAAGAACAGTTTTCTTCACCAATACAGTAGAACCTCCATGAGAGGACACTCACGCTAGAGGACACCTCTCTATAAAGGACAGTTTTCTTCACCAATACAGTAGAACCTCCATGAGAGGACACTCACGCTAGAGGACACCTCTCTATAAAGGACAGTTTTCTTCACCAATACAGTAGAACCTCCATGAGAGGACACTCACGCTAGAGGACACCTCTCTATAAAGGACAGTTTTCTTCACCAATACAGTAGAACCTCCATGAGAGGACACTCACGCTAGAGGACGCCTCTCTATAAAGGACAGTTGTCTTCACCAATACAGTAGAACCTCCATGAGAGGACACTCACGCTAGAGGACACCTCTCTATAAAGGACAGTTTTCTTCACCAATACAGTAGAACCTCCATGAGAGGACACTCACACTCGAGGACACCTCTCTATAAAGGACAGTTTTCTTCACCAATACAGTAGAACCTCCATGAGAGGACACTCACGCTTGAGGACGCCTCTCTATAAAGGACAGTTGTCTTCACCAATACAGTAGAACCTCCATGAGAGGACACTCACGCTAGAGGACACCTCTCTATAAAGGACAGTTGTCTTCACCAATACAGTAGAACCTCCATGAGAGGACACTCACGCTAGAGGACGCCTCTCTATAAAGGACAGTTGTCTTCACCAATACAGTAGAACCTCCATGAGAGGACACTCACGCTAGAGGACACCTCTCTATAAAGGACAGTTGTCTTCACCAATACAGTAGAACCTCCATGAGAGGACACTCACGCTAGAGGACGCCTCTCTATAAAGGACAGTTGTCTTCACCAATACAGTAGAACCTCCATGAGAGGACACTCACGCTAGAGGACACCTCTCTATAAAGGACAGTTGTCTTCACCAATACAGTAGAACCTCCATGAGAGGACACTCACGCTAGAGGACGCCTCTCTATAAAGGACAGTTGTCTTCACCAATACAGTAGAACCTCCATGAGAGGACACTCACGCTAGAGGACACCTCTCTATAAAGGACAGTTGTCTTCACCAATACAGTAGAACCTCCATGAGAGGACACTCACGCTAGAGGACACCTCTCTATAAAAGACAGTTTTCTTCACCAATACAGTAGAACCTCCATGAGAGGACACTCACGCTAGAGGACACCTCTCTATAAAGGACAGTTTTCTTCACCAATACAGTAGAACCTCCATGAGAGGACACTCACGCTAGAGGACACCTCTCTATAAAGGACAGTTTTCTTCACCAATTCAGTAGAACCTCCATGAAAGGACACTCACGCTAGAGGACACCTCTCTATAAAGGACAGTTTTCTTCACCAATACAGTAGAACCTCCATGAGAGGACACTCACGCTAGAGGACACCTCTCTATAAAGGACAGTTTTCTTCACCAATACAGTAGAACCTCCATGAGAGGACACTCACGCTAGAGGACACCTCTCTATAAAGGAAAGTTTTCTTCACCAATTCAGTAGAACCTCCATGAAAGGACACTCACGCTAGAGGATACCTCTCTATAAAGGACAGTTTTCTTCACCAATACAGTAGAACCTCCATGAGAGGACACTCACGCTAGAGGACACCTCTCTATAAAGGACAGTTTTCTTCACCAATACAGTAGAACTTCCATGAGAGGACACTCACGCTAGAGAACACCTCTCTATAAAGGACAGTTTTCTTCACCAATACAGTAGAACCTCCATGAGAGGACACTCATGCTAGAGGACGCCTCTCTATAAAGGACAGTTGTCTTCACCAATACAGTAGAACCTCCATGAGAGGACACTCACGCTAGAGGACACCTCTCTATAAAGGACAGTTTTCTTCACCAATACAGTAGAACCTCCATGAGAGGACACTCACACTCGAGGACACCTCTCTATAAAGGACAGTTTTCTTCACCAATACAGTAGAACCTCCATGAGAGGACACTCACGCTTGAGGACGCCTCTCTATAAAGGACAGTTGTCTTCACCAATACAGTAGAACCTCCATGAGAGGACACTCACGCTAGAGGACACCTCTCTATAAAGGACAGTTGTCTTCACCAATACAGTAGAACCTCCATGAGAGGACACTCACGCTAGAGGACGCCTCTCTATAAAGGACAGTTGTCTTCACCAATACAGTAGAACCTCCATGAGAGGACACTCACGCTAGAGGACACCTCTCTATAAAGGACAGTTGTCTTCACCAATACAGTAGAACCTCCATGAGAGGACACTCACGCTAGAGGACGCCTCTCTATAAAGGACAGTTGTCTTCACCAATACAGTAGAACCTCCATGAGAGGACACTCACGCTAGAGGACACCTCTCTATAAAGGACAGTTGTCTTCACCAATACAGTAGAACCTCCATGAGAGGACACTCACGCTAGAGGACACCTCTCTATAAAGGACAGTTTTCTTCACCAATACAGTAGAACCTCCATGAGAGGACACTCACACTCGAGGACACCTCTCTATAAAGGACAGTTTTCTTCACCAATACAGTAGAACCTCCATGAGAGGACACTCACGCTTGAGGACGCCTCTCTATAAAGGACAGTTGTCTTCACCAATACAGTAGAACCTCCATGAGAGGACACTCACGCTAGAGGACACCTCTCTATAAAGGACAGTTGTCTTCACCAATACAGTAGAACCTCCATGAGAGGACACTCACGCTAGAGGACGCCTCTCTATAAAGGACAGTTGTCTTCACCAATACAGTAGAACCTCCATGAGAGGACACTCACGCTAGAGGACACCTCTCTATAAAGGACAGTTGTCTTCACCAATACAGTAGAACCTCCATGAGAGGACACTCACGCTAGAGGACGCCTCTCTATAAAGGACAGTTGTCTTCACCAATACAGTAGAACCTCCATGAGAGGACACTCACGCTAGAGGACACCTCTCTATAAAGGACAGTTGTCTTCACCAATACAGTAGAACCTCCATGAGAGGACACTCACGCTAGAGGACGCCTCTCTATAAAGGACAGTTGTCTTCACCAATACAGTAGAACCTCCATGAGAGGACACTCACGCTAGAGGACACCTCTCTATAAAGGACAGTTGTCTTCACCAATACAGTAGAACCTCCATGAGTGAACACTCACGCTAGAGGACATCTCTCTATATAAAAACGAATGTTTGTATGTGTTGCAGCTGATCATTTTTTCTATAAATATAATATACTATGTTGTTTGTAAATTTGATTATTTAAATAATTTGTATTTTTTTAAATATTTAATTATAAAATGAATTTTTGTAAATATATATATATATATATGTAAATTTTTGTGTAAAAAATTAATTAATAATAGAAAATTTGCATATGTTTTTTTGTTCATTAAAAAGTAGAAAATATTTTAAGAAAGGTGTGTGTGCCTTCTGTCCATTCTTCCACCCAACATAGGTTATGGGCCTACTAGCAAGCTTTTAGCTGTTTACTATAGCAACTTAAGAAAAAAAAAAGAATTGACTAAACTTTTGGGGCCGCATTAAAAGTTTGAAAATGACTGATACAAATTTAACTTTTCCAAAGCTGAATGCTTTCAACTATAATATATGGAAGGTGGATATGAAGGTCCTTCTGATTGATAGAGGAAGCTGGGATTTTATCATTGAAGATGAACCTGATCTTCCAGCTGAGGCAACAGCCAAAGATATTAGAGAATTTAAATGGAGGAAGGATAGGGCTTTCACTACAATTTACCAAGGAGTAGAAAGAAAATACCAAACCTTGATTGCTAATGCTGCTAATGGAAAAGAAGCCTGGAACATTTTAAAGCAGAATTTTGAGCCAAATTCAAGAGCCAGACTGGCTGGTTTGATTGATGAATTTTATGAACTAAAATTTGCTCCTGATGAAGAAACTATTGGAATATTTATTAAAAGAATCCAAGAGAAAAAACAACTGATTAAAGAAGCTGGATTTGATCTACCTGAAGTACTTGTGTGTTTTCAGTTGATAAGGAAATTGCCTCAAGATTATGATGGCATTGTCCAAGTTCTATACAGACTAGAAGAAAAAACAATTTAATGTTGAAAACATTGAAGCCCACTTAATAACTGAATCGGGAAGAGTTCAACAAAAGAAAAAAGATGATGGACTTGATATTGTGGCAAATGCCTTTCAAACAAAAACTCCCAGGATGTACCAAGGAAATAAAAAGAAAAATTATTTTTCTACAAAAGCACAGTATAGCAGTGGTAGCATGCTGGAGCCAACAGTGCATCCAAGAACAGCAAGAACCTATGATATAAGGAATTGCTCCTTCTGTGGGAAAACTGGCCATCTTATAAAAGACTGTTTTCTTAGAAACAAAAACTCTCAAGGGCAACACTACAGAAAGGATCAGAACTACAGGGGAAAATCTTCTGCATTTCACTCAGAAATTCTAAGCTTCCACCACATTAGTGAAAGAGCAAGTGATCCAACTAGTGAATGGGGAGAATAGCTGATAGACAGCGCAGCTACATCTCATTTTTGTAAAGAGAAAGATTGGTTTACCAACTATCAAGAAATACCCCCAATGGATGCGTTAATAGGAGATGTCGACTGCAAGTCAAAAATCTTAGGTAAGGGAGATATAAACTTTATCTTTAAGGATATAAATAATTCCTATGTAGAGGTAACTTTACTTAATGTACTATATGCCCCTAATATGAGAAGGAATCTAATTAGTGGCTCATGTATAGATATGGCAGGAAATAAGATCATTTGGAAAGATGGTAAAATGGTAATTTTCAGAAATAATGGAGAATATTTCTTTACAGCTAAAAGAGTAGATAAATTATATATAGTAAATGGATACCCTAATAAAGCCAAAGCTCAAAATTATTCAATTTCATATAACTTAAATCTTAATTTTCTCCATAAGAGATTTTGTCATATTAATTCAGAAATACTTAATTCTATGAGTAAAAAGAATACTGTCAAAGGATTAGAAAAAGTTCAGGGTAATCCAACCACATGTGATGTATGTAAAGTAGCTAAGATCACCAGTTCATCATTTAAATTTAGCTATACAATTCTGACTAGAAAACCTTTAGAAAAAGTGCATATGGATATCTGGGGTCCTGCACCAGTGAGATCACTTGGTGGCAGTAGATATTTTCTTTCTATCATAGATGACTACTCTAGAAAGGTTAATGTTTATTTCCTAAAAGAAAAGTCAGAAGTCTTTAACTATTTTAAGCAATACTTGCATGAGTCTGAGAGAGCATTAAATGCCAAATTAAAATGTATTAGGACAGATAACGGATTAGAATTCTGTAACAAAGAATTTGAAAAATTTCTAGTAAATTTGGGTATTAAAATAGAAAGAACATAAACTTATAGTCCTGAACAAAATGGAATAGCTGAAAGGTTTAATCGAACTGCAATTGAAGGTGTTCGAGCAATGCTTTTAGATAGTGGGTTACAACCCAGATTCTGGGCAGAAGCCCTAAATACCTTTGTATACACCAAAAACAGATGTGAACATGCCCTAACAAAAGGAGTAAGTCCAATGGAATTATGGTCAGGACATAAACCATCTGTAAGACATTTTAAAATTTTTGGCTCATTAGCTTATGTACATGTCCCTAAAATGAAAAGAAATAAGTTACAACCTAAGGCCAATTCAGGCATAATGGTAGGTTATGCAACCAAAACAAAAGGTTATAGAATCTGGTTGCCAGCAGATAGAAAAGTAATAGAAACCATTCATGTATTTATTGATGAAGCTAAGAAGGGTGTGGATACTTTGTTTGGTACTGCTTCTAGAGTACAATATGTTTTTTACCCACAGGATGATAACTACCCTTATGAAAATAATGATAGTGATAACCATAATTTACATACACTTATCCCAATAGACACTCTACAAGTGGATACATACTATATTTAGATGATACCCCATTTACATGGAAATCAAGAAAACAAAAGTGTATTGCATTAAGTTCTATGGAATCCGAATTTATAGCCTTAACTGAAAGTGTAAAAGAAACAATATGGTATTTTAATATATTAAAAGAAATAGACGTACTACCTAATGTGGGAAAACCTATTCAATTCTGTGACAATCAGTCAGCTATATATTTCTGTAAGAATAGTGTAGAAAATATAAAAACCAAGCATATTGATATCTCTCTCTCTCTCTCTCAGACTACAATTCATTAGAAAACTTGTTGAAGAAGAAGAATTCACTTTAAAATTTGTTAATAGTAATTTAAACTTAGCTGACTTCCTAACCAAACCTTTGTCCAAAGAGAAACTAAGTCATTTCATAGAGAGACTGTTTTGGAGATGAACTGTCTACAAATTAATCCAAGACTCATCTTCAGACAAGACTGGACCCGAAGCAGGAGGGAGTGTGAAGCCCACTACTTGTACAAGTTGACAAGGGACTCTGCATCATCTGTAAATTCCTTCACTGCTCTGTGCTATTTATCTCATTCTGTCTCTTTATAATTTTGTGTAGCTATCATGTTGTAAATCAGGGGAAATGATCATGGGGCCGATTGTTGCAGCTGATCATTTTTTCTATAAATATAATATACTATGTTGTTTGTAAATTTGATTATTTAAATAATTTGTATTTTTTTAAATATTTAATTATAAAATGAATTTTTGTAAATATATATATATATGTAAATTTTTGTGTAAAAAAATTAATTAATAATAGAAAATTTGCATATGTTTTTTTGTTCATTAAAAAGTAGAAAATATTTTAAGAAAGGTGTGTGTGCCTTCTGTCCATTCTTCCACCCAACAGTATGTTTGTCTGTTTGTTGGTTTGTATGTCCGGTATACAAATTCACAGTAGTTCACTAAATCAAACCAAAATTTCCATACATAGGTAAAAAATAACGGGGATGAACATAGGCTATTTTAAAATATATATAAATCATTTATTAAAACTATATATTCAAATTATTCTACTTAGCTCACGAGCAGCGCCCTCTAGAACACTCAGGCGTCCTGCCCGTTGGCTTCGCAGACAGGGAAGTCACGTGCTCGCCGGCAGCCAACGGGCGCGCGCCGCCGGCAGGTATATATTTTCATTTTTTGCTATAACTGATCTAATTCAGCGTTTAAAATAACTGCTCTTGCTATATTTGCTATGTTTTATTTTGCTATATTTTATGTGTTTGAATAATACATTTAATCGTGTAAACCCGGGCGTTGCCCGGGTCATTCGTCTAGTATTTTTATAAAGAGATGATCTGGCTTTGTGTCTTCTGCTCGAATGAATGTTTTTCTGTTAGAATTTTGTTCCTGCATACTAAAAATGAACTGGCTTCACCCGTGGTCTCTGCTTTTTTGAATTTTTCCGGATATAATTTTGTATCTGATAATCAAATATGATACAGCAATATTGTCATCATCATTTTCTGAATAAAAAACAACTACTTTTTTCCCAGAACCTGTAAATTTATTTTTCTTGACTAAAAATCCGAAAAATATCTTTTCCAGATTTTTCTCTATGTCCTGTTAAAACACGTTTTACATGTCCATTAGGTCAGCTGATATTACCTCCCATCTTCACCGCTAGAGGCGCTGCTTGCGAGCGAAAGGGCAAATTTGCCACGCAATTTGCAAATAACTTGTATACTTGTGTACATAGACAGGAAAAGCACATATATTTTAATAATATAAATGAGTTTTAAAAATTGTAAAAAAAAAAAAAAATGCATCGGCCGGGAATCGAACCCGGGGCGCCCGCGTGGCAGGCGAGCATTCTACCACTGAACCAAAAGCAAACGGTGACAGAATTAAGAAAGAATTGTGCATGACGCTGATAACTGTATATATTAATTCTTTAAAATCTAAAAATGCACATGAGCAAAATATAACTATGTGAGAATGAAAAAACATGCTCTGAGCTGCATAATGTGCTTTTTATATATGCAGTAAACCTCCCTGTAAACGACAACACATAATTTCAGAGCCAAAGTGTCCTTTAAGGAGAGGTATCTTCTTACCGGTGAGTTGCTAAATAGTAAACATGGTCATTTGGAAAATGAAAACTGTCCTTTGTAGAGAGGTGTCCGCTAAAGGGAGGTTCTACTGTATACCAAATTTTAAAACTTTATTCATATACATTGGGTAACCTTTTTTTTTTAACGACATAATGGATTAATATTAAGAACTAATATATATGGGAATGTCTTTTCATCATTTTAACTGCCAAGCCTTTTCTCCTTTTCTTTCTCATTTTTCTTTCTTTTTTCATGCATAATCTAAGTATATTGAAACTTCGATGAAAATAGTATATTTATTTTATGGCCGAAGTTAATATTTTTAAATCATTGTTTTGAGTTTTTTAATACACATATATTCACTAGAGATGGAAATTTTGCCAGAAGGAAGATCTATAAAAAAAACGGCCTCCTCTCCCGTCGAAATAGACGCCAGAACTAAGGACCATCTAACTAATCGCTTGAATCTGTTGTCTATTTTGACGGGGGAGAAGGGACCAGTATTTTTATATATTCATCGGGCAAAATTTCCATCTATGTTTTGGCCATAGAATTGGTCTAGCTACTTTACCAGCTAAACAACTCCATTAAAAATTATGAAGATTTCACTTGATCCCTTGTGGATCTAATGGAAAAAATCCATCCTAGACTGAAGAGTTCTATTATCCTGAAACCATGGTCTCCAAATGGACACATTTCAATGAAAACTATGCAACAATTTTCAACTATGCATTAGGGCAGGGGTTGGAAAACTGCGGTTCGCGAGCCACATGCGGCTCTTTGGATATGAAACTGCGGCTCTTTATATAGTTCCATACGTAAATATTATTTATGTGAGTACTATTTATTGTTGGCAAGAAAAAAATTGTGTGGCTCTTTAACTTTGATATTTAGTAAAATGTAATTTTTTTGACTCTTCTGACTCAAAAGGTTGCCAACCCCTGCGTTAGCGGGTCCACATATGATAATACAGTTAAACCTGTCTATAGCGCCCCCTCTTGGGACTCGCCAAAATAGGATGCTATAGAGAGGTCACTTATAATGTAAATCGCATCGTACTACGTATATAAAATCGGGCGCTATAGAGAGGAAGGCGCTATTTAGAGGGGGCGCTATGGACAGGTTTAACTGTACATAAAGTTCGGAATTGATAGTTTCGATAATTAGCCAGATTTTGGTTTTCAATAACTTTAAATGGAACCTCTCCAGAGATTCGTCACATGTAGACAGAAGTCAGTGACTTCCCTTCATCTGACTGACTTCTTGGACAAGTTTACCTTACTCTGATGGGGAAATAATAACATTCTGATCATGCAACTAAGTTTTATTGATGGAAATGCGCCATCTATCGGAATAAATAGAGCAACGAAATTTTATTTTAATTTTATTCTAGAATCTATAAATAAATGTAATCTATATAAAGCAATAACGCGCCATATACCCTATATATGTGGTATGAAAGGTGGGGAAAGAAACACACCATAAGTTGGAAGAGGAACCCAGGCAACCAGAGAGAGAGAGAGATGGGACCGGCACAGCCAGGCGGCCGTTCGTGTCGCACACAATCTCCAACTGTCTTAAAAGCCCCGAGGTGTTAACTAACGGGCCCCAGTGGTCGCCCCTTGGAATGGCGCTGGTGTCTCAAGTGACCGGATCTTATCCGCCCGTCTCTGTCTGGGTTGTCTGTAGGTTGGCTTTATTATTTCTGGAAGAGTATATATTATGACATATATATATTCCGCTTGGCCTCCCTCAGCTCTCCTTGGTGGATAGCTGAGTCCTGAAGTGTCTGTACCTTATAATTATATGTAATTCTACTGTCCTCAAAGCTTATGTCCATAGTTCATCTAAAATACCCATTCCAAGAGTCTAGCATCAGTATCACTATGAAAGGAAGTTCCAAAAATGCAATATAACAGCGGTATGGTAGATTAAACTGGCGAAACCGCTGGGAGGGTTCACCACTGATTAGCCAGGCCCTCCCTTTAATTTTTCCATTACAGTAAGGGCAGTAGAAATTGTTTAATTTTCAAAAGAATCATACGCGTCTATAATAGTTTCGAATTTTCATATAAACTTATTTTAATTGTCAATTGTATACTGATGCAACTGGCCAATTGAATAAAGGTGAGGGGAGCTAAAGAGAATCGATTTTGTTGGAGAATGCCATGCGCGACGTGTACTTCCACAAAAAGAGAAAAGAATGAGCTAGATCCATGCGATGTAGCCAAGAGTGACAAGATCGCCGAGACCAAGTGCCTGACAGGTGCTCCACAAATAACTCCGCCAAGAAGTACTGGCAAGACTCCAACTTGCAGGAATTCCTGCAACTCCGCCTCTTTTAGAATTATCTTCCTTCTTCTTCTCTTTTTTTCTCTTCCTTGCAATAAAACCGAAAGATTAATATTGGGAAAGTTTTGCCAAGATATTACGTTCATTTTATGTTTTTTTTTTTTTTTTGTTTCCTTTAGTAAAGTTTCATTTTATTATTAAATCATGTTTTTCTATAAAATAATCCCTTGCATAAATATTGAGTAAAATCAATCATTCCTCCAGGGAAAAGTGAAAAGACACTTTTCCCTGGAGGAATGATTGATTTTACTCAAATCATGTTTTGCACATATCATTCATGGCCTTCAGTAGGTTCTTCTTCTACTTCACCCAGTCACAATGGTTGTCAAGTCTCAAGCTTTACAAGCTTGATACCCTAATATAATTGAGTGGAGATAAGAAAGAAGAAGTAGGTTCTTCTTTGGATCTCTAGGTTGCTTGTGTTTTACATCGATATTTTTGTATTTCTTCAGGTGATTCTTCTTTGTGCATGTGGGGGAATGTCTTAAAATCTGTTTTTGATCGTTGATTAATTTGGTTCTTCATCTACAGGTCTTTTATTTGATTATTTTCAAATATGTTTGTCATCACTTCTTCATTCATTTCTCAATCTTAAACTTCAAAGTTTCTTTCTTCTCAACTATGCCATTCAAATTTTCTTTTTGGCCCCCGATTCTTGCAAAAGTCCAACCCCACCAGCGAGTGCAAGTAACCAAACGGGGCTCTGGCACATTTGTAAGTGCAAAGTCGAACTGCTTTTCACATGTGTAGACATGTGGTGCACTTACAGTAAAAGCAGTCGCCTACTTCTACCCACCATGATTATCATGGCCTGTACCACGTGTACTAGGGATAAGCAAAAAAAAAAAAATTATTTTATTCTCCATTCGGTTCACTTTCATCCTATCAGTTTCTTTAAGTCCTTCAATTAGATTCTTCAGGTCCTTAAATTAGTTCTCTTTTTTTTAAATCCTTAGATCTTTCAGATATTTTTCATTAGGTTATTTCATTCATTTCTTCAATTCTGTCTCTCATTTATATCTGTTACGTCTTTAGAACTGCCATTCATTTCTTTTCCATATCTTTCAGTCATTCTCAAAATCCTTCATTCAGTTATTTATTATGTTTTTTTCTCATTTTTATTCTTGTTTAACAGTTAATTTTTTTTTAAACCCTCCCCGTCTATTCTTCCTCTTTAAAAGGTCCTTCAGTTAGTTGTCTTAATAATATTAGTTTCCAAATATAGTACAATGTAATTTCCAACCACTTAGATCGTCATTAGATCTTATGTTCACAAACTGTATATAGCAAAACTTTGCTTGAACGGCCACCTTTGCAGAATCAAAAAGGACTTGAATGGTCTCCCTCTCTCATCCAACCTTCAAGGAATTCCTATCTCCAGCAGTATATCCAGGGATATCTGGGTTTTTGGGAGGCGAATTCTCGTCTACTGTGTTGTTCTTCCTTTATGTGTTTCTTCTTTGGTGCGTTCATTGCCTTTACTAGTTGGCAACATTTATCACCACCTCTGTTCCGAGCTCAGCGGTGTCAATAGAGACCCTCTTGTCATCTTTAGAAGGACACTCTGGTCGTTGGGAGCGCCTTGGATATTGAAAATATTACTTTTTTATAATTATATTAGTGTCAAGTAGACACTATTCATTCGTTGACTTGCTTTGTCTGTCTCTCTTCTACCTCTGTTCAACTTTCCACATTCACACACGTCATATAGACATCCTGTATTCTCTAATGGTTGGTCTATGTAAGGATGTCGTGGATTTCTGTTGTCTTCCTTTAGGTTGATTTCTCACAAACTTTTCTGGGACTGAAAAATAATTTTCCTTTTTTCACTAATTCCAAGGTATTGTAAGTCTCTAATGATGATTATCATGAATAGCTGACTAGTTACAACTGACAGTATGTTATACAGCAGAACCTCAAGATAGAAATTACCTGCAAAAACATGGATACTTTTGGTTTCACCTGAAGGTGTTCTTTCATTGGAGCTTGGGTTATTTTACAAAGATGGTTACTAATGGAGGTTCATGGGATTACCTACTATTGAATTACTATTGAGTTACGGATCTACCGCCACTTTGTTCAGGTTGGGCTCGGTGGCGTGGAGGACCCGCACATCGCCTGGAGGAGAACACTCGCGCGCCGAGGATGCCTCCCTTCATCCTCCATATTATATAATTTTTGTACATATTTTAATTTTTCTATTTATTATTTTTTTTTTATCTTAATTAACTACTATTATTATTACTATTATAACTTTCTTTGAGTATAAACATTGACGAGATGTCAATAAAGTTGTTTTAATTGTATTGTACTATTGAATAATATGCAACTACGATAATGAGAGAGGATGTTGCAATATCTTTGTACCTTTTTATTATCAGAAAATCTTTATTGTCTTTATAATGTCTTATACATCTTTTGTTGTTTATTTGCAAACCGCCAAAGTGACAAAAACAAATCAAAAAGGGATGATGATAACCTGCGTCTTGCAGATTAACATTTTCATAGAAACATATATATACATATTTATTGCTAGCTATATATCAGATGTATTCTTTAAATCTCTCGTGTTGTAAGCACACACACATACTATATGTTTTAGTTTTTCATCCTCTCACACAGCAAACAGGTGTTTCAAGCCCTGGCTTACTGGACACAAATTCAAAGTACATTTTTTAATTTGATTCTTTTTTTTTTTTCACTTTTAGATTTTTATGTGTTTGTCTTGTGTCTCCTTATTGGTGGTTTATCTTTCTCTCTGCAATGCTGATGACACCAACCCCATAAAATAAAGACTAAATCCAAATAAATAGTTTGTAACGTTTCAATAACAGCATTGTTATCATCACCAGACAAAAGACTTTTGTCATTCAATCTTTTGTCTGATGATGGTACCAACACTGTTACTCAAACATCACACACTATTTATTTTTGAAGATGTTTTGTTGGTTGGAAGTTGGTTTGAAAAAAATATAGCACATCAACCAATGATTTATTTAATTACTGTTGTTTTTAACTCTGTCTTTGCCGGTCCCAAGCCCAGGTGAAAAAGGAGGAGGGGGAGCAGTAACAAGCTCACTAAAAAAACCCGGGCTCAGCTGGCCCAGCTGATAGTACCCTGTAAGGGCTCCTAATCCAGGGATACAGGATGAGCAGCGTTTGTACTCCATGTTAGGAGCGGCTGCACATGGTGTCTGTTCCTCATGTCAGAGGCGGCCATTTCTTTTTGGAGCTAAGCCAGCTTGCCACTGAGTAGTGCTCCCAGTCTTAATGACAAAGGCATTCTACTTCACGCAGCGTGGAGATAACAAAGAAGAAGAAGACTGTTGTTTCAGTGACTTTCTATCACTCTCCTCAGGTGAATGTTTTCAGTACAGTAACATCAAGTTACTGAAATGTTTGGAATTGAACAAATTATCGGTTGAGGTAGCTATATTTTCCCCACACTATTTATTTGGTCTTATTACCTTGTGTTTCTACTCTATAATCCAAATTGTGCTTTATCATTGAATATTTATTTACAACCCCAAGACACATTATTGACTGTATTGACTCATCTATTGATGAGCTCTACTCATCCCCAGCAGACACCATCAAAAGTCTCAAGCTTTACAAGCTTGATACCTTAGTGTGATTGAGTGGAGATAAGAAAGAAGAAGAAAATTGTAAACACAAGGTAATAAGACCAAATCCAAATAAATAAATAGTGTGTGACGTTTTGGTAACAGCATTGTTACCATCTTCAGACAAAAACACTTTTGTACTTTCAGTACTTTTGTCTGAAGATGGTAACAACGCTGTTCCCGAAACGTCACACACTATTTATTTATTTGGATTTGGTCTTATTACCTTATGTTTATAATCTATAATCCAAATTGTGCCTTATCAAGAAGAAGATTGAATAATTTATTAAATAACTATTGATAAGGCACAATTTGGATTATAGATTATAAATACAAGGTAATAAGACCAAATCCAAATAAATAAATAGTGTGTGACATTTCGGTAACAGCGTTGTTACCATCTTCAGACAAAAGTACTGAATGAGTACTTCAGAGTACTTCAATACTACATGATAATTCAGTACTTTTGTCTGAAGATGGTAACAACGCTGTTACTGAAACGTCACACACTATTTATTTATTTGGATTTGGTCTTATTACCTTGTTATTATTAAATAACTAGTATTTTTTCATGAGCAGGGATTGTAATTCAATTTGAATGGGTGAAAAGAGAGAGGTAAAAATGTAAATATAATCTTTCCGGAGAAACAAACATAGTTGGTCCTTCTTTTTTTTTAAGTTGAAGACCTGGTGACACAATTCTTTCAACATTCCTCTAATTAAGAAAGACATTTTAACAGAGGAGGAAGGAACAAGCTCATTAAAAAGGAAAGCAACTTTCCTGTTAAGATATTAAAATTATTGTGTATTTGTGATCTCTATTTCTTTTTTAGAGCTCTTGAGATGTTTCATTATTAGCCCTCGCTGATTATAGAAACCAGGGATAAAGTGAGATTTAGTTTAGAGATATGAATCACAAGGGAACAAGCAAAAAAGGGTATTCTTTTATCTTCCATTTTAGTAACAATCTGTAGTTAAATGTCGGGGTTCTGGCACATTTGTAAGTGCAAAGACGAACTGCTTTTCACATGTGTAGACATGTAGTGCACTTACAGTAAAAGCAGTCGCCTACCTCTACCCACCATGATTATCATGGCCTGTACCACGTGTACCAGGGATAAGCAAAAAAAAAAAAGATAAATGTCAATAAATGTGTTTTATCTTCATATTTTGGGCCTTATTCAATTAAGAGTTCCTTTTCAGGAAACTAACCACAATTATAAACACAAGGTAATAAGACCAAATCCAAATAAATAAATAGTGTGTGACATTTCAGTAACAGCGCTGTTAACATCTTCAGATGGAACGCTTCACGATTTTGCGTGTCATCCTTGAGCAGGGGCCATGCTAATCTTCTCTGTATCGTTCCAATTTTAGTATATGTACCGCCGAACAAGCGAGTACATGCATTCAGTACATTTTTCTGAAGATGGTAACAACGCTGTAACCGAAACGTCACACACTATTTATTTATTTGGATTTGGTCTTATTACCTTGTGTTTATAATCTATAATCCAAATTGTGCCTTATCATTAACCACAATTATATTTTTAAAAACCTCTTATTTTTGTTTATTTATAAATATTAATTTAACCCACAAGTGCTTCTCATTATCCTTGTAACTGGAGGTTGGTGGAAGGATGGTCTAAACCGTTGGTTTTCAATCGCTACGACCCGGGTTTGATTCCCACATTTGGCACTTTTTTTCTGATTAAAAAATAAAATGCTCCAATAGCCCTTGATTCTTGCAAAAGTCCAACCCCATCAGCGAGTGCAAGTAATCAAACGGGGCTCTAGCACATTTGTAAGTGCAAAGTCGAACTGCTTTTCACATGTGTATACAAGTGGTGCACTTACAGTAAAAGCAGTCGCTTACTTCTACACACCATGATTATCATGGCCTGTACCATGTGTGTTGTTGTTGTTTCTTATCCCCTTGTGTAAAGATTACACGAATTCCAAGAGTTCATGCTCCTCGAGCTGTTTTATGATGAGCAGCGGCCTCTCCCATAGGTCCTGCTTAGGTACCACGTGTACAAGGGATAAGCTAAAAAATAAAAAGAAATAGCTTTTAATAAAATGTTTTTAAGTAATGTTAAAAAAATATATATTTATAAATTTCGTGTATACTCACTCTCAAATTTCAAACCTAGACTAATCCACTCTACGAATTCGCGATAAAATTTATTTTTTTGTGTGTAAATTTATGAGATTAATTGAATGCATATTAGTATATTGTTGAGGTTTCTGGGAGAGTCAAATTTTTTTAAGAGTTGGCTGAAATTTCAAGCAGTTTCATAGTTTTGACAAGATGACAGTATATATATGTGGTACTAAAAATAAGGAATATATAGTGTACTCCGCTTATAACAAAGTCGGTTATAGCGAAATTCCGCATATAGCGAATGAAATTGTCTGCACGAAAGAAAAGAAGGGCTTAAACCATTAAAAGAACTCTGGATATTGCGAAGTCGGATATAAAGAATTTTCGCTTATAACGAAGTGATTTGCATGTATAAATTTTTATTTTATCCGTTCATAACGAAGTTTTCTCATTTACCATTATAATTGACTAATATATTATGCATAATATATATCAAATTACAACGTGTGAATGACACAAATTTAATGATACACAACAAATAAGTTAATAATATACAATTTTAAAATATGCAAACATATAAGTATTTTTTTTACATTATTTAAACAAAATTAAATTGTTTAATAAACGCTTATATTTTATTAACGTTTACCATGGCAGGAGAACGAAAACAAACAAGAAACTCACTATCTCTGTCACAGTCGTCGCTCAGCACCATAATAAAGAACTCTGAGAAGATCCACCAACAAGCTCTGCATGAAGAAGTAGACCCAATTGTCCACAGTCCGCATCCAAAAGAGGTCTTGGAGAGCATTCAAACTCTGCGATTGTTTCTTCAATGTCAGGATGAGTCCAAGTCTCTTCATAGGCATCTGTCAGACTTGGACAACATCGAAAAGAGTGTTCAGCACTTGTTACTGACTTCTAAATGTCAAAAGAAAATCACAAACTACTTCTCCAAAAACACCTGATGAGGTTGTTATTGATCTTTGTGTTGCTCTTTTGAGTTGAATAGTAAATAAAATTATTGGTACAAAACATTTTTTTTTCCAACTGCGGATATAACAAACTTCGGATATAACAAAGTGATTGTCATGGATAATGCGACTTCATTATAAGCGGAGTACACTGTATACAGTAGAACCTCCATGAGAGGACAGTCCTGCTAGAGGACACCTCTTTACAAGAGACAGTTTTTAAACACAAGGTAATAAGGCCAAATCCAAACAAATAAACAGTGTGTGACGTTTCGGTAACAGCGTTGTTACCATCTTCAGACAAAAGTACTGAATGAGAAAATTTTACCACAGCATGTTTTAAATAGTTACCAATAGTAACCAGTAAACATAGTACACAATAGTAAACAGTAAATATTTAAAACATGCTGTGGTAAAATTTCTCATTCAATACTTTTGTCTGAAGATGGTAACAATGCTGTTATACCGAAACGTCACACACTGTTTATTTGTTTGGATTTGGTCTTATTACCTTGTGTTTATAATCTATAATCCAAATTGTGCCTTATCAAGAGACAGTTTTCAACACCCAAATTAACATTAGAAGGCCTCCAGTAAAAGGACACCTCTCTCTAAAGATCACTTTGGCTTTGTAACTAGGTGTTGTCCTTTAGAAAGAACTTTATGTTGAAAAAAAATCCACTCCCATTTATATAACTGAACATTGCTAATGACTCACACCATTTATCAGAATAAATGTCATCTGAAAGTAAATTTTATAAAATTCCACAATTTTCTTAATAATTTTAACTAGGCCAATCACATTTCAGGTTGCTAGCCTTTGTCAGCATGATGTACCTTAATATCGCGCCAAAGTGTCTTAAAGACTTAAGCAATGAAAAGTATTCTGCGTATGTGAAAAGGCTTTTTTTTTTCCCCTTATCCCTAGTACAAGTTGTACAGGCCATGATAATCATGGTGGGTAAAAGAAGGTGACTGCTTTTACTGTAAGTGCACCACATGTCTACACATGTGAAAAGCAGTTCGACTTTGCATTTACAAATGTGCTAGAGCCATGTTGTTTAGTTACTTGCACTCGCTGGTGGGGTTGGACTTTTGTAAAAAACGGGGGCAATTGGAGCATTTTTTTTTTTGTGTGTGAAAAGGCTTAAACAATGGGGGAGAGGAACAACAGAGAATCTGTGATATTTGTTCATTATCACCCACTTTGTTTCCATTGCTCAGATGAATGTAGATGAGATGTAAACCAATGGTTAAGGAAAGAATCAACAATACCACCCAGGTGTGTAGGTGTCAGGAAATCTACGTTGACAAGGAAGTACTTGACTCAGAGGAAGTGGACCAGTTTCTACACCTACAGCTAGAAGATATAATCCACTCTGTCTAGCTGGGATTCTTTCAGACACAACAAGATTTTTTAAACTTATCTTTAGTACTTGTAATACAGGCCATGGTATTCATGGTAGACAGTGACTTCCTTTTACTGTATGCACCCCATATATTTTATAAGTTAATCAAACAAATGTTACAAATTTCTGGAGATGAGTTTCTTTATCTTTATTAAACGTAAATCTCGAGCTTTCAGGCATCTCTGCCCCTTCTACGGGAGTACATAGATACATGTTCAATATTAGAAGAGAAAATTGCTATAAAGTATAAAATAAGAATATAAACAGTAGCAATGTGTTCCTTTATTCATACAAAAGACAAGCTTTCAGATCTTTATAATCATTCTTCAGGCATCTTTAGAAGGATTTCTACAGATGCCTTTAGAAGGATTATAAAGATCTGAAAGTTTGTCTTTTGCACCAATAAAGAAACACATTGCTACTGTTTATATTCTTATTTTATATGTTCAATATGTTTTCATGTACTCCTGTAGAAGGACAGAGATGTCAGAAAGCTTGAGATTACATTCAATAAAGATAAAGAAACACATCTCCAGAAATTTGTAGCATTTGTTTAATTAATATCCAGGAGATTGAAATCAATTCATATTTAATGAGTATAAATCAGTTTTTTTTTTTTTTGCACTTATATGGTGGCAGAGCCCTATTTGGATATTTGTACACTCACTGATGTGGTTGGACTTGTAAAAGAATTAGTAATTGAAACAAAAAAAAAAAAGTGCTCACTGAGGGATTGGATCCTGGATCATGGTTGTTAAAAATCAATGATGTGTCCATTCTTCCATCAACCATCATTTTATAAGATAGCAGAAAATCTATGTAAAGGACAACACCTAATTTCAGAGCCAAAATGTTCTTTAGAGAGAAGTGTCTTCTTACTGGAAAGCTTCTAATTAGTAAAAATGATCATGATAAAGCACAATTTGGATTATAGATACAAGAAAAATAAGACCATATCCAAATAAATTAATAGCATGTGTCGTTTTGGCAACAGCGTTGTTACCATCATCAGACAAAAGAATAAAATCTAAATTAATAGTGTGACATTTTGGTAACAGCATTATTACCATATTATTATTTTGGCTGATGATGGTAACAACACTGTTATCAAAAAGTTACACACAATTTATTTGGATTATAGGTCTTATTTTCTTGTATCTAAAATGATCATTTTGGCTATGAAAACTGTCCTTTGTATGCTAGCTAGAGTGTCATGGAGGTCTTATTATAATATCATAATGTGTGCCATATCTAATTAAGTACAGAGTTAATTAATTAATATTAGAAACCTGTCTATTTTAACCACTATAACACCGAAATCTTTTAAAAGTTGATAGAGGGAGTTATTTGAAGAATTTGTTAAATCAGACATTTCACTTAGCATCCTGGCCTTTTTCTTTTTTTATCAATACCTATCAGATACTTTTTCATTTTTATAACTTGATAAGGCACAATTTGGATTATAGATTAGATTAGAAACTCAAGGTAATAAGACCAAATCCAAAAAAATAGTGTGCGACGTTTCAGTAACAACGCTGTTAAAGGCCACACACTATTTTTTTTTTTTTGGTCTTATTACTCTATATTTTTATAACTCTTTTTTTTTTTTTTTTTAGTTTCTATATAATAACTAACATTTTAGTCTCTATTACCTAGATATCCATCCAACTGTATGTATAAATTTTCTTATGTAAACAATAGTTACCCAGAAATTGAAGAATCCGTTGAAGAGCAGTATATTTGCTCGAAAGCCTGCAAATTCAAAATTAAAAGAAACTTTTTACTTAATTTTTATTTTTACTTTTTCAAAAAAATTTTCTTGTTTGCTGTCAATTATGTAAAAAAAATGGAAGTAAAAAGCCACCGATTATGTAAACAATGTGTGATATTTCTGTAATAACATCATTACACCCAGTCTTTGTTGTCTGTTCTGCTGATGGGAGCAATGTGACACTTCAGTTTACCTAGTTGGAGATGGTGTTGCATTCTAATCTTAGGATAGTGGCTTCCTCCTTATTGTGTTACACCACATATGTACATTGTTTACATTTTTGATATCTTAGGTTATAGAACGACATTTGAATATTATCCCCGAATGTTTTTTTTTTTTTTTTTTGCTTATCCCCAGTACACGTGGTACAGGCCATGATAATCATGGTGAGTAGAGGTTGATGACTGTTTTTACTGTAAGTGCACCACATGTCTACACATGTGAAAAACAGTTCGACTTTGCACTTACAAGTGTGCCAGAGCCCCGTTTGGTTACTTGCACTCGCTGGTGGGGTTGGACTTTTGCAAGAATCGGGAGCCATTGGAGCATTTTTTTTTTTAACAGAAAAAAGTGCCCAATGCGGGAATCCAACCCGGGTCGTAGTGGTCGAAAACCAACGTTTTAGACCATCCTTCCACCGACCCCCTTCACACGCATGTGTTTCTTTTGAACGAAAAATCGAAATTTATTTTAAGAAGAAATAAGAATTAATTATAACCTTAGGGATGAAGTATGAAAGGATGAATTGTGAAGAGTAATGATAAACGGAAATGTGTCCAGGAATGAGAACCCAGAGTATTCCGCTTACCGGGCAGATGCCATGTTAACTAGGCTACCCTGGACATATTTTTCCGTTCGTAAATATTATATAAAGTAATTTATAATACAATATAATGCGCCTTATGATTGATTCCTATCCCTGGACACTTTATTTTCCGTTTATCATTACTCTTCACAATTCATCCTTTCATACTTCATTGCTAAGGTTAGAAATAATTGTTATTTCTCCTTAAAATAAATTTTGATTTTTTGTTCAAAAGAAACACATGCGGGATAATATTCAAATGTTGTTCTATAATCTTAGGTTAGGTAACACAGGGGAGATCTGGTTTGGTGACCACCTTAATTTTCCTTATCAATCCAAATTGTGTGTAAGAATTTTCTATTCATGTAAAAACAAGCTAAATACAAGGGGGGATCAATAAATAAGGTGAATTATATTATTTCTTAAAAATTAAAAAAGCAAAAATAATTTAAACCACAGAATATTAAAATATAACATCGAGAGACTATTTAAGGTGTTCTGTTCTTTTTCGCACGCGCGGCGCGAGACTTATAAATAAACTAAAATGGAAGCTCCCTTGAAGGATTGCACCACGCTTGAACAACGTGCAATTATTCGTTTCTTGAATGCAGAAGGTATTCAAACATCTCAAATATGCCAAAGAATGAAAAATATCTATGGTGAGTCTTGTTTGTCTCAAAAAAACATTTATAAATGGGTTAACGAGTTCAAAAATGGACGAAAAAAAAATAGGGAAGCTTAGTAAAGGTGTTCTCTTCCTTCATGATAATGCAAGGCCGCATACATCATGTAAAACTGTATCTACAATAATTAAATTAGGTTTTGAAGTTTTAGAACATCCTGCATATAGTCCAGACCTAGCCCCCTCTGACTATTTCCTTTTTGGACTACTAAAGAAGGAGTTAAAGGGAAAGCGATTTGACTCGGATGAAGATGCCCAGAAAGTGGTGCAAGATTTTTTTCACACGCTTCCTAAGAGGGTATTTACAAGTTGCCAGAACGATGGAGACGATGTATAGAAAGCCAAGGTGATTATTTTGAATAAATCAAGTCCTAATTTTTAATATCGTTTTTATTTTTTTGAATAAATTATAATTCACCTTATTTATTGATCCCACCTTGTAGTATGAAAGTGAGTTATCAGGAAATGCTATCCGATACAGTAGAACCTCCCTGTAAAGGACATCTAATTGCAGAGCCAAAGTGTCCTTTAGAAAGAGGTGTCCTCTTACTGGAGAGTTGCTAAATAGTAAAAATGGCCATTTTGCAAATGAAAACTGTCTTTTATAGAGAGGTTTCCTCTAGCGTGAATGTCCTCTCATGGAGGTTCTACTGTACTAGATTATTATTTATTTACATAGAGCTCAAACCTCGCTATAACAATATGACTAGAGACAAAGACTGTGTTGATATCACCATAGTTAACCTCACCAAGTCCTGTTAACTGCTTCAGCATGATGGAGAGATGACCTTGGGTAGGACAGTATGTCTGGAGTCTTGTACTTCTGGTACCCTAGGCATGAAGGCTGTCCTATTAAGCCCCACCTAAATGTTAACAGACAAAATTGTATTTCTACCTTTGTGTGCTTCAGATGTTCCCATTAACAAGAAACTTACCCAATTACTCTTTACGAATTCTACACTTTTCTCTACCAACCATGGTTAAAACCAATTAGAACTTAACTTTTTAAAGAGATTTTAAAATTATGATGTTATAACCAAACTGCTGTTTTAATGAGGTTTCATTATACATTGTATATTAGATAATAAAAAGGCATATATTGGATTTAATAAAAGATTTATTTTGCCAATATATGTATTTTTATTATCTAATGAATTAAATATGGATTGCTCTATTTTCAAAACATTGTATATTGTGAGAAAAGGCATTTCCTTATCGTGCAACTAAAAGTTACTGATGGCTTGCATCATCAATCAGAATAAATATCAACTAATCATTGATTTTTTTAATTATTCCAGAATTGGCCAAATACCGTTTCTTGATGAATCTGATTGATCAAATAGATGGTGCAAACCATCAGCAACTTTTAGTTTAACAATCAGGAAATGCCCTTTTTTCTCAATTTATCCACCTGATCCAAGTGAAAATTCACCTTAGTACTATTTTTCACATTGTATATTGTTATTATTATATAATATTGTATATTATTATTTTTATCTTTTATTTTTTTCGTTCGTTTTTTCATGTGTTAAGCGTATTTACGCAAGTTTGGCCTTAAATACCCATTTCTTGGTTTTTCAAGAAGCTAATGAGACCAAAAAATCTTTTTGGTCGCAGTGGTACAGCCTACTCCAGGCTGACAAGCGCCAAAAGCGCGAAACACGTTCGTGGATGGCTTTTCTTGATTTATCAAGAAATTGGGTTGGCCAAATATCAGGGAACAGGCTAAATCAATGTTTAGTTGATTTCTGTTCCACCAGATGGCACTCTGCCTTCTGTAAAGCACATGTGCTCCTGGTCAGGATATGCCATTTTTATTTTTGATTTCAACACCTGATCTTTTTATCTTTTATTTTTTTCTTTCGTTTTTTCATTGTATATTGTATACATTGTAGAGCAGTGATTCTCAACCAATGTGCCGCGGTAATTTTGTGTGCCGCGAAATTCTAAAAATGTGCCGCCGAATTTTAGTCATATGATTATGTTCACGTTTGTATTGGTTTTTCTTTTTTTCTTTTTCATTTTTTTACTTTTTAAAATAACGAAATTAGCAAATTGAATGTTAGAGATGTATATTACTTATATTTTGCATAGAAATATTGATACATAATTTGAATTTTCTTGCATTCAAGTTAGCAAAAGTGTGCCGCGAAATTCTAAAATTGTGCCGCCAAATTTTCAAATCTTTAAAATAATGCCGCAACAAAAAAAAGGTTGAGAATCACTGTTGTAGAGATTCATTTGTCCTTAGAATGTTTAAACTTTTACAACTTTTTTCCTCTCTTTTCTTTTAATAAATAAACAAGTTTAATGTAAATATTTGATGACAATGTATTTTTTTTTCTTTCGTTATCCTTGTTAATATCTTATGACTATTCTTTACGGCCTAAAATTATTGTAAATATATATAGACAAATGTAGAGGCATATACGTATGCCAGTGCAAGTGTCCCTAGGGGTAGATAGCACTTTAAATTGAAATAAATGAGTTGTATATGGTAGCTAGTGACCATATAAATTCTCAAAAACAAGAACTCACATTCAAAACCTAATGAGTTTTTTTTTTTTTTTCAAAAAATGGTTTCAAAGAATCCCTGATTTTTGTATAGTTTAACAACCACCAGTGAGAGCAAGTAACTAAATGGGACTCTCTTACACCTTGAAGTAAAATATTGAACTGCTTTCTACATATCTAGACATATAGTGTGCTTATAGTTAAACTGGACATGTGTCAGACCTGGAGGCTGTTGAGTTCTGTGCTGCCTGGAGAATAGGAGCTCCATCTATGCTTCCTCCCTGTGATGAATCTGTATAAGACCGATGATCTTAATAAATCTGTATGTGTGTATTCTGTTATAATGTCGAACCTGGAGGCTGTTAGGTTCTGCGTTGCCTGGAGTATAGGAGCCCCATCTATGCTTCCTTCCTGTGATGAAGCTGTATAAGACCGATGATCTTAATAAAGCTGTATGTGTGTGCTTATAGTAAAAGCATTCCCAATCCTCTTATCATAGCCTATAATATGTGTACTAGGAATATAATTATATACAGTAGAACCTCTCTGTAAAGGACACCTAATTGCAGAGCTAAAGTGTCCTTTAGGGAGAGGTGTCCTCTTACCAGAGAGTTGTTAAATAGTAAAAATTATCATTTTTCAAATGAAACATGTCCTTTGTAGAGAGGTATCCTCTAGCGGGAGTGTCCTCTCATGGAGGTTTTACTGTAAATATATATAAAAAATGGTGGTGGTGCTTATCTCCATGGTTAAACCAATTCCTGAAGTCCATTCCTCTCCAATTTTGCGATGGTAGTTATAGGCCTAATAATAAAAATAAAATATACATATGCCATAATTATCTATGATGACAATATGGCTTCCTCCAATCAACCAGCTGGCACAGAGCTACTTCATTTCTATTTTGTCATTGCATACAGCAGTCTCTCAAACACTTCAGAAAAATTTTAATGGTGGTTTATAAAATGTTTTAGATAAAGAGAGAAACTGTTAAATGGATCATTCTGGAATTTAGGTTTAAATGTCCTCAAAACTTCAGTTACATGTGCAACATGATATACCCCATTAATTAAACAGTAGAACCTCCAAAAGAGGACACTCAGGCTAGAGGACACCTCTCTATAAAGGACAGTTTTTTTATTTGCAAAGTTACCATTTTTACTATTTTTCAACTCTCTGGTAAAAGGATACCTCTCTCTCTAAAGGAGACTTTGGCTCTGCAATTGAAAATGTACAGTATATATAAATTTAAAATAAAGAAGGCATTTTCTGACCACGAGCACATGTGCTTTTTAGATGGCAGAGCGCCATCTAGTGGAGCAAATAATAAACTAAATGTTTATTTAACTTGCTCCGTGATATTTGGCCAACCCAATTTCTTGATAATGGCTTTTCTTGATTTATCAAGAAATTGGGTTGGCCAAATATCACGGAGCAAGTTAAATAAACGTTTAGTTTATTTTTGCTCCATAAGATGGCGCTCTGCCATCTAAAAAGCACATGTGCTCGTGGTCAGGAAATGCCTTCTTTATTTTTAATATCAACACCTGACCCACTTATCTTTATTTTTTCTATTATTTTTTCATAAATATATATACAAAATAAAACTTAATAATTGTAACAAACTTTTGAAATATACATATTTTTGTAAATAAATAACTTAAAGGAGAGGAAAATAAGATATAGGAAAAGAAAATTGAGGGGGGGGGGGGGGGAATGATAAAAACACCAATAATAAAAAAAAGAACACAATTTTATTACTATTACTATTAATTAAAAAATAAATTAAGCAAAATTAAGGAAGAGAAGAGAATGGGACAAAAAAAAATTATATATATATATATATAAAATACAGAAAGAGGACAAAATCAACATGAGAAAAAAAAAGGGGGAAGTTTTCCATCACAAAACACTTTTTTTAAGAAAAGAAAGGCTAGATAACAAAAGAAGGTCCATTAATAATCAACAGTTTTGCTGCTCTAATGAAAGTTTTCTTCAAATCTTCGGGAGAAACGCTTCCTCGAGGAGTTAGTAGTGAGGGTAGCCCCCTGGTGGCTGATTTGGAAACTAGAGTCAAACAGAAAAAAAATACGTGTCAGAAAAATGTCTTGGGGAGGGGCGAGAAAAAAAAAAAAAAAAAGCACAGTGAGAGAGAGAACAAAAAATAAATCATTATTATCATAGTAAATGAAGGAAAATGAATGAAAAAAATGAGATAACAATAATAAATCCAATAAATAGAAGAGATACAAACTAAAGAAAAGATATAATAGAACCTGTTTATAATAAAAGAAAATAAGACCTAATCCAAATAATTTATTAGTGTGTGACGTTTCGGCAACATTGTCACCATCATCAGACATCTTCTATCATCATAAAATTTTATTCTTTTGTTTGATGATGGTAACAACTCTGTTAACGAAACAACACACACTATTAATTTATTTGGATTAGGTCTTATTTTCTTTTATTATAATCTATAATCCAAATTGTGCTTTATCAGAACCTGTTTATTCATGTTTGAGAGAGTAGAAACAAAGAAATAAGACCTAATCCAAATAAATTAATAGTGTGTAATGTTTTGGCAACAGCTTTGTTACCATCATCAGTCATCATAAAATTTGATTCTTTTGTTTGATGATGGTAACAACTCTGTTAACGAAACGTCACACACTATTAATTTATTTGGATTAGGTCTTAATTTCTTGTAGCTATAATCTATAATCCACAAATTGTACTCTATCACGAGAGAGTAGAAAATTAAAAATTCTAATTATTTGAATTCTCTTTTAGGTTAGAGGGAAAGTTTGTGAACTCTAAAATATAAGAATTTGTTGAATAACTTGGGGAGAAACATACTTGTGTGTGAATATAGTTACAAGAAAATAAGACCTAATCCAAATAAATTAATAGTGTGTGACGTTTCAATAACAGCATTGTTACCATTAGCAGACAAATGAATAAATGATTTTGAAAAAAATTGATTTTTGAATTTATTCTTTTGTCTTTTTGAAAATAGAGCAATCCATAAATAAATCTTTAATTAAAAAGACATATATTGGATCAAAAAATCATTTATTTTACAAACTCAGCGCCACCTAACGTCAACAGAATTAACTTAATTCTGTTGACGTTATGTGGCACTGAGTTTGTTGTTGACACACATTAATATGTTATAACACCTTGATAAAGGTTGGCGTTCAGCCAACTGAAATATGCCTTTTTAATTAAAAATTCTTTTGTCTGTGATGATGGTAATAACGCTGTTACCAAAAAGTCACACACAATTAATTTATTTGAATTAGGTCTTATTTTCTTGTATCTATAATACAAATTGTGCTTTATCATTGTGTGAATATAGTAAAAATGGCATCATTCAGTAGAACCTCCATAAATGGACACTCTCACTAAAAGACACCTCTACATATACAAAGGACAGTTTTTCTCTCTAAAGGACACTTTGCAACTAGGTGTTGTCCTATAGAGAGAAAGAGGTTCTACTGTTAAAAACAAGGTGATAAGACCAAATTCAAATAAATAGTGAGTAACATTTCGGTAACAACATTGTTACCATCTTCAGACAAAAGTACTGAATCTCAAATCCAGATAAATAGAGTGTGACGTTTCAGTAACAAGGCTGTTACCAAAACGTCACATACTATTTATTTAGATTTAGTCTTATTACCTTAGTTTTATAATCCAAATTGTGCCTTATCAGGTTCTACTGTATTTATATTACTGCTAGGAGTAAAAAGTAAAAAATTTGAACAAACTCTGGGCTTAATAGTTCAATATTACTCATCACCAATATCTGTAATATCTTTTATTTCTTACACAAGGTAATAAGATCAAATACAATTAAATAGGATGTGACGTTTCGGTAACACCATTGTCACCATCATCAGACAAAAGTACTGAATGTGAACAATATCACAGCATGCCTTTTAAATAGTTACTGTAATCTAGTGTGTAAGTGATATTTTTCTCAATCAGTACCTTAGTATGATGATGGTAATAATACTGTTACCAAAATTTCACAAAATATTTATTCATTTGTATTTTGTCTTATAACTGCTTATATTTGATAAAGCACAATTTGGATCATAGATTATAAATTCATTTGTCTGAAGATTTTTATGAAGATTTGATGATTTTGAAGATTTCTGAAGAAATTTTGTCTGAAGATGGTAACAACACTGTTACCGAAACGTCACACACTAATTATTTATTTGGATTTGGTCTTATTCTTGTGTTTATAACCCCTTATGATTTCTAATCTATAATCGGAATTGTACCTTATCAGCTTTATTTCTTATTAATTTGACAGAACACAAATGTGACTTCATTAATAAATTATGTAAAAAAAAAAAAAAAAAATTCACCTGCTTCTCTAAAAGACATTACCTTTTTATAGGCCTAGGACAGAGGTCGGAAAACTGAGGTTCGCGAGTCACATGCCGTTCTTTGGATATGAAGCTGTGGCTCTTTGTATATAACCATATGCAAATATTACTTATGCGAGTACTATTTATTGTTGGCAAAAAAAAAAAAACTTTGAAAGTTTGCAAATTGTAATTTTTGGCTCTTCTGAATCAAAATTTTTGCCGACCCCTGTCCTAGGATCTCTCTTTGATTCTTGAAACTAAGAACTCAAAGTGTGTCGTCTACTGGGTTTATTTTTAAATGTTAGCCCCTTGTAATGTAATGTAGTACCTATCATATACACTCATGGACAAAACTTAAGGAAGTGGAGAGTCTGCGATGCCACCAGTTGTCTGTATTTTTTAAAGAGACAGAGACAATTTGTTCACACTTTGTTACATTGTGTGTCTTCAATAAAAGTCACTGTAATATCTTTCAGAGTTATTGTCTGAATCTCGATATATATGCTGAAAGGTACAGCTTCCTTAAGTTTTGTCCATGAGTGTATATATTGTTCACACTTGGTTATCCTGTGTGTCTTCAATAAAGATCACTGTGTATCAAATATCTTTCAGAGTTATTGTCTGAATCTTGATATACATGCTGAAAGGTACAACTTCCTTAAGTTTTGTCCATGAGTGTATAATATTTATTATTTTTTAAATAGGTATTGAGGAGTTACAATATGTGTTTTCTACGTAATTTTCTATGTGACAATATATTTTTAAAATAGGCACAAGGTAATAAGACCAAATCTAAGTAAATAAATAGTGTGTGACGTTTCAGTAACAGTGTTATTTATATGGATTTGGTCTTATTATCTTGTGATTATAATCTAAAATTCAAATTGCGTTTATCATTTAAAATAGGCAGTATAATCTCTTTAATTCACCCAAAAATTCTTATCCCTCCTTGGAGTGTTGAAGTTTGACTGTATATAAATATAAAGTCAATTCTCAATTTAAGACCAAGTCATGAGGAAAATAAATCTAAATTGGTATTTTAAATTCATTAATTAATCTATAATTAAATTTGTTCCTTGAAATTCTTGGTTTTAAACTAGGATTTGGGTTTGAATCCTGAATTGATTGTATTTATTTAGAAAAAAGTCACACTTTATTTTTTTTTTTCATTTTTTTGAAGTGTTTCATTTTGGAAACTCAAGTAGCAAAAACTTTTCCAAATTTGAAGTATTCAAATTGAGTCTTACTGTGTGATGCTGTATCCCCATTTCAAACTAAATAATCAGAACTTCAAGAGGTTCTTTGTAGAGAAATAGGAAAAACAGATAATTCTTAAAATTAAAGATACTTTGGCCAGTAAATATTTTTTATGATATTTTATAATAAATTTTAATAAATAAAAAGATATACTGGCCGAAGTGTCTTTAATTTTAAGAACTATGAATGCCAGCCAGGCAGCCTCATCTTTACAAAAATCAGATAATGTTAGTAAAGATAAAGGCTGCGGCATTCATATTTCTTGAAATTAAAGATACTTCGGCCAGTAAAACTTTTTTTATTATTAAAATTTATTATAAAATATCATAAAAAAAGATTTACTGACTGAACTATCTTTAATTTTAATAATTTTGTTTTAATTTTTGTTTGCTCCTAACGAGGACAAAAGATGTTAGTAAGGTTAATAACTTCCTGGGAGGTTGTGTTATAGGTGTGTGTGGTTAGTATTCGACCAGGAAATATACTTGAAACAACTTGGAGAAAAAAATAAATCTTCTTTATTTATCATATAACAACACTTTTGATATATCTACGTGCCATACATGCATGCATATCTACTAGAGTGCATATACTAGAAAAAAAAAAAAAGATTTTCTCTATAGTTTAATAACACCAACAACAAAAAAAAATAGTTATACAAATAACTTACAATCCATTCTCAAATTAAGGTACCCACCCAGGTGAACCCTTCAGACAATTCCTGTCTTAAAACCTGTCATTTGGTTTTATTTCTCATAAGCAAATTGTACAAGAATATTGTAGAAATATATAAGGTAACAAGACCAAATACAAAGGAATGAAATGATTCTTTCTTATCTACAAGAAAACCTAATCCAAATAAATTAATAGTGTGTGCCATCGGCAACAGTGTTGTTACCGAAACGTCACACACTATCAATTTATTTGGATTAGTTATTATTTTCATTGATTTCAGAACAAACCCTACCCACCATGATTAACATGGTCTGTAGCTCTCATGTGTGCACTTGGGATAATAATGTAATCTAACAACCTCCTAGATAGAAAATCAAGTGTTATAAAAAACTTTATGCAATTCTCAACCTGCAACCCCAAAACAACATCATTGACTGTATTGACTCATCTATTAATGAGCTCTACTCTTCCCTGGCAGACACCATCAAAAGTCTCAAGCTTTACAAGCATGATACCTTAATATGATTGAGTGGAGATAAGAAAGAAGATTAAAAACTTTAGTGGTTTAAGGATTACTTTTATTCGTACAGGATCAATTGCTACAATAAGTGAATTGAAGATGAAAAACAAAAAAAAAGATATGGGATGTCTTGGCCCAGCAGTGGTGAACCTTCCCAGAAATTTCGTTAATTTTTAATCTACAAGATCGTGTTGGTACAATACTATTGTATTGTTCATTCTGCCTGTATATATATATATGAAAAAAAAAAAACAATAGAAAAAATAAAATTATATATTAATATCAAAAAAGGCATATCCTGACCACGTTCACATGAACTTTTGATGACAGAGCACCATCTGGTGGAACAGATATCAACTAAACATTGATTTAACCTGTTCCTGATATTTGGTTAACCCATTTTCTTGATAAATCAAGAAAAGTCAACCACAAACTAGTTTCGCGCTGTTGACCCTCGTCAGCGTGGTACAGACTGTACCTCTAAGACCAAAAATATTTTGGTCCCAGAGGCTTTCTGATAAATCAAGAAATGGGTATTTAAGGCCAAACTTGCGTAAATAAGCTAAACATGTGAAAAAAATAAAAAAAATATTTTTTCACATATATAGAATGTTATCTAAAGAAGTATTCTATGTATATGGGATGTTTTGGTAAGAGCATCTTAAGACTAGTATAAAGTAGTATATGTAAGTGCAAAGTCAAACTGCTTTTCACATGTCTACACATGTGGTGCGCTTACAGTAAAAGCAGTCGCTAACTACCCACCATGATTATCATGGCCTGTACCACGTGTACTAGGGATAAGCAAAAAAAAAAAAAAGTATAGTTAGTATTCCAGTTTGAGGAGGATATAATAATACTGTTACATCATGTATCAATTGCTTATATTGATTTGGTCTCATACGTTTTGTAACTTGAAATTTTTCTAGAGAATACAGAGGAACCTTGCTATAACAGCTTCCTTTATAACAGCAACTTGGTTATAACTTCATATTTCTAAAGAGTCCGATGATTCAAGACTTTATTATGAAAAAAGGCATCTCCTTATCGTGCAACTGAAAGTTGCTGATGGCTTGCGTTGATTAAAAATCAACGAGAATAGTTGATATTATTTCCGATAGATGGCGCAAGCCATCAACAACTTTCAGTTGCACGATAAGGAGATGCCTTTTTTCATAATTTTGCACCTTATCCCAGTACAATATCCCATTTGTACTATTTTTTCAAGACTTTATTGTTTTAACCATGGTTATAACAACAACTACAGTCTCAAGTGGTGTAGTTATAGTTTTAATAATGCTTATTAAAAATAAAGAAGGCATATCCTGACCAGGAGCACATGTGCTTTTTAATAAAGTTCATGTGACTTCACAATTTCTGTATCTAAAATTAGGGCTACTTTTTTACTTTTAAAAACCAACTATATCTTTCTCTAAAAGTATAAAATAAACACAGTGTAAAACCTGTCTTAGAAGTCATTTGTCTTGGAAATTGTCCTGTCTTAGGAGTTTATTTTTTGGTGGGAACCATTTGTTATTCCCAATAATTTATCTTTTTTTAGGTATCAATGCTGTCTAATATGTTTAAGTCTAAACTTTATAAGCGCTTAAAAGATTAAATGTGTTGAATATCCTATAAAAAAAATAGCAGCATTGAATTTGCATAAGAAAGAATAGTTTTATATATTAGTATATTTTATTGCCATCTATCGTTAAAATTTTACACAAATAAATTTACTGGCAATGCGTTTCTTTTAAATATCATCAAATATTATCTCTACAGACCTTACTGCAATGATGTGAGTTATTGAATGAGAGGGCTTGGCTCATCAGTAGTGAACCCTCTCAGCGGTTTCGCCAAATTAATCTCTAGACCGCTCTACTATTGTATTGGACTGGTTTTGTTATATACCCTGCATTTTCTATGGAAGGCAGCTTAGGGGTGTTTAATTATGTTTATGGTAACTAATTTTATTTAACTTGCCTAAGGAATCAACCTGCCTTACGAGGGCACTTTTGCCTGGAACCAAATGGAAATGCCTCTCTTGAGAAATCCATCTAAACGAAGTAAACATTTCCCCTGAGAGACCAATTTTGAAAACAATCTCTCAAAAAGACTTGTCCTGTTCTAGTCTTGATTTCCAATGAACCATCACCTCTAGGAGAGGTCAAAGCTATTCCATGTTGTTTGGGGCTGTCTGCCTCTCATGAACAATTCTACAGTATCTTGTTAAAAAGATATAAAAAAATAAAAAAGGGAATAGACTGTGGCTAGTAACACCATAGGACCAGTCTATCTGCGAATGAATCATAGAGATAGAAGTTTATCTTATCAGTACAAACTATCTATTGCGGCCCCAGTCTGACATTTATAACCAAGTTTCCCTACAACACTCCAAAGAGTACTTGGAAAAAAAATGTCCCCCCTTACTGTAGAGATATTTTTGAACATCTCTGTAGTATAGAGCCTTCCCCCTGCTTAAAAAAAATCTATAGATAACCTTGGTCTCTCATTGGAGGTTGGGTTAGTTGAATTCACATCTTTTATTTTACAAAGGTGCTTATAGAGCAGCTGCCACAAATAAGAAAAAAAAAAAGGCCTATTGCTTTATGGTATAATAGATCTGTAAGTCTCCCATGAGAAGAGACCATAGCCTAAAAACATGGCCAATCATGGTCTCTTGTCAAAGACTGTCAAGCCAAGTAATGAAGAGTTTTTGAAATGAAACAGTCACTGATGAGAGGAGAAGACCAGATTTAGTCATATTTTAGGACTATGGTTTCTCTACTGTATAATTGAACCCATTTATTGAGGTCGTCCAATACTCTCTCTCTCAATAAATAAATTAATTAAAAGTTGTCTTGAAGTAAAGATGGAGAAAATTCAATTTAAAAAAATATTCATTGTGTGAGAGGGATTTTACTGCAATTTCATTCTGTAATACAAATTGGGGGGGGAATTTTCACTCATCACAAAAAAAAAAGAGAGTAGGGAAAGAAATGTACACACACAAGTCCTCAACAAACTATTTTCTCTGAAAATGAAGTCCTAAAGAGAGTGCCAGAGAACCAAGCTTAAAATAGATCTCCTGAGTTAGAAATGGGGTGTGAGAGCAGCTGCCCTCGTAAATTCCCTGGTTAGAGAGTTTATGGGCTCCTGAACCGGTTTAGACAACTTCTTAGTCACCTTGGACCTCCCATGGTGTCCCTATGTGGTCCTAGGGGAAATACCAGTTCTACCAGCTCTACTTTAGCACATAGGGAATTTCTTCAGGAGAACTCCCTAGTTGTTTCTACTCTGTATAGGAATGTCTTTTTTTTTTCCATGTACAAAATTTTTACAGTTTATTTCAATACATATAATTTACATTTAAAATGGGGTCGGTGAAAGGATGGTCTAAACCGTTGGTTTTTGACCGCTACGACCCGGAATCAAATCCCGCATTTGGCACTTTTTTCTGATTAAAAAAAAATGCTCCAATG
>CP092877.1:61609558-61706844 GCA_030710605.1 Cordylochernes scorpioides | reverse complement strand
TGTAGGCTGAATAAGGCGTTATATGGGTTGAAACAAAGTGGACGGATTTGGTTCGAAACTTTAACGAATTATCTCATTAAGATGAATTTCAAACATCTAGGTTCTGATAAGTGCATATTCACTTTTGAAACTCAAAATGGGAGGTTAATTTTGGCATTTTACGTTGATGATATGTTAATTATATCTTCTAATGAATATGTTCTGAACGAAGAGCCATTAGCATAATTAAGAACCAGTTTAAATTGAAGAAAAGTAAAAAATTAAGTAATATACTGGGAATAGAAATAAAACAGAAAGAAAATTTCGTGAGCATGAATCAGACAAGATACATAGATAATGTACTTGAACATTTTGGTATGAAGGATTCAAACCCATCACCTGTACCTCTTGACCCGAATCAAGATTTAGATAAATTTGATTCTTCGGAAAAATGTGACCAGAAGAGATACCAAGAGCTTTTAGGAAGCTTAATGTATTTGGGAACAAAAACCAGGCCCGATATAGCCTTTCAATTATCAGCTTTATCAAGATATAGTAAAGATCCTAGACAAATTCACATGGGAGCCTTAAAGCGAATCCTTAGATACTTGAAAGGTACTAAACATTTTAGTCTAGAATATAAGAAAGGCATTCCCGAACTGAGAGCGTATTCGGATGCTAATTGGAAGGAGAGATCAACAGCTGAGGTTAAATCTACCACAGGAATATCATACCTACTTGGAAATAATCTTATTTCATGGGCTTCTAGATCACAGGAGAAAGTAAGCTTGTCTACTTGTGATAGCGAGATAAATGCTTTAACGGAATGTGTGAAGAAGTGAATCTACATACAATACCTATGCGAGGAACTATTCAATATTCTCGGGCCAAGAAACTTTAAGGCCAAGATATTTTGTGACATTAGATCGGCCATCTTTTTAGCCCAGAATGGTCATGTGTCGAACAGATCGAACCATCTTGTAAGAAAGGTGGCATTCTTGCATGAATGCTTTATTGATGATATCTTTGAACTTCATCACGTTTGTTCTGATGAAAACCTTGCAGATTTTCTAACTAAGGGAATTGGAAGAATTAAACTGACCAGGATCTTGACCACTCTAGGCCTCCGATGAGGGTATCAAAACAACTTTAAAATGGGGAATTTTTAGGATTTTTATAAGTTGTTTTTTCATAGATTTATATATTTATATTTTGACCAGATGACCGAACGACTTTACATGTATATATTTGGTTTTATATGATGTAAATTGGTTAGTTATGAAAGGAAATTAAAAGTGTTAATTTTCTTGGAGGTGTTGGTGTTTACTCTGCTCGATTGTAGAATAGGAAAGTATTAGCTCCTAACAGAGAGTAACCCTGAAAGTGTTACAGCGCATGCAGTCAAAACCGATGACACATTGTGGCACAGAAGATTGGGGCATCTAAATAGATACAGTTTAAAGAAATTAGGACTACCAAGTTCACAAGAGAAATGTGAAACCTGTATCAAAGGAAAAAGCACACGAAGTTCATTTGAGAAAACCTGGAAAACAACAAAGGAAATTGGAGAACTGATACATTCAGACTTATCAGGACCAATTGATCCACCAACATATAATGGAGAAATATATTTTCAGGTACTAATAGATGACTACTCACACTTTGTAGTAGTGAGACTTCTCAAATCAAAAGGTGAAGCCGAACAAAACATAATTTATTTCATCAAGTTGATAAAAACTCAACATAACAAGAAAACAAGAAAAATTAGAGTAGATAATGGTGAGGAATTTTCATCTGAAAACTTCAAGCAGTTTTGCAGAACAAAAGGAATTCAAATAGAATATACCTCACCTTACACACCACAACAAAATGGCACTTCTGAAAGAATGAACCGAACATTGATTGATAAAGTGAGAACAAAGTTGGCAAAAACAAATCTACCAAAATATCTCTGGGGAGAAGCCATTTACTGCTCAGCATACAAATTAAACAGAAGTCCAACAAGTGCGAACAAAGGAATACCTCCAGCTAGCATATGGTATAAACGAAATGACGTATCCCGACTTAAGGTTTTTGGCTCAAGAGCTTGGAGACTAATTCTACCCAAACCAAGAAAACTAGATGCTAGAGCAAAATCAACAATCATGGTTGGATACAGTGGAAGCGGATATCGCATCTGGGATCCAGAAACTGATAAAGTAATGATTTCAACAGATGTAACATTTGATGAAACATTAACTAAATTGGATAAAGAAATCATCTAAGACCAAACAGAACCTAAAAGAATAATAACTGAATCTCAAGATGAGGAAGAAACCCCACAAACATCGGAAGAATCAGGCAAAGAAGAAAGTGTAACTACAAGATCAGGTCAAATAATCAAACCACCAAAGTATCAAGAAGATTATGAACTATATTCGGTAAATTGCTTGTTTACAAATGGTGAAGATCCAGTTTCTTACAATCAAGCAATTAGGCAAAAAGAATGGAAAGAAGCTATTGATAAAGAAATTCGATCTCATGAAGAATTGAAAACATGGTCTTCAATAAAATTAGGAGAAAAATCAAATATCAAACCAATTGATACAAAATGGATTTCAGAACCAAAGAGGATGGAACCAAAAAGGCTCGCTTAGGATTCCAAATGGAAGAATCATCTGATATTATGTACGCTCCAGTAGCTATAATGTCAACAATAAGAATGTTACTCTCTCATGCAACAAACAAAAACTGGGAAGTGGATCAAATGAAACTTCCCAACATGGGGTGAAAATTTTGCAATTGAGATTTGTGAAAATGCCAATTGAGGGGGGGGGGGTGTTAAAATAAATGTGTTGGAGCAACCCTGGCAGTACAGAACAAAGGAATGCATATGTATAGCCCTAATGTTTACCTTTTAGTCAGTTGTAAATAATCCTCTAATTAATATGTTTGTAATCTTGGTAAATATAATAAAATAAGATATTATCTTAATTTGTAGTATGATGCACTAGCGCGCCATCTGTTATCGATTTTAGAAACTATTTTAAAGGCGTAAGATTATTTTTGAATTTGTAGTATATATATGTGTATATATATACTAAAATAACAATATGTTTTGGCTAACAATTAATAGGCAATTCCATAATATTATGTTCAAATCATTAAGCTTGAGGGATAAGTCTCTTTCAAATACATTTATTTCAAGCTTTCGGGCACAACCGCCCTTCGACAGGAAAATTATATTAGCTACTAAAGTTTTCGGATCTAATCTATATATACATTTGTGAGACGCCCGTGTCTCAAGTGTAATGCGAGGCTTGCCGCGGGAGGGAATGAGATCTTTGAAAAAGATGGCCGTTTAGCCCTTTGAAATATCTGAAATAAAAGATTATTTATTGAATCGCAGAGTTCATGATACTGAGCGGGGTTTTGTGGCTGCAGGGAATATTACATTGTAAATTTCAGGTAAATCAATTTTTCTATTGAGGCTCTGGAATTTGCTTGATAGGATGGATTCAATGATTAGTCTTTGGTGTTTGTTGGCAATATTGGAATAGTGAATTTTCGGTGATGTAATGTTGAAGGAATGGCCAGTTTCGTTTATGTGCTGTACTATTAAGGATCTATGGTCTAAGTTATCGATATTTCTTTTGTGTTCATGAATTCTAATATTGACATGTCTCCCGGTTTCGCCTACGTAGATTTTTGGGCAGTTCAAACATTCTATGGAGTAAATAGCGTTTCGTGGTGTGCTGCGGGTTCATTGAATTTCATGATCTGGTTTCGGAGAAGGGATCCAGAGGTAGGTGCGCAGGTGAAGTAGGTTTTGATTCCAAATTTCAATAAGAATCTCGCTATTGTGGAGGATAATGGTGAATACGGCATATTGCAAATAGATCTGTATATTGGAGACTGTGTCTTTTTAGTTGGGTCATAAAAGTGTCGCAATATAAAGGATATCGGGTATGCGCAGTCCCTAGGTTAGCTAATATGTTCTGTGTTTCGAGGTTCTTGTACTTCTGGAGGGAGCAGTGGGTATGGACTCGTTTTGATAGAGCAATGACTGTGTTGATTTTGTGACTGATAGGACAGAAGGACGAGTATTGAACGTAATTAGGACGGAAGGATGGTTTATAATAAACGGTGGTGTGCAATTCATGTTGGTGCCGGATGATTTTAACGTCGAGAAATGGAAGGGCATTATTGGTTTCTTTTTCAACGGTAAAGTGAAGATCAGGGTTATAATTGTTTAGATTGCAGAGGATGTCTTCGGTTTTGATGGTGGTGCAAATGCAAAAGATGTCATCGATGTACCTGCGCCAAAAGAATATATCATGGGGGAAATTGGCGGTAATCCTTCGGTCTATTGCGCGCATAGAGATCTCAGCAATTGTGGTCGATAGAGGGCTTCCCATTGGGGACCCTTTTGCTTGCCTGAATGATTCGGAGTTATATGCGAATATGCAGTTATCTAGACATATGGAAATTAGTTGTGTGATTTTTTGGATGATATCTGTATCAATATGCTGTTCCTGCAGAAGTTCTATTGTTGCAATACCTAAGCAACAAAAAAGAAATCGTCATCCGCCAAGCAGACAAAGGAGGACAGACAGTTATCCTTAATCGATCAGACTATAACAGCAAAATGCTCAAAATCCTAGAAGACCGAACCGCTTTCCATCCCATATCCGAAAGTGATAAAAAATCTGCTTATAAATCATTCAAAAAAGAACTGAAAAAGATTAATACCGACCACAAGATCTCAGACGATGAACTTAAAGAATTCCTATCTAACCTGTCCAGCCCACACAATGAGCCCTATATTTACGGTCTCCCAAAAACACACAAACCTGAAACTCCCTTGCGTCCTATAGTGGCCTTTTTCTCTTCTCCAACAGCCCCTCTTTCCAGATTTATAGCCAACTTCCTAAAACCGTTCCTCCAATTACAGAATGACCCATTCCCCATATCCAACACCCAAACCTTTATAGGAGAAGTACTAAAGATCAAACCTGAATCTGACCGCATCATGGTGTCTTTTGATGTGCAAGCCTTATACCCCAGCCTTCCACATCCTCTGATCATAAGTGATACAATAGAACTTCTGCAGGAACAGCATATTGATACAGATATCATCCAAAAAATCACACAACTAATTTCCATATGTCTAGATAACTGCATATTCGCATATAACTCCGAATCATTCAGGCAAGCAAAAGGGTCCCCAATGGGAAGCCCTCTATCGACCACAATTGCTGAGATCTCTATGCGCGCAATAGACCGAAGGATTACCGCCAATTTCCCCCATGATATATTCTTTTGGCGCAGGTACATCGATGACATCTTTTGCATTTGCACCACCACCAAAACCGAAGACATCCTCTACAATCTAAACAATTATAACCCTGATCTTCACTTTACCGTTGAAAAAGAAACCAATAATGCCCTTCCATTTCTCGACGTTAAAATCATCCGGCACCAACATGAATTGCACACCACCGTTTATTATAAACCATCCTTCCGTCCTAATTACGTTCAATACTCGTCCTTCTGTCCTATCAGTCACAAAATCAACACAGTCATTGCTCTATCAAAACGAGTCCATACCCACTGCTCTCTCCAGAAGTACAAGAACCTCGAAACACAGAACATATTAGCTAACCTCAGGGACTGCGCATACCCGATATCCTTTATATTGCGACACTTTTATGACCCAACTAAAAAGACACAGTCTCCAATATACAGATCTATTTGCAATATGCCGTATTCACCATTATCCTCCACAATAGCGAGATTCTTATTGAAATTTGGAATCAAAACCTACTTCACCTGCGCACCTACCTCTGGATCCCTTCTCCGAAACCAGATCATGAAATTCAATGAACCCCGCAGCACACCACGAAACGCTATTTACTCCATAGAATGTTTGAACTGCCCAAAAATCTACGTAGGCGAAACCGGGAGACATGTCAATATTAGAATTCATGAACACAAAAGAAATATCGATAACTTAGACCATAGATCCTTAATAGTACAGCACATAAACGAAACTGGCCATTCCTTCAACATTACATCACCGAAAATTCACTATTCCAATATTGCCAACAAACACCAAAGACTAATCATTGAATCCATCCTATCAAGCAAATTCCAGAGCCTCAATAGAAAAATTGATTTACCTGAAATTTACAATGTAATATTCCCTGCAGCCACAAAACCCCCCTCAGTATCATGAACTCTGCGATTCAATAAATAATCTTTTATTTCAGATATTTCAAAGGGCTAAACGGCCATCTTTTTCAAAGATCTCATCCCCTCCCGCCGCAAGCCTCGCATTACACTTGAGACACGGGCGTCTCACAAATGTATATATAGATTAGATCCGAAAACTTTAGTAGCTAATATAATTTTCCTGTCGAAGGGCGGTTGTGCCCGAAAGCTTGAAATAAATGTATTTGAAAGAGACTTATCCCTCAAGCTTAATGATTTGAACAAAACAAAACAATATGTCTTCCTTAGAGAATGCATCCTATATAAGAATATCATTCCAATCAATTAGAAGAATGATCTGGAAATTAATTTGGCGAAACCGCTGAGTGGATTCATCATTGATGAGTCAAGTCCTCTCGTTTAATTTTAAGGTTTGCAGAAGTAGTTATTGATGATCTGTGTAACAAAATATTTCAGATTTTCTGAATTAATATTGGTGTGTTGCCCTTTTTTTTTAGAATAGAACCTCTCTTAAACCACACACAAAATTGTAATTTTTAAAAATTTGGGCTGCTTCAAAATATATATCTCCTAATTCTTTAAAAAATTTGTTACTGTTTTCCCCCTATATTATAAGACTAGAATTGTAATATATGTGTGTGTGTGTGTGTGAAAAAAAACATGGAGCCAAATTTTTATTTAATTGACAAATATGTGAGGAGGGAAAAACGGCTCTACTATATAGTTTTTTCTAAGAATTAAATAAGACAAAAAAAAATCAAGTTAGTTTATTTATATATTCATTCTGGCAATATAACTTTATTTTTAAATATTAGCCAGTAGGAAAACTGGCCTAGTTCGAAATCTCTTCTATTTATCAATAAAATAAATACATTTCAATATTAAAATTTCCACATATTTTTATTTTCTATAGTAAGCCTTAACCTGGGAGGAGGAGGACTTTTTAAAATATTGAAATACCTTGTTTTTATTTAAAATATAACTAATTAAAAATTATTGTTCTATGAGGTACATACACGCTATATATATATATAATCGACGCATCAAGAAGTTGCCGATTTATAAGAAATACATTTCAAAAAAACATGCAAATAATTAAAATTTGGTGGCCTATTTATGCAAATCAAGAGCTCCAGCGCATCCAGAACGAATATTCTAGACTTAATATTCGTCGCGACACGAGCAAATTTTCAAAATTTCCTTTTAATTGTTTTGCATTATACCTATTTCTACTGTATCAATGACTTGCAACGATGTATTTTGTTCAGGTTGGATTTTTGTCTGAATTTGTCTAACTGGTATTGTGGATTTTTCTTCTTTATCGCCAATAGTAAAGTTTTTTTACTAGGGTGATAAACTAATAAGGCATAATTTGCATTATAGATTAGAAACACAAGGTAATAAGACCAGATCCATTTTAAAAAATAGATTACTTATGTATGACACAGTTTTAAATAGTTTAAGACACACTTTAGAATTTTATAATACCTTGATAAAGGTTGGCGTTCAGCCAACGGAAATATTGGTAAAATAATTTATATTTTGATCCAATATATGCCTTTTTATTTAAAGGTTACTTATGTGATATTGTCACGGTAGAGATAACGAGTATTACAAAAGTTTAAGTAAAAATAGTTTATTTATCAAATGCAAACTATTTCTAAAAAAATATATTTACAAGTAATAATATACAAGCATGGTAAGGGGTGGTGACTATGCAAATATTTATGATGATATACCACAGAATATTTAAAATAATTATTCAGTGACATTGCCCCCTTCCTAGATGAACAGCGTCCCGCTGTAATTATCACTTGAACAGATCAGCTTGGTCCTCAGGGTCATGGTAGGGTTTCATTCTCAGTACATGGACCAGGTCTCTTGTTTGGCGTCTCCTGGTTGGTTGGTCCACAGGTTCAACTTCGAAGGTCACGTCAGAGAGTTTCCGAGTAACCCTGTATGGCCCGAAGTACCTTTTCATCAGTTTTTCTGAGAGTCCCACCTTTCTTATCGGGATGAAAATCCATACCAGGTCACCGACGTTGTAATCCATTGCCTCGTGCTTTGAGTCATATCTGGCCTTGTCCTTTTCTTGGGCTTTCAAGGTTTCTAATCTTGCTAGCTGCCTAGTCTCTTCGACTCGCGAGGCAATCTTCTGACTGTAATCCTCTTGGAGATCTTCATGCGGATTTGGGAAAAGGGTGTCAACAGTTGTTTCGGCTTCGCGTCCATGAATCAGTTTAAAAGGGGTAAAGCCTGTCGTATCTTGTTTTGCCGTGTTGTAGGCGAACGTGACATAGGGCAGGATTACGTCCCAGTCCTTCTGTTCAACACTTACATACATAGCGATCATGTTGGCTAAGGTTTTGTTTAACCTCTCCGTCAGTCCATTCGTCTGGGGATGATACGCTGTCGTGAACCGATGTATCGACGAGCATTGATTGGTGAGTTCCGCAATCAACTTGGATTGGAATACTCGTCCTCGGTCCGTGATAATTTCTCTGGGGGCTCCGTGCTTGAGAACAACATCTTCCATTAAGAACTTGGCTGCTTCTTTTGCTTCCCCTGTGGGTAAGGCTTTAGTAACGGCAAATCGAGTAAGATAGTCAGTACAGACTATGATCCATTTATTACCAGTATCAGACTTGGGAAATCTTCCAAGGAGGTCCATTCCAACTCTCTGAAAAGGGGAGGTTGCAGGAGGTATGGCCTTAAGTAGTCCGGGTGGCTTTTGAGTTGATTGTTTCTTTCTTTGGCACTCTTTACAATGAGCGACATACTTCCGTATGTCCCGGAGAAGTCCTGGCCAGAAATATTTGTTTTTAACTCTCTCATATGTCTTCGAAAATCCAAGATGACCTGCTGTGGGAGCGTCGTGTAAACTTTTCAGTAGTTCTAAGCGTAAGTGCTTGGGAATAACTAAAAGGTATTGGTTTCCCAGGGGGTCGAAATTCTTTTTGTATAAGGTTCCTTTTAACATTTCATATCCTTTCGATTCGGCACCAAATCTTTCTGTTTCCTCTATCAATTTACTAATTTTAGGGTCTTTTCTTTGTTCAGCCTCGAAGCACGTCAGAGCAGTTATTGAGGGTATATCATCATCCTCATCATTGTATGCTTCTTCCGATTCAAGTTGGAGAGGATTTCGAGAAAGACAGTCGGCATCTTGGTGTTTGCGTCCACTTTTATAAACAACCGTTACATTGTATTCTTGGAGTTTTAAAGCCCATCTTGCTAGTCTTCCTGTCGGGTCCTTCAGGTTAGATAACCAGCAAAGTGCGTGGTGGTCAGTGACGATGACAAACTCACGACCAAAAAGGTAAGGTCGAAATTTGTTGATGGCCCATATTGCGGCCAAACATTCTCTTTCCGTTGTTGAGTAATTCTTCTCCGCCTTAGATAAAGTTCTTGAAGCATAACCAACTGGCCGCTCTTTCCCATCGTTGATCTGTACGAGGACAGCTCCAATTCCATAACCGCTGGCGTCAGTATGGAGCTCGGTTGGCAGTTGTTCTTCGAAATAGGCAAGAACAGGTTCAGACATCAATGCTTTTTTCAAGGAATCAAATGCATCCTGTTGGTCAGAGTTCCACGTGAATTTATTATCTTTTTTGAGGACTTCGTGTAGAGGAGCAGCTTTCTCAGCAAAATTTTCGATAAATCTACGATAATAGGAACATAGGCCAATGAAGCTTCTCACATCTGTTATAGATTTTGGGGTCGGAAACTTGGCGATAGCTTCAATCTTTTCTGGATCGGGATAAATACCTTTACTATCGACGAGGTGTCCAAACACTCTTATTCGTTTGGTTCCGAAAAGGCACTTTTTTGGGTTGAGGCGTAGCTCGGCTTTGTCGAGACATTGTAGTATGATTTCAAGCCGGTGTAAATGTTCGTTGAATGATTTGGAATACACCACGATGTCGTCTAAATAACAGAGGGCCATCGTCCATTTCAGGCCTTTCAATATCTTGTCCATCATGCGCTCGAATGTTGCAGGGGCATTGCACAGGCCAAAGGGCATGACTAGGAACTCGTAGAGTCCGTCAGGGGTAATAAAGGCAGTTTTTTCTCTATCTGCTTCGTCGACTTCTATTTGCCAATATCCTGAACGAAGGTCCATTGATGAATAAAATTTGGCTCCTTTCAGGGAGTCAAGTGTATCATCGATTCGGGGTAGTGGGTAAACGTCTTTTTTAGTAACTTTGTTTAGTCGTCTGTAATCCACACAGAAACGCCAGTTACCATCCTTCTTCTTCACTAAAATAACCGGAGATGACCATGGACTTTCTGAATGACGTATAATCCCGGCGTCTAGCATTTTGTCCACTTCCGTTTGGATTGCTTGGCGTTCTGTAGGGGAGACTCGATATGGTCTATGCTTAATAGGCTGATGGTTTCCAGTTTCAATTTTATGTTTGGTTACTGAAGTTTGCTTTACTGGTTCATTATTTTTATCAAATATTTTATCATATCGTTTTAAAATTGATAAGATTTGAGACCGCTGCTCTTCTGATAAATCATCACTAATTAAATTTTGTAAAAAATTAAAATCACTTTTAACAGCATGACTGGAATGATTCGCATTTTTCACCTCCTTATTAAATTCAGAACATTCTGAAATAGCCGTCAAGTTATTTTCTTCAACCCTTTGAATTTTTCCTAGGCACATTCCCTTAGGGACTATTTGAGCTGTGGTGCTAGAATTTACGATCCAAAGTTTTCCTTTATTATGGGAAAGCCTGAATAATGCACAGGGAAGTGTTAACCCTTTTCCTATTAATACCTTTTTCGAAGGTTCAAAAAGTACCTGATTTTGCCCATCAAGCTCTTCACTCATAACATTTATTAGTTTGGTAGATTCGGCTGGGATTACGACGCTTCTGCTAGCCACAACCTTTCCCATGGAAGCTGGTGAATTTAGTACATCTTTGGCCTCTTCCAATCTGATTTCGGCGCGTCCACAATCAATCACGGCATTTGATGCCTCTAGGAAATCCCATCCGAGGATAATACTTGGGTTACTATTAGGGAGGACGATAAACTCAAGCGGCTGTTCCAATCCATTGATGCTCAAGCTGATTGTGCATCGGCCGATCGATGTAACATTCTTGCCATCAGCAACTTTCAGAGTCATTCCGCTATCCTTGAACATGGTCTTTTTTAATTGTCGTCTTAATCCATCAGAGATAACTGAAAAAGAGGAACCTGAATCGACCAGAGCAGAAAATGCAATGTCATCAATGATGATTTCGACATAATTTTGTTGTAATTTAGCGGCTGTCGACGATGGAGGGCTTTTCATACCCGCGGCTTCCCCCTCGAAAGAAGACGCGACGCTTAGTTTTTTTCTAGATTGTAGCGGCGTGGGGATTGGCTTGTATGGCGGCCTGGGGAAATGGACTGGCGTCTTGGGGATCTTCCTCTGTTTGGATACGGCGATTGTCTGCGGTAGATTTGGCTTCCTATGGCTTGGTGGTTACCCATTTGAGGTTCTTGGGTGCTTGGTGCATGTCCTTCGGGTCTCTGCGTCCATTGTCGGCGTTCTCTACAATATCGCTTAACATGGCCTGGACGGCCGCAATTAAAACATATTGGGATGTTGTCATGCGTCCTCCATTCATCCGTTCTTCGTTGTGGTGGCCTCTGGTTATATATGGGTGTGAATACTTGCGTAGCCGCTACAGGTGTTTGGGTAGGGTATTGACGTCGTGGAACCTGGTTGAATGTACGTGTTTGGTTGGGGTACGACTGTCGTTGCGGAGGCCTTTGAATAGGCTTCGAAATTGCCGCTACGTTTTTTCAATCTCTTCTCTGATAATTTCTTTCAGAGAAGATGGTTCAGGGGTAGTTGACTCCGGATTTAGTGCGCGATGAACTTCTTCACGCACGATGCGTCGGATTAGGTCTTCCATTGATTCAGAGTCTGCTGAATCGATGGCGGCAACATTCGGTAGTCTGTCGAATACTACACGTTTATTTACACGTTTTTTATTTGAAGCCTCGATTTTTCGGCACCATTTGAAAAACTCATCGATAGTTGCGATGTCTAAAATGATTATTGACTGATATATCTCCTCCGATATCCCTTTCGTCAAGTGTGCGACTATTTCATTTTCCATCATAGCCGGATTCACTTCTCTGCACAGATGGAGAACATCTTGAATGTAGGAATCACTGGTCTCCTCCTTCCCCTGAGCTCGAGTTTTGAGGTTCTCTGCGAGCTGATCTTTTTGGGTGACATGATGTCCGAAATTCTGAGAAAACATTTTCACAAAAATATCCCATGAATTAATTTTCTCTTCAACATTTTCGTACCATCTGAGCGCTGTTCCTTGGAGGAAAAAATAAACATTTGCGAGGCACATTGAATCATCCCAGCAGTTGTAGCGAGCGACGCGATGGAATTCTTTCAACCATTTTTCTGGATTCTGGTTACGTTCTCCAGTAAAAATAGAAGGGTTTCTAAAAGGTTGAAAGTGGTACTCACCCATTTTTGTCTGTGTCTCTTGCTTGACCATAGCGATGTTTTCTTCGGGTTCTAGTCCTTGTAGTCTTCGGCTTCTTCTAACGGCTTGGGCGTCGAGGGAATATTCCAGCTTCTCCACCAGTTGTCACGGTAGAGATAACGAGTATTACAAAAGTTTAAGTAAAAATAGTTTATTTATCAAATGCAAACTATTTCTAAAAAAATATATTTACAAGTAATAATATACAAGCATGGTAAGGGGTGGTGACTATGCAAATATTTATGATGATATACCACAGAATATTTAAAATAATTATTCAGTGACAATATATATCCCATTATATTCAGTTTATTATTAAACTTCTAATAAATTATAATTTTAAAATTGTGTGAAGTTAATACTATTTACTTCCAAACCCCTCACAATTATGTATATATATAATTTATTTCTTCTTTAAATTTTACATAATACAAATCTACAAATTTAAAACTAATATGAGTTTCTACATAACTTGAACTATATTCAAAAATGGAGATAAATGAAGACTAAGAAAAAGTAGAATTTTTAGAACATTTAAATATATTTTTTTACAACCAGAAAATATAATTAAATCGCTTTTAACTATTTAATCTGTGATTTTATGATGTGAAATTTATTTTTAGGTGTTTATTTCTTGAGTGTACACTAAAACGGGATTTTTTTTTATAATAGGCGTTGACCATTTGTAAAATCATTTTAAAAATAAACTATTTTTAAACAGGTATTTTTACATAACCTATAATACCACAGCACATATTTCGATCTCAAATACATTCTAAATCCTTTAACTATATTCGTCGTCTGATTGTAAATATAAACTTGAAATATGGTGACATCTGTCTGTCGTAATTGAAACTATATAATCAACGCTTATAAGTTTGACCTTATTTCTTTCAAATAATATTTTAAAAATTAATAAATAACAACACAAAATCAACTATATTTTATAAATATTCTGATATAGGAACAACATTTATTTTAAAGATTGTCACATTTAAAAAAATACTTTTGAAATTATGCTTATTGTATTTTGTGTTAACATTTAGAAAATGAGTTATCCTTATGGACAAGGAGGCCAGCCAGGCTACCCACCAATGGGGGGACAACAAGGATTTCAAATGCCAACTGGAGGAGGCTATCCACCACAACCAGGAAACCCAACAACTGGACCTTCATACCCATATCCTGCTTATCCATCCTTTCCAATGCCACAAGCAGGTGTAAGTAAAAACCTCAAAATATATATTTATTTTGATTAACAAGAGTTTAATAATTGAAATATTGACATCCTATCTCATTTAAAAATGAAACAATTTAAATCACATTATACATTTGGCAATAAATGTTGCATAAATAATATTTGTTATTAATTTTATCATATAAAAGTATAATAATAAATGGAAATAAGATGTTCAACATCATTCTAACTGTTAATTTCTTTCAGCCTCTCAGTAGCATACGACTGCCTAGATAACATGATCACAATTATGCATTGCAACTCATAAGTTAAACTTGTAACCTACACACATCATTTTATTTTCTAAAATACACTTTTAAAGCCTTTTATTAATATTCATTTGTGATTGCCATAATTAAGTTGATATGGCAAAGGTTTGATAGTCAAAATTCATTTAGAATGGTGCTTAGTTTATGAATTTAATTAGATGAGAGAGGTGTCCTTTCTATATAATTTATCGTTTTGTAAATATTCCGTATCTTGAGGGATAAATGAAATACAGTAGAACCTCCTTTTAAAGGACACCTAGTTGCAGAGCCAAAGTGTCCTTTAGGGAGAGATATCCTCTTACCAGAGATTTGCTAAATAGTAAAAATTGAGCCAAAAGTGTTTTTTTGGTGATGAAAACTGTCCTTTATAGAGAGGTGTCCTCTAGAATTTAGTGTCCTCTCATGGGGGTTCTACTGTATTAAGAATTAGGTTGGAATAAAGATCAGTTATCCATTAAAAAACAACCAATATTTACCAATAACTGGACAATATTTTGAAAGCTCTGTAAATATGTTGATAAGCTTTAATTTCCATTGTATGCAAATATGCATCTATCTCAATTTACCTATTTGTAATTTTGCTAATTGTAAGATATATTATTCAATATAACATTGTGAAAAGTTTGAGTCAAAAGGCGATCCATTAATTAAGATTATATAAAAGGGCGTACCTGGATCTGTAAAGAAAAAAACAAACAATTTTTTTTCTCAAAATATTTCGAGAGATTGCTCCCTCTTTATCAATTTATTGCACGGTTAAAAACTACAACATTTTTTGTAGGATATATATTGTTTTTACAGATAAAAAAAAAAAAATAGTTGACCCTTAAAAACTAACCAAAGAGAATAGAAGAGATCATGAAATCTCATTTTACCAAGGTAAACATTTTCTATCATGATATTTAATACATTAAAATAACCCATAAGGTAACATGGATGTGGATCCATGCTTGAGGAGCATGGACTCATGGAATTCGTGTAATCTTTACACAAGGGGATAAGAAACAACAACATGTATATTGGCTCGAGGAGCATGGACTCGTTAAATTTGTGTAATCTTTACACAAGGGGATAAGAAACAACAACAGACCACATCCAAAGGAATAAATTATGTGTTATGTTTTGGTATAACAGTGTTGTTGCCAATACTTTTTTCTGAAGATGGTAAAATGCTGTTACAGAAGTGTCTTACATAATTTATTCTTTTGGATGCGCAGTCTTATTACCTTAAATTTCTATCCTATAATTCATATTGTATCCTATCACATAAAATATGGCGTTTCTTTCAATAAAAACCTTATTTAAAGGTCTTTAAGGAATCAAAGTTTGAAACCTTAATAATGAGGCAACCATATAATAGACTTAGTGATTATGACCTTAATAAAGGGAGAAATGTAATAAAAATATTTTCTCTATCAGATTGTAAAACAGTATTTGTGATAAGGGGGGATATAAATAGAATTCAACAATGCTTGAAGTATTGTTTGTAATTAAAATAGGCAGTGTGTTTGGGCGATTGGCCATAATTTATTTTGAACAATATTCAAATTATAAGCACAATAAACATTTTTGAATAGACCAAGGTCTTGTACAGTCCAGTCAAGTACAGTAGAACCTCCCTGTAAAGGACACCTTGTTGCAGAAACAAAGTGTCCTTTAAAGAGAGAGAGAGGTAGAGAGGTGTCCTCTTACCAGAGAGTTATTAAATAGTAAAAATGGTAATTTTGTCAATGAAAACTCTCCTTTATAAAGAGGTGTCCTCTCATAGAGGTTTTACTGTAATTCCTTCCTGTTGGTTCGGGTTGGGTTTCCCATTGGCTGATTATATTCATCCGTGGAATGTTTCAGAGACTCTAGAATATCTTTTTGAAGTATTTCCCTTAAAATAATAATAATAAACTCCTTTATATAACACTTATAAAAATATTGGCCACCTCTCTCCCATCAAAAATGTCAAAACCTGACGCCATCTATTGACCATCGCCACAAACTAGCTGCCTCGGGTCAGTGACAAAGCTACAACACCAGCTTTGGCAAACTGAGAAGCGTCCATCCGGAGACCATGGTTTTGGACTATGGCCCTTGTCAGTCTAGGGCGGACTTTATTCCATGAGATCTACAAGGGATCTAATGGTATCTTCACAAGGTGTTTAGCTGGCAAGTAGCTGGGCCAAATCTATGGCCAAAATAAAGATGGAAATTTTTCTGTGAGGATAATGATTTATAAAAATTGGTTGAATTTAGTCCATTAGGTGATTAGCTTAGTTTTGTAATGTAAATAAATAATATGAAAAACACATATACTGTATGGAAATCTCTGTCCAGGGCTACCCACCCAATGTTGGAGGAGGAGGCTACCCAGCCCAGCCTGGGGTGATGCCCTATGTGCCACCTTCCTCAGGCTACCCACCCCAGCAGCCTATGATGGATCCGGGCTACGCTCCTAACCCAAATCCCTACCCCGGAGTAAGTAACCCAACCTCCTGTTGATCTACTTGGTAGCTTTGTAGTCATTGTGTTTTTCTTTCTTTCTCTCTTTTTTTTTATTTTTATATTCAGTATGAAGGTTAGAGAGTCATCTTTTTTTTTTTTACTTAGATCCAAGAAGGATCACATAATTCTATGATAATCATAGTGGGAAGGAAATGTTTTGGAACCTTATGTTAACAGAAATTCTGCCTGTCGTACCCAGCCATAATAAAATAAGGGTAACAAGACCAATTGGTTGTGTGGTTTTCCTGTCAGCAGCATTGTCATAATCATCAGATCAGAGATGATAGCAGTGGTAATGTCTCAGTTGCACTTCCCTAGTTCACCTGCTGTCTTCATGGTTTTATCATTGTCCAGTACATAAGGAAAGAGAGGGATTGTTGGTCTCCATATTACACAGACAATTTTCCCAGCTAAACCACCATCACCATCTCCAAGACTTGGTGAAATGAAAGATTTACAGCATTGTTCCTTATACCTTCTGTAATCAAGAGTCCTTTCAATGTGTAGCTGGACCACAAGAAGATTGATGTTGGACTGGGATTTAACCTAATTGACAAAGAGATAATCATCATTTAAGGCTGGTAAACAATAAGTGTCTTGGTCAAACTTAATTAAATGTTTTCTCTTGGATCACTGATAGAATTGGAAAGTTTTTGTGATAAATGTCAAAATTTTAACTAAATTTTAAATTTAATTTAAAATAATGATTATTCTATTATTTTCATAGGATATAGGAGGAAAGGTGTAAATTGTCAAACTTTCCAGGATTTGAACCTGGAATTTCATCTGAAGACATGGTAACTGTCACGCCATGCCAACTCTGTTCAAAATTGCTTTTACTAATTAACAGAATCAGCCTATATGTATCAAATGTAAAATGAACATGTGATAAGAGTTATCACCAATAACTAGCCAAGAAGTATATCAGAAGTAGACAAGAAACACACAAGAGATATACAAAAGTATTGAAAAGAAGTATGCAAAAGGAATCTATAAGAAATACCAAGAAAGAGAATGCTCTAAAGAAATCCTGGTGATACAGAGCAAGAGTTCTAAGTTTTATATTTTCAAACAAAGTATATACTTTTTTTTTCTACTACTAATCACCTAATTGTAATTTTTAATGAACTCTGTATCAAAGATAGATATACCCAATGACGATGGTGTTAGGGCATGACCTGCATTTCTCTTTAGAAGAATCACTTTTAAAATAATTGCTATTAAGATTTTCTAGAATGTGAGGCTCTCATATGATATAAGACCTGAAAATGGATATAGTCAGCCAAATAGAAGCCCCAGACATGTTAGTAGACCAAATTAAGGACAAGAAATACGCATATTTGTGAATTTGAAATGTTTTTTTTTTGCTTCCCCCAGTACACCTGGTACAGGCCATGATAATCATGGTGAGTAGAGTTTGACGACTGCTTTTGCTCTGAGTGCACCACATGTCTACACATGTGAAAAGCAGTTCGACTTTACACTTACAAATGTGCCAGAGCCTCGTTTGGTTACTTGCACTCGCTGGTAAGGTTGGACTTTTGCAAGAATCAGGAGCCATTGGAGCATTTTTTTTTAAATCAGAAAAAAGTTCCCAATGCAGGAATCAAACCCTGGTCGTAGCGGTCAAAAACCAATGGTTTAGACCATCCTTTCACCGACCCCCATTTTAAATGTAAATTATATGTATTGAAATAAATATGAAACTTTAAGGATAGAATAAATGTAAAAATTTTGTACATGGAAATAAAAGACATTCCTATACACAGTTCATATATACAAAACACAGTAGAAACAACTAGGGAGTTCTCCCACAGAAATTCCCTATGTGCTAAAGTAGAGCTGGTAGAACTGGTATTTCCCCTAGGACCACATAGGGACACCATGGGAGGTCCAAGGTGGCTAAGAAGTTGTCTAAACCGGTTCAGGAGCCCATAAACTCTCTAACCAGGGAATTTACGAGGCCAGCTGCTCTCACACCCCATTTCCAACTCAGGAGATCTATTTTAAGCTTGGTTCTCTGGCACTCTCTTTAGGACTTCATTTTCAGAGAAATAGTTTGTTGAGGACTTGTTTGTGTACAATTCTTTCCCTACTCTCTTTTTTTTTGGTGATGAGTGAAAATTCCCCCCCAATTTGTATTACAGAATTAAATTTCAGTAAAATCCCTCTCATACAATGAATATTTTTTTAAATTGAATTTTCCCATCTTTACTTCAAGACAACTTTTAATTAATTTATTTATTGAGAGAGAGAGTATTGGAAGACCTCAATAAATGGGTTCAATTATACAGTAGAGAAACCATAGTCCTAAAATATGACTAAATCTGGTCTTCTCCTAGAGGTAACCAGTGGACTGTTTCATTTCAAAAACTCTTCATTACTTGGCTTGACAATACAAGAGACCATGATTGGCCATGTTTTTAGGCTATGGTATCTTCTCATGGGAGACGACTACAGATCTATTATACCATAAAGCAATAAGCCTTTTTTCTTTCTTATTTGTGGCAGCTGCTGTATAAGCACCTTTGTAAAATAAAAATAAAAGATGTGAATTCAACTAACCCAACCTCCAATGAGAGACCAAGGTTATCTATAGATTTTTTTAAGCAGGGGGAAGGTTCTATACTACAGAGATGTTCAAAAATATCTCTACAGTAAGGGGGGACATTTTTTTTTCCAAGTACTCTTTGGAGTGTTGTAGGGAAACTTGGTTATAAATGTCAGACTGGGGCCGCAATAGATATTTTGTACTGATAAGATAAACTTCTATCTCTATGATTCATTCGCGGATAGACTGGTCCTATGGTGTTACTAGCCACAGTCTATTACCTTTTTTTTTTTTTATATCTTTTTAACAAGATACTGTAGAATCGCTCATGAGAGGCAGACAGCCCCAAACAACATGGGATAGCTTTGGCCTCTCCTGGAGGTGATGGTTCATTTGAAATCAAGACTAGAACAGGACAAGCCTTTTTGAGAGATTGTTTTCAAAATTGGTCTCTCAGGGGAGATGTTTACTTCGTTTAGATGGATTTCTCAAGAGAGTCTTGCATTTCCATTTGGTTCCAGGCAAAAGTGCCCTCGTAAGGCAGGTTGATTCCTTAGGCAAGTTAAATAAAATTAGTTACCATAAACATAAAACTATTCTTTCTTATGCAAATTCAATGCTGCTATTTTTTATAGGATATTCAACACATTTAATCTTTTAAGCGCTTATAAAGTTTAGACTTAAACATATTAGACAGCATTGATACCTAAAAAAAGATAAATTATTGGGAATAACAAATGGTTCCCACCAAAAAATAAACTCCTAAGACAGGACAATTTCCAAGACAAATGACTTCTAAGACAGGTTTTACACTGTGTTTATTTTATACTTTTAGAGAAAGATATAGTTGGTTTTTAAAAGTAAGAAAAGTAGCCCTAATTTTAGATACAGAAATTGTGAAGTCACATGAACTTTATTAAAAAGCACATGTGCTCCTGGTCAGGATATGCCTTCTTTATTTTTAATAAACTTTATTAAAACTATAACTACACCACTTGAGACTGTAGTTGTTGTTATAACCATGGTTAAAATAATAAAGTCTTGAAAAAATAGTACAAATGTGATATTGTACTGGGATAAGGTGCAAAATTATGAAAAAAGGCATCTCCTTATCGTGCAACTGAAAGTTGTTGATGGCTTGCGCCATCTATCAGGAATAAATATCAACTATTCTCGTTGATTTTTAATCAACGCAAGCCATCAGCAACTTTCAGTTGCACGATAAGGAGATGCCTTTTGTCATAATAAAGTGTTGAATCATCGGACTCTTTAGAAATATGAAGTTATAACCAAGTTGCTGTTATAAAGGAAGCTGTTATAGCATCTGTATTCTCTAGAAAAATTTCAAGTTACAAAACGTATGAGACCAAATCTATATAAGCAATTGATGTAACAGTATTATTATCCTCCTCAAACTGGAATACTAACTATACTAGTCTAACATGCTCTTAACAAAACATCATATTTACATAGAATATTTCTTTAGATAACATTCTATATATATGTGAAAAAATAATAACTAAAAATTTGTAAAAATTATTTTTTTCACATGTTTAGCTTATTTACGCAAGTTTAGCCTTAAATACCCATTTCTTGATTTATCAGGAAGCCTCCGGGGCCAAACATATTTTTGGTCGTAGAGGACAGTCTGCGCCACGCTGACGAGAGCTAACAGCGCAAAACACGTTCGCAGTTGACTTTTCTTGATTTATCAAGAAAATGGGTTGGCCAAATATCAGGGAACAGGTTAAATCAACATTTAGTTTAATTTCTGAGTAAAAGTAATCCTTAAACCACTAAGTTTTTAATCTTCTTCTTTCTTATCTCCACTCAATCATATTAGTATCAAGCTTGTAGAGCTTGACTTTGATGGATGTCTGCAGGGAGAGTAGAGCTCATTAATGGATGAGTCAATACAGTCAATGATGTTGTTTTGAGGTTGCAGGTTGAGAATTGCATAAAGTTTTTTATTATAACACTTGATTTTCTATCTAGGAGGTTGTTAGATTACATTATTATATCCCAAGTATACATAGGAGAGTTACAGACCATGTTAATCATGGTGGGTAGGGTTTGTTTTGAAATCAATGAAAATAAGACCTAATCCAAATAAATTAATAGTGTGTGACGTTTCGGTAACAACACTGTTGCCGATGGCACACACTATTAATTTATTTGGATTAGGTATTATTTTCTTGTAGATAAGATAGCATTATTTCATTCCTTTGTATTTGGTCTTGTTACCTTATATATTTCTACATTTCTTTTACAATTTGCTAATGAGAAATAAAACCAAAAGACAGGTTTTAAGACAGGAATTGTCTGAGGTGTGTCCTGGGTGGGTAACTTAATTTGAGAATTGATTGTAAGTTATTTGTATGGCTATTTTTTTTGTTGGTGTTGTGTTAAAGTGTAGAAAATCTTTTTTTTTTTTTTCTAGTATATGCACTCTAGTAGATATGCATGCATGTATGGCACGTAGATATATCAAAAGTGTTGGTATGATAAATAAAGAAAATTTATTTTTCTCCAAGCTGTTTCAAGTATATTTCCTGGTCGAATACTAACCACACACACCTATCTGTCTGCTACCAGGAACTTATTAACCTTACTACCATTAACTGATTTTTGTAAAGATAGAGGCTGCCTGGCCGGCATTCATTGTTCTTAGAATTAAAGATACAGTCAAACCTGTTTATAGCCCCCCCCCCCCCCCTTAAATAGCGCCTTCCTCTCTATAGCGCCCGATTTTAAACATTAAAATGTAAACATTTTACATTAAAAATGACCTATCTATAGCATCCCCCTCTCTATAGCATCCTTTTTTTGGTGAATCCCAAGATGGGGCACTATAGACAGGTTTAACTGTACTTCCTGGCCAGTATTTTTTTTTTTTTAACTATTAAAATTTATTATAAATATCCCCAAGTCGGCCTGTCACTGAGTGGTGCTCCCAGTCTTAATGACAAAGGCAGACACATTCTACTTCACCCAGTCATGAAGATAAGAAAGAAGAAGATTATAAATATCCTAATTATATTAAAAAAGATTTACTGGCCGAAGTATCTTCAATTTTAAGAATTATCTGATCTGTTTTTCCTATTTCTCTCTCTACAAAGAAATTTTTGAAGTTCTGATTATTTATTTATAATGGGGATACAACATCAAATTTGAATACTCCCAATTTGGAAAAGTTTCTGTAACTTGAGTTTCCAAAATAAAATACTTAAAAAAAAAATGAAACAATAAAGTATGACTTTTTTTCTAGATAAATACAATCGATTCAAAATTTAAACCCAAATACTAGTTTAAGACCAAGAATTTCAAGGAACAAATTTAATTCTAGATTAATTATGATAAAGCACAATTTGGATTATAGATTATAATAAAAGAAAATAAGACCTAATCCAATTTTATTCCTGATTTTATTCTTTTGTCTGTTGATGGTAACAATGTTGTTGCCGAAACGTTACACACTAATAAATTATTTGGATTAGGTCTTATTTTCTTTTATCTAGATTAATTAATGAATTTAAAATACCAATTTAGATTTCTTTTCCTTATGACTTGGTCTTAAATTGAGAATTGACTTTATATTTATATACAGTCAGACTTCAACACTCCAAGGAGGGATAAGAATTTTTGGGTGACTTTAAGAGGTTATATACTGCCTATTTTAAAATATATTGTTACGTAGATAATTACGTAGAAAACACATATTGTAACTCCTCAATACCTATTTAAAAAATAATAAATATTATACACTCATGAACAAAACTTAAGGAAGCTGTACCTTTTAGCATGTATATATCGGAATTTTAGACAATAACTCCGAAAGATTTAACAGTGACCTTTATTGAAGACACACGGGATAACCAAGTGTGAACAATATATACACTCATGGACAAAACTTAAGGAAGCTGTACCTTTCAGCATATATATCGAGATTCAGACAATAACTCTGAAAGATATTACAGTGACTTTTATTGAAGACACACAGGATAACAAAGTGTGAACAAATTGTCTCTGTCTCTTTCAAAAATACAGACAACTGGTGGCATCGCAGACTCTCCACTTCCTTAAGTTTTGTCCATGAGTGTATATGATAGGTACTACATTACATACAAGGGGCTAACATTTAAAAATAAACCCAGTAGACGACACACTTTGAGTTCTTAGTTTCAAGAATCAAAGAGAGATCCTAGGACAGGGGTCGGCAAAAATTTTGATTCAGAAGAGCCAAAAATTACAATTTGCAAACTTTCAAAGTTTTTTTTTTGCCAACAATAAATAGTACTCGCATAAGTAATATTTGCATATGGTTCTATACAAAGAGCCACAGCTTCATATCCAAAGAACGGCATGTGACTCGCGAACCTCAGTTTACCGACCTCTGTCCTAGGCCTATAAAAAGGTAATGTCTTTTAGAGAAGCAGGTGAATTTTTTTTTTTTTTTTTACATAATTTATAAATGCAGTCACATTTGTGTTCTGTCAAATTAATAAGAAATAAAGCTGATAAGGTACAATTCCGATTATAGATTAGAAATCATAAGGGGTTATAAACACAAGAATAAGACCAAATCCAAATAAATAATTAGTGTGTGACGTTTCGGTAACAGTGTTGTTACCATCTTCAGACAAAATTTCTTCAGAAATCTTCAAAATCATCAAATCTTCATAAAAATCTTCAGACAAATGAATTTATAATCTATGATCCAAATTGTGCTTTATCAAATATAAGCAGTTATAAGACAAAATACAAATGAATAAATATTTTGTGAAATTTTGGTAACAGTATTATTACCATCATCATACTAAGGTACTGATTGAGAAAAATATCACTTACACACTAGATTACAGAAACTATTTAAAAGGCATGCTGTGATATTGTTCACATTCAGTACTTTTGTCTGATGATGGTGACAATGGTGTTACCGAAACGTCACATCCTATTTAATTGTATTTGATCTTATTACCTTGTGTAAGAAATAAAAGATATTACAGATATTGGTGATGAGTAATATTGAACTATTAAGCCCAGAGTTTGTTCAAATTTTTGACTTTTTACTCCTAGCAGTAATATAAATACAGTAGAACCTGATAAGGCACAATTTGGATTATAAAACTAAGGTAATAAGACTAAATCTAAATAAATAGTATGTGACGTTTTGGTAACAGCCTTGTTACTGAAACGTCACACTCTATTTATCTGGATTTGAGATTCAGTACTTTTGTCTGAAGATGGTAACAATGTTGTTACCGAAATGTTACTCACTATTTATTTGAATTTGGTCTTATCACCTTGTTTTTAACAGTAGAACCTCTTTCTCTCTAAAGGACAACACCTAGTTGCAAAGTGTCTTTAGAGAGAAAAACTGTCCTTTGTATATGTAGAGGTGTCTTTTAGTGAGAGTGTCCATTTATGGAGGTTCTACTGAATGATGCCATTTTTACTATATTCACACAATGATAAAGCACAATTTGTATTATAGATACAAGAAAATAAGACCTAATTCAAATAAATTGTGTGTGACTTTTTGGTAACAGCGTTATTACCATCATCACAGACAAAAGAATTTTTAATTAAAAAGGCATATTTCAGTTGGCTGAACGCCAACCTTTATCAAGGTGTTATAACATATTAATGTGTGTCAACAACAAACTCAGTGCCACATAACGTCAACAGAATTAAGTTAATTCTGTTGACGTTAGGTGGCGCTGAGTTTGTAAAAAAATGATTTTTTGATCCAATATATGTCTTTTTAATTAAAGATTTATTTATGGATTGCTCTATTTTCAAAAAGACAAAAGAATAAATTCAAAAATCAATTTTTTTCAAAATCATTTATTCATTTGTCTGCTAATGGTAACAATGCTGTTATTGAAACGTCACACACTATTAATTTATTTGGATTAGGTCTTATTTTCTTGTAACTATATTCACACACAAGTATGTTTCTCCCCAAGTTATTCAACAAATTCTTATATTTTAGAGTTCACAAACTTTCCCTCTAACCTAAAAGAGAATTTAAATAATTAGAATTTTTAATTTTCTACTCTCTTGTGATGAAGTACAATTTGTGGATTATAGATTATAGCTACAAGAAAATAAGACCTAATCCAAATAAATTAATAGTGTGTGACGTTTGGGTAACAGAGTTGTTACCATCATCAAACAAAAGAATAAAATTTTATGATGACTGATGATGGTAACAACGCTGTTGCCAAAACATTACACACTATTAATTTATTTGGATTAGGTCTTGTTACCTTGTTTCTACTCTCTCAAACATGAATAAACAGGTTCTGATAAAGCACAATTTGGATTATAGATTATAATAAAAGAAAATAAGACCTAATCCAAATAAATTAATAGTGTGTGTTGTTTCGTTAACAGAGTTGTTACCATCATCAAACAAAAGAATAAAATTTTATGATGATAGAAGATGTCTGATGATGGTGACAATGTTGCCGAAACGTCACACACTAATAAATTATTTGGATTAGGTCTTATTACCTTGTTTCTACTCTTCTCAAACATGAATAAACAGGTCCTATTATATCTTTTTTTTTTCTTCTTTAGTATTATCTCTTCTATTTATCAGATTTATTATTATTATCTCATTTTTTTCATTCATTTTCCTTCATTTACTATGATAATAATGATTTATTTTTTTGTTCTCTCTCTCTCACTGTGCTTTATTTTTTTTTTCCTCGCCCCTCCCCAAGACATTTTTCTGACACGTATTTTTTTTCTGTTTGACTCTAGTTTCCAAATCAGCCACCAGGGGGCTACCCTCACTACTAACTCCTCGAGGAAGCGTTTCTCCCGAAGATTTGAAGAAAACTTTCATTAGAGCAGCAAAACTGTTGATTATTAATGGACCTCCTTTTGTTATTTAGCCTCTCTTAAAAAAGTGTTTTGTGATGGAAAACTTCCCCCCCCCTTTTTTTTTTCTCATGTTGATTTTGTCCTCTTTCTGTATTTTATATATATATATATAATTTTTTTTTTGTCCCATTCTCTTCTCTTCCTTAATTTTGCTTAATTTATTTTTTAATTAATAGTAATAGTAATAAAATTGTGTTCTTTTTTTTATTATTGGTGTTTTTATCATTCCCCCCCCCCCCCCAATTTTCTTTTCCTATATCTTATTTTCCTCTCCTTTAAGTTATTTATTTACAAAAATATGTATATTTCAAAAGTTTGTTACAATTATTAAGTTTTATTTTGTGTATATATTTATATATACTGTACATTTTCAATTGCAGAGCCAAAGTCTCTCCTTTAGAGAGAGGTATCCTTTTACCAGAGAGTTGAAAAATAGTTTTTTTTTTTTGCTTATCCCTAGTACACGTGGTACAGGCCATGATAATCATGGTGGGTAGTTAGCGACTGCTTTTTTACTGTAAGCGCACCACATGTCTACACATGTGAAAAGCAGTTCGACTTTGCACTTACAAATGTGCCAGAGCCCCGTTTGGTTACTTGCACTCGCTGGTGGGGTTGGACTTTTGCAAGAATCGGGGGCCATTGGAGCTTTTTTTTAAACAGAAAAAAAGTGTCCAATGCGGGAATCGAACCCGGGGTCCTAGTGGTCGAAAACCAAACGGTTTAACCAGCCTTCCACCGACCCCCTGAAAAATAGTAAAAATGGTAACTTTGCAAATAAAAAAAAAAAAAAAAAAAACTGTCCTTTATAGATAGGTGTCCTCTAGTGTGAGTGTCCTCTTTTGGAGGTTCTACTGTTTAATTAATGGGGTATATCATGTTGCATATGTAACTGAAGTTTTGAGGACATTCCAGAATGATCCATTTAACAGTTTCTCTCTTTATCCAAAACATTTTATAAACCACAGATAAAAATTTTCTGAAGTGTTTGAGAGACTGCTGTATGCAATGACAAAATAGAAATGAAGTAGCTCTGTGCCAGCTGGTTGATTGGAGGAAAGCCATATTGTCATCATAGATAATTATGGCATATGTATATTTTATTTTTATTATTAGGCCTATAACTACCATCGCAAAATTGGAGAGGAATGGACTTCAGGAATTGGTTTAACCATGGAGATAAGCACCACCACCATTTTTTATATATATTTACAGTAACACCTCCATGAGAGGACACTCCCGCTAGAGGATACCTCTCTACAAAGGACATGTTTCATTTGAAAAATGATAATTTTTACTATTTAACAACTCTCTGGTAAGAGGACACCTCTCCCTAAAGGACACTTTAGCTCTGCAATTAGGTGTCCTTTACAGAGAGGTTCTACTGTATATAATTATATTCCTAGTACACATATTATAGGCTATGATAAGAGGATTGGGAATGCTTTTACTATAAGCACACACATACAGCTTTATTAAGATCATCGGTCTTATACAGCTTCATCACAGGAAGGAAGCATAGATGGGGCTCCTATACTCCAGGCAACGCAGAACCTAACAGCCTCCAGGTTCGACATTATAACAGAATACACACATACAGCTTTATTAAGATCATCGGTCTTATACAGATTCATCACAGGGAGGAAGCATAGATGGAGCTCCTATTCTCCAGGCAGCACAGAACTCAACAGCCTCCAGGTCTGACACATGTCCAGTTTAACTATAAGCACACTATATGTCTAGATATGTAGAAAGCAGTTTAATATTTTACTTCAAGGTGTAAGAGAGTCCCATTTAGTTACTTGCTCTCACTGGTGGTTGTTAAACTATACAAAAATCAGGGATTCTTTGAAACCATTTTTTGAAAAAAAAAAAAAACTCATTAGGTTTTGAATGTGAGTTCTTGTTTTTGAGAATTTATATGGTCACTAGCTACCATATACAACTCATTTATTTCAATTTAAAGTGCTATCTACCCCTAGGGACACTTGCACTGGCAAACATATATGCCTCTACATTTGTCTATATATATTTACAATAATTTTAGGCCATAAAGAATAGTCATAAGATATTAACAAGGATAACGAAAGAAAAAAAAAACATTTTCATCAAATATTTACATTAAAATTGTTTTTTTTTTTTGCTTATCCATAGTACACGTGGTACAGGCCATGATAATCATGGTGGGTAGTTAGCGACTGCTTTTTACTGTAAGCGCACCACATGTCTACACATGTGAAAGCAGTTCGACTTTGCACTTACAAATGTGCCAGAGCTCCGTTTGGTTACTTGAACTCGCTGGTGGGGTTGGACTTTTGCAAGAATCGGGGGGCCATTGGAGCATTTTTTTTTTTAAACAGAAAAAAGTGTCCAATGCGGGGATCGAACCCGGGTCGTAGTGGTCGTAAACCAAACGGTTTAACCAGCCTTCCACCTTTCATTCATTAAGTGAAAAGAGAGAGAAAAAAATTGTAAGAGTTTAAACATTCTAAGGACAAATGAAGCTCTACAATGTATACAATATACAATGTGAAAAATAGTACTAAAGTGAACTTATACCTGGATCAGGTGGATAAATTGAGAAAAAGGGCATTTCCTGATTGTGTAACTAAAAGTTGCTGATGCTTGCACCATCTACATTCGATTTTGATATTTGATCAATCAGATTCATCAAGAAATGGTATTTGGCCAAATATGGAATAATTAAAAAAAACAATGATTAGTTGATATTTATTCTGATTGATGATGCAAGCCATCAGTAACTTTTAGATGCACGATAAGGAAATGCCTTTTCTCACAATATACAATGTTTTGAAAATAGAGCAATCCATATTTAATTCATTAGATAATAAAAATACATATATTGGCAAAATAAATCTTTTATTAAATCCAATATATGCCTTTTTATTATCTAATATACAATGTATAATGAAACCTAATTATAACAGCAGTTTGGTTAATAACATTATAATTTTAAAATCTCTTTAAAAAGTTAAGTTCGAATTGGTTTTAACCATGGTAGAGAAAAGTGTAGAATTCATACAGAGTAATTGGGTACGTTTCTTGTTAATGGGAACATCTGAAGCACACAAAGGTAGAAATACAACTTTGTCTGTTAACATTTAGGTGGGGCTTAATAGGACAGCCTTCATGTCTAGGGTACCAGAGAATACAAGACTCCAGACATACTGTCCTATCCAAGGTCATCTCTCCATCATGCTGAAGCAGTTAACAGGACTTGGTGAGGTTAACTATGGTGATATCAAAACAGTCTTTGTCTCAAGTCATATTGTTATAGCGAGGTTTGAGCTCTATGTAAATAAATAATATTCTAGTACAGTAGAACCTCCATGAGAGGACATTCACGCTAGAGGAAACCTCTCTATAAAGAACAATTTTTATTTGCAAAATTACCATTTTTACTATTTAGCAACTCTCAGTAAGAGGACACCTCTTTCTAAAGGACACTTTGGCTCTGCAATTAGGTGTCCTTTACAGGGAGATTCTACTGTATCGGATAGCATTTCCTGATAATTCACTGTCATATTATTTTGCTTATTTTTATATGAATAGAAAATTCTTACACACAATTTGGATTGATAAGGAAAATTAAGGAGGTCACCAAACCAGATCTCCCCTGTGTTACCTAACCTAAGATTATAGAACGACATTTGAATATTATCCCACATGTGTTTCTTTTGAACGAAAAATCGAAATTTATTTTAAGGAGAAATAACGATTATTTCTAACCTTAGAGATGAAGTATGAAAGGATGAATTGTGAAGAGTAATGATAAATGGAAAAATAAAGTGTCCAGGGATGGGAATCAATCATAAGGCGCATTATATTGTATTATAAATTACTTTATATAATATTTACGAACGGAAAAATATGTCCAGGGTAGCCTAGTTAACATGGCATCTGCCCGGTAAGCGGAATACTCTGGGTTCTCATTCCTGGACACATTTTCCGTTTATCATTACTCTTCACAATTCATCCTCTCATACTTCATCCCTAAGGTTATAAATAATTGTTATTTCTTCTTAAAATAAATTTCGATTTTTCCTTCAAAAGAAACACATGCGTGTGAAGGGGGTCGGTGGAAGGATGGTCTAAAACATTGATTTTCGACCACTACGACCTGGGTTCGATTCCCGCATTGGGCACTTTTTTCTGTTAAAAAAAAAATGCTCCAATGGCTCCCGATTCTTGCAAAAGTCTAACCCCACCAGCGAGTGCAAGTAACCAAACGAGGCTCTGGCACATTTGTAAGTGCAAAGTCGAACTGTTTTTCACATGTGTAGACATGTGGTGCACTTAGAGTAAAAACAGTCGTCAACCTCTACCCACCATGATTATCATGGCCTGTACCACGTGTATTGGGGATAAGCAAAAAAAAAAAAAAAACATGCAGGGATAATATTCAAATGTCGTTCTATAACCTATGATATCAAATGTAAACAAGGTACATATGTGGTGTAACACAATAACAAAGAAGAGGAAGCCAATATCCTAAGATTAGAATGCAACACCATCTCCAACTAGGTAAACGTAGTGTCACGTCGCTCCCATCAGCAGAACAGACAACAAAGACTGGTGTAATGATGTTATTACATAAATATCACACATTGTTTACATAATCTGTGGCATTTTACTTCCATTTTTTTACATAATTTTACAGCAAACAAGAATTTTTTTTTTGAAAAATAAAAATCAGGTAAAAAGTTTCTTTTAATTTTGAATTTGCAAACTTTCGAGCAAATATACTGTTCTACAACGGGCTCTTCAATTTCTGGGTAACTATTTATTGTTTACATATGAAAATTTATACATACAGATGGATGGATATCTAGGTAAAAGAAAAGAGACTAAAATGTTAGTCATTTTATAGAAACTAAAAAAAAAAGTTATAAAAAATATAGAGTAATAAGACCAAAAAAAAAAAATAGTGTGGGACCTTTAACAGCGTTGTTACTGAAACGTCGCACAGTATTTTTATTTTTGGATTTGGTCTTATTACCTTGTGTTTCTAATCTAATCTATAATCCAAATTGTGCCTTATCAAGTTATAAAAATGAAAAAGTATCTGATAGGTATTGATAAAAAAAGAAAAAGGCCAGGATGCTAAGTGAAATGTCTGATTTAACAAATTCTTCAAATAACTCCCTCTATCAACTTTTAAAAGATTTCGGTGTTATAGTGGTTAAAATAGACAGGTTTCTAATATTAATTAATTAACTCTGTACTTAATTAGATATGGCACACATTATGATATTATAATAAGACCTCCATGACACTCTAGCTAGCATACAAAGGACAGTTTTCATAGCCAAAATGATCATTTTAGATACAATAAAATAAGACCTAATCCAAATAAATTGTGTGTAACTTTTTGATAACAGTGTTGTTACCATCATCAGGCAAAATAATAATATGGTAATAATGCTGTTACCAAAATGTCACACTATTAATTTAGATTTTATTCTTTTGTCTGATGATGGTAACAACGCTGTTGCCAAAACGACACATGCTATTAATTTATTTGGATATGGTCTTATTTTTCTTGTATCTATAATCCAAATTGTGCTTTATCATGATCATTTTTACTAATTAGAAGCTTTCCAGTAAGAAGACACTTCTCTCTAAAGAACATTTTGGCTCTGAAATTAGGTGTTGTCCTTTACATAGATTTTCTGCTATCTTATAAAATGATGGTTGATGGAAGAATGGACACATCATTGATTTTTAACAACCATGATCCAGGATCCAATCCCTCAGTGAGCACTTTTTTTTTTGTTTCAATTACTAATTCTTTTACAAGTCCAACCACATCAGTGAGTGTACAAATATCCAAATAGGGCTCTGCCACCATATAAGTGCAAAAAAAAAACAACTGATTTATACTCATTAAATATGAATTGATTTCAATCTCCTGGATATTAATTAAACAAATGCTACAAATTTCTGGAGATGTGTTTCTTTATCTTTATTGAATGTAATCTCAAGCTTTCGGACATCTCTGTCCTTCTAAAGGAGTACATGAAAACATATTGAACATATAAAATAAGAATATAAACAGTAGCAATGTGTTTCTTTATTGGTGCAAAAGACAAGCTTTCAGATCTTTATAATCCTTCTAAAGGCATCTGTAGAAATCCTTCTAAAGATGCCTGAAGAATGATTATAAAGATCTGAAAGCTTGTCTTTTGCATGAATAAAGAAATACATTGCTACTGTTTATATTCTTATTCTATACTTTATAGCAATTTTCTCTTCTAATATTGAACATATGTTTCCATGTACTTTTGTAGAAGAACAGAGATGTCCGAAAACTCGAGAATACATTTAATAAAGATAAAGAAACTCATCACCAGAAATTTGTAGCATTTGTTTGATTAACTTATAAAATATATGGGGTGCATACAGTAAAAGGAAGTCACTGTCTACCATGAATACCATGGCCTGTATTACAAGTACTAAAGATAAGTTTAAAAAATCTTGTTGTGTCTGAAAGAATCCCAGCTAGACAGAGTGGATTATATCTTCTAGCTGTAGGTGTAGAAACTGGTTCACTTCCTCTGAGTCAAGTACTTCCTTGTCAACGTAGATTTCCTGACATCTACACACCTGGGTGGTATTGTTGATTCTTTCCTTAACCATTGGTTTACATCTCATCTACATTCATCTGAGCAATGGAAACAAAGTGGGTGATAATATGAACAAATATCACAGATTCTCTGTTGTTCCTCTCCCCCATTGTTTAAGCCTTTTCACACAAAGAAAAAAAAAATGCTCCAATTGCCCCCGTTTTTTACAAAAGTCCAACCCCACCAGTGAGTGCAAGTAACCAAACAACATGGCTCTGGCACATTTGTAAGTGCAAAGTCGAACTGCTTTTCACATGTGTAGATATGTGGTGCACTTACAGTAAAAGCAGTCACCTTCTTTTAACCACCATGATTATAATGGCCTGTACAACCTGTACTAGGGATAAGGAAAAAAAAAAGCCTTTTCACATACGCAGAATACTTTTCATTGCTTAAGTCTTTAAGACACTTTGGCGGGTTATTAAGGTACATCATGCTGACAAAGGCTAGCAACCTGAATGTGATGCCTTTTTAAAATTATTAAGAAAATTGTGGAATTTTATAAAATCAACTTTCAGATGACATTTATTCTGATAAATGGTGTGAGTCATCAGTAATGTTCAGTTATATAAATGGGAGTGGATTTTTTTTCAACATAAAGTTCTTTCTAAAGGACAACACCTAGTTACAAAGCCAAAGTGATCTTTAGAGAGAGGTGTCTACTGGAGGCCTTCTAATGTTAATTTGGGTGTTGAAAACTGTCTCTTGATAAGGCACAATTTGGATTATAGATAAACACAAGGTAATAAGACCTAATCCAAACAAATAAACAGTGTGTGACGTTTCGGTAACAGCATTGTTACCATCTTCAGACAAAAGTATTGAATGAGAAATTTTACCACAGCATGTTTTAAATATTTACTGTTTACTATTGTGTACTATGTTTACTGGTTACTATTGGTAACTATTTAAAACATGCTGTGGTAAAATTTCTCATTCAGTACTTTTATTTGAAGATGGTAACAACGCTGTTACCGAAACGTCACACACTGTTTATTTGTTTGGATTTGGCCTTATTACCTTGTGTTTAAAAACTGTCTCTTGTAAAGAGGTGTCCTCTAGCAGGACTGTCCTCTCATAGAGGTTCTACTGTATATATTCCTTATTTTTAGTACCACATATATATATACTGTCATCTTGTCAAAACTATGAAACTGCTTGAAATTTCAGCCAACTCTTAAAAAAATTTGACTCTCCCAGAAACCTCAACAATATACTAATATGCATTCAATTAATCTCATAAATTTACACACAAAAAAAATAAATTTTATCGCGAATTCGTAGAGTGGATTAGTCTAGGTTTGAAATTTGAGAGTGAGTATACACGAAATTTATAAATATATATATTTTTAACATTACTTAAAAACATTTTATTAAAAGCTATTTCTTTTTATTTTTTAGCTTATCCCTTGTACACGTGGTACCTAAACAGGACCTATGGGAGAGGCCGCTGCTCATCATAAAACAGCTCGAGGAGCATGAACTCTTGGAATTCGTGTAATCTTTACACAAGGGGATAAGAAACAACAACAACACACATGGTACAGGCCATGATAATCATGGTGTGTAGAAGTAAGCGACTGCTTTTACTGTAAGTGCACCACTTGTATACACATGTGAAAAGCAGTTCGACTTTGCACTTACAAATGTGCTAGAGCCCCGTTTGATTTCTTGCACTCGCTGGTGGGGTTGGACTTTTGCAAGAATCAAGGGCTATTGGAGCATTTTATTTTTTAATCAGAAAAAAAGTGCCAAATGTGGGAATCAAACCCGGGTCGTAGCGATTGAAAACCAACGGTTTAGACCATCCTTCCACCAACCTCCAGTTACAAGGATAATGAGAAGCACTTGTGGGTTAAATTAATATTTATAAATAAACAAAAATAAGAGGTTTTTAAAAATATAATTGTGGTTAATGATAAGGCACAATTTGGATTATAGATTATAAACACAAGGTAATAAGACCAAATCCAAATAAATAAATAGTGTGTGACGTTTCGGTTACAGCGTTGTTACCATCTTCAGAAAAATGTACTGAATGCATGTACTCGCTTGTTCGGCGGTACATATACTAAAATTGGAACGATACAGAGAAGATTAGCATGGCCCCTGCTCAAGGATGACACGCAAAATCGTGAAGCGTTCCATATTTTATTTCATTCAGTACATTTGTCTGAAGATGTTAACAGCGCTGTTACTGAAATGTCACACACTATTTATTTATTTGGATTTGGTCTTATTACCTTGTGTTTATAATTGTGGTTAGTTTCCTGAAAAGGAACTCTTAATTGAATAAGGCCCAAAATATGAAGATAAAACACATTTATTGACATTTATCTTTTTTTTTTTTTGCTTATCCCTGGTACACGTGGTACAGGCCATGATAATCATGGTGGGCAGAGGTAGGCGACTGCTTTTACTGTAAGTGCACTACATGTCTACACATGTGAAAAGCAGTTCGTCTTTGCACTTACAAATGTGCCAGAACCCCGACATTTAACTACAGATTGTTACTAAAATGGAAGATAAAAGAATACCCTTTTTTGCTTGTTCCCTTGTGATTCATATCTCTAAACTAAATCTCACTTTATCCCTGGTTTCTATAATCAGCGAGGGCTAATAATGAAACATCTCAAGAGCTCTAAAAAAGAAATAGAGATTACAAATACACAATAATTTTAATATCTTAACAGGAAAGTTGCTTTCCTTTTTAATGAGCTTGTTCCTTCCTCCTCTGTTAAAATGTCTTTCTTAATTAGAGGAATGTTGAAAGAATTGTGTCACCAGGTCTTCAACTTAAAAAAAGAAGGACCAACTATGTTTGTTTCTCCAGAAAGATTATATTTACATTTTTACCTCTCTCTTTTCACTCATTCAAATTGAATTACAATCCCTGCTCTTGAAAAAATACTAGTTATTTAATAATAACAAGGTAATAAGACCAAATCCAAATAAATAAATAGTGTGTGACGTTTCAGTAACAGCGTTGTTACCATCTTCAGACAAAAGTACTGAATTATCATGTAGTATTGAAGTACTCTGAAGTACTTTTGTCTGAAGATGGTAACAATGCTGTTACCGAAACATCACACACTATTTATTCATTTGGATTTGGTCTTATTACCTTGTATTTATAATCTATAATCCAAATTGTGCCTTATCAATAGTTATTTTTAATAAATATTCAATCTTCTTCTTTCTTATCTCCACTCAATCACACTAAGGTATCAAGCTTGAGACTTTTGATGGTGTCTGCCGGGGAAGAGTAGAGCTTCATCAATGGATGAGTCAATACAGTCAATAATGTGTCTTGGGGTTGTAAATAAATATTCAATGATAAAGCACAATTTGGATTATAGAGTAGAAACACAAGGTAATAAGACCAAATAAATAGTGTGGGGAAAATATAGCTACCTCAACCGATAATTTGTTCAATTCCCAACATTTCAGTAACTTGATGTTACTGTACTGAAAACATTCACCTGAGGAGAGTGATAGAAAGTCACTGAAACAACAGTCTTCTTCTTCTTTGTTATCTCCACGCTGCGTGAAGTAGAATGCCTTTGTCATTAAGACTGGGAGCACTACTCAGTGGCAAGCTGGCTTAGCTCCAAAAAGAAATGGCCGCCTCTGACATGAGGAACAGACACCATGTGCAGCCGCTCCTAACATGGAGTACAAACGCTGCTCATCCTGTATCCCTGGATTAGGAGCCCTTACAGGGTACTATCAGCTGGGCCAGCTGAGCTTGGGTTTTTTTAGTGAGCTTGTTACTGCTCCCCCTCCTCCTTTTTCACCTGGGCTTGGGACCGGCAAAGACAGAGTTAAAAACAACAGTAATTAAATAAATCATTGGTTGATGTGCTATATTTTTTTCAAACCAACTTCCAACCAACAAAACATCTTCAAAAATAAATAGTGTGTGATGTTTGAGTAACAGTGTTGGTACCATCATCAGACAAAAGATTGAATGACAAAAGTCTTTTGTCTGATGATGATAACAATGCTTTTATTGAAACGTTACAAACTATTTATTTGGATTTAGTCTTTATTTTATGGGGTTGGTGTCATCAGCATTGCAGAGAGAAAGATAAACCACCAATAAGGAGACACAAGACAAACACATAAAAATCTAAAAGTGAAAAAAAAAAAAAAAGAATCGAATTAAAAAATGTACTTTGAATTTGTGTCCAGTAAGCCAGGGCTTGAAACACCTGTTTGCTGTGTGAGAGGATGAAAAACTAAAACATATAGTATGTGTGTGTGCTTACAACACGAGAGATTTAAAGAATATATCTGATATATAGCTATCAATAAATATGTATATATATGTTTCTATGAAAATGTTAATCTGCAAGACGCAGGTTATCATCATCCCTTTTTGATTTGTTTTTGTCACTTTGGCGGTTTGCAAATAAACAACAAAAGATGTATAAGACATTATAAAGACAATAAAGATTTTCTGATAATAAAAAGGTACAAAGATATTGCAACATCCTCTCTCATTATCGTAGTTGCATATTATTCAATAGTACTATTGCGATTTCACCGCCACTCTGTGTTGTGACGACGATCTAAATTCTATAGAGGTAGTCACTCACCTCTATTCTTGGTCGGCGGGGTTGAAGGTTCAAAGTTAAGGCGTCGTTGTTTATAACACTTTTAAAATATACGACGAAAACAGGAGGGAAAATTATATTTATTACAATTTAAGAAAATAAGTAAAGTATTATTTAAACATTTACACTAAAAGAATCGGAGATCAGGGCAAATTCTAGCGTTCGAAAAAAACTTGTTTACAAGTTCTTCCTCTATTGTTTTTTCATTTTTGCCGCTGCATCCCCGTAGCTGCCTCCGCCGGCCTCCCATTGGCTGCTTCGGACGTCTTCTTTTCCAACATTTCTCCCACCTTTGAGTTGGCGTCTCGACGACTCAAACATGGGAAGGAAAAGTTCAGTAGATCCAATCGGTTGGGTCTCTTGATGGGCCGTCCGTAACTTGACACAACATTCGGGGTATCAATGTGATGTTGCTCTTGTTGTGAAGTCAAAGGGTCCTCTTCAGTTGTCAATCGAACTTCTTGTGTGGGAGATCGCTCCGTTAGAGGGTCTCGACATCTTATCTCGGGCGTTATCTCTAAATTGTAGAGTTTTTGAATAGGTCGTATTTTATCACCTGATGAAGTTTTCACTTTCGCAACCCTCACAAGTCCGTCTTTTCCTGGATAGAGTTGGATTATTCTGGCTAACGGCCAGTGTAGTCTCTTTAAACTCTCTTGTCCAATGAGTACCATGTCTCCCACCTTGAGTGGTATGGTAGTCTTCAGGCGTCTCGTTTCTTGTCTCAGGAATCCAAAATATTCGATACGAAATCGTTCTCTAAGATCTTCTCGTACACGTTTGATATATTGATATTTGCGGGAGAGGGTCTGGTTATCAATCAAGTCCAGGTCTGGAACGCCAACCTCTCTGACCTCATGTAAGAACAACAAAGGTGTCAATGGAGCGAGATCCTCACTTTCTTCAGTTAGGTAGGTCAGTGGGCGTGTGTTCATCAAGCTTTCGACGTCACACATTACCGTGGAAAGTTCTTCATATCCCAAGGAGGTTTGACCGAGAATCCTAAAGAGCAATTGTTTCATCATTCCAATCAAACGCTCCCACCATCCACCCCACCAAGGAGCACCAGGCGGTATGAATTTCCAGGTGATGTTTTTCAATGTGGGATCACATTTTAATCTCGAAAAATCAATCTTCTTTAAAGCATTAGCTATACCTTTGAAATTAGTCCCATTATCCGAATACACAATCAATGGTCGGCCTCTTCGAGCAATAAATCGGCGGAAAGCTTGGAGGAAGGCTTCCATAGACAAAGATGTCACAAGTTCCAGATGAACTCCTCTATACACTGCACATGTGAAGATGACAATCCATGCTTTCTTCTTATTCTTTAAGATAAGATGTCCAGTTAGATCAACTCCTACTATTTCGAAAACTGCAGCATCTCGTACTCTGTCTTCTGGTAATGATGTTGACTCGACGGTAGCTGGTGTCGCGGTGAATCGTTTACAGCGAATGCATTGATTGATGATCTTCTTGACGGTTTTCCTGGATCTTAGTATCCAATAGTTTTCTCTCAGAATACCGAGGAGAGTTTGTAGACCGGCGTGCCCGTGGGTTTCATGGTTCCACCTGATGAGCAAAGAAACCAAAAAGTGATCTGAGGGCAATAAAATGGGCATTCTAAAATTAGCAAAATCTTCTCTTCTGCAAATTTTAGTTTTTATTCTCAAAATCCCTGAAGAGTCTACTAGCAACTTAAAGCCTTGTAGTTTCTTATCTTCATGCCCTGAAAACGATTCTCTCTGGATAAGTCTTATCAGTATTATTTCTGACTTAGTGATTTCCTCTGTACTGAGATCTTCTGAAATTATCTTTCTTCTATCAATCTTGGCGTTGTTGAAGAATCTGTATATCCAGGCGGTGATTCGTACTATTCTCAAAAAATGGGAATAACGTCCAAATAAATTTTCATTTTCTCTTGTCGTACACAAGGTGTTCAGGATGGTCTTGCGCCTTTCAGAATAAACAATCTCCAAATCAGGGATAATGGTTGATTTGGGCCACTCTTCTTGGGATACCTTTAACCATGCAGGTCCCTCCCACCATCTTGTCTCCTTAAGTGATTCTGCTGAACATCCCCGAGATGGGAGGTCTGCCGGGTTTAATCGGCCTGGTATGTGGCGCCAAGATTCGGGGGAGCTAAGATTATGAATTTCCTTAACACGGTTCATCACAAAGGCTGCCCAGTTGTCTTCCCTTTGGATCCAACAGAGAGCATTGGTCGAATCGGTCCAATAAAATCTTGGAATTTCCTCAAATTCCAGATCTTGTATGACGTTAGCTGCCAAACGAGCTCCAATCAGACAAGCCAAAAGCTCCAATCTTGGGATGGTGAGTTTCTTCAGTGGAGCTACTCGTGTTCGAGCCTGTATCAATTGGATGTCCACTCTATCTTCCTTTTCAATGCGGAGGAAAATACAGGTTGCATAGGCAAACTGACTGGCGTCGCAAAAGATGTGGAGAGTGGTTTTCTCTACATAGGAGTCCTTAAAACAAAGCCATCTAGGAATTTCTATGTTAGGCAAGTGTTTCAGTTTGGTAAACCACTTCCAAAATCTTTGTACTAAACATCCAGGTAGGACTTCGTCCCATGTCAACTTCTGTATCCAAGTTTCCTGTAATATCAGCTTGGGAATTAAAGTCACAGGACAAGCAACTCCTAATGGATCAAATATCTTGCTCGCTATTGAAAGTACTTTTCTCTTGGTGGTTGGTCCAATTAATTCAAAATCTTCCAAACCAATTGTCAGTGTGTCTCTATCAGTATTCCATGTTATTCCTAAAATGTTCACTTCCTTATTCAGTTGGTTCATAAGAGAAAGTCTGTAACGTTACTCACCCAATCTCGGAGATTGAAACAAGCTGTAGAGAGCAGTTCAGTAGATTCTTTCACGAATTTCTCCGTTTCTTCAACATTCTGAAAACTGGATAAACAATTGTCAACATAAAAGGATGATTTCAACTGTTCAGCTGTGATTTTTAAATGTTCAGGAGCCTTATCTAAGTGGAGAGATAAGGTAGCCTTTAAAAGATACGGACTAGTGGTAATTCCAAAAACAAACCCTTTTATGTCGATACGTGATTAATCTTCCGTCTTCTGTGTGCCACAGGAATCGTAAATAATCTCGGTCTTCTTCTTTTATTCCAATTTGTAAAAATGCTTTCTCAATATCGGAAAGAGACACCAACTTCATATTTCCGGAATTTATTTAAAAGTCTTGGTATAATTTCTATCAAATTGGGTCCCTTATCCAGACAGTCATTCAGGGAAAGTTTACCTCTCTTCCGGGCCGACGCATTGAATACTGGCCGTATTCTAGAAGTTTGACTGTTCCTTTTATACACTGGTCGATGTGGCAGGTAGTGTACACCATCTAGTTTATCCTCTCTGGCATACTCGATTATCCCCTGTTTCATCCATTCTTCAAAGATTTGTCCATACTCTTTCATGTCTCCAACTTCTTCAAGTTTTCTTCTTACAGACCTTAGTTGGTTTTCGGCTAGATCTTTATTCGAAGGAATCCTTTCCTTGTCTTGCACCCAGGGTAGAGCTACCTCATAGCGCCCCTCGATATCTCGCGTCGTGGTGTGGGCGAAATGTTCCTCCATTTCAGCTTGTAATGACTGAGTCTTCTTCTCAACCTCCGCGTCAGAGACTCCAATTGCATCTAATTTCCACAAGTTTTCTAGATCCAAAGATAGAAGTGTGGTCACGCAAAGGGAGCTGATGTCATCTCTCACCTCCGTTGGAGGAATCTTTCCCATCACAGTCCATCCTAGTTTGGTACGGATTGCCACCAGTCCAGATGAGATCCTTCTCTGATCATCAGTTAGCAATCTCCCGGCGATGTCCGCGCCTATAAGGACTTCTATACGGTCTCTCATCAAATCAGACACGTCGAGTTCTTCACTCCCTTCTAACAATGATCTTGGACACACCGGAGGTATGCTTCCACAGATAAGGGGTTGACCTAGTGCTTCAAACTCACAGCGATAGGAATTATTGATGTCAGATAATGAATGGTATAGACCTCATGTTCAACTACGTCGGTACTCGATCCTCCAAACAAGGAATGCCGGAAGAACTCTCTCCTAGATTGTTCGTATTCCATTTCCATTGCTGTGCTATGTAAAATATACGATCTTTGGGATCCGGTGTCTATTATAGCCCGTGCCGTCTTCTCCGTTCTGTTCCCTTTGAGGGTCACTCTCAAAGTAGGTAACAAGACGTCTGGGGAGGTTGATAAGTTGGCGAGAGTTTCATCTTGCACCGTTGGAGACTTGGAAGATCCACCTCTATCTAAAATCAGTTTTGTGCACATGACATCCAGGTGGGAAGACATGTTGCAGATCGAACAACGGACTACATTTCTGCAAAATTTACTTAAATGAGAAGGCCGAAGACATTTATAACAAACGCCTTTTTTCTTCATGAGTGATCTCTTTTCGTTTAAACTAATATTAGCTGCAAAGTCACACTTAGGGCTTCCATGGTTGTCTTTACCACAAAATACACATTCATTCGATTTGTGAACTGAATTCAAAAGTTCTGAAGCTGTCGCAATTGGTTTTTCATTGTAGAATCTTGTCTTTGGATGTTTGTTTACCAAATTAGGTTTAGAAGTTGATTCATTCCCGGTACCGATTTCGTTTCTAAAACTCTTCTCCCGTGCAGTTAATTGTCTTTCCAGAAAGGTAATCAAGTCATTAATTACATAACCTGTCGGGAGTTCTTTGTTCAATTCCAAATTAAGGTCTGCAGGTAGAAGCTTTATTATTATCGGGCACAACAGTTGTCCGTAAACATCAATGGACACGTTTAGTGACTCGAGACTTCTTATATGAACAGAAAGGTTGTCAAAAAGTTCGCGGAAGGTTCTTACATCGCTTGATGTTTTGAGTGGTCTCATTGACAACAAATTGTTCATATGTCGGCTAATCAAAATGTCTTCTCGCCCAAATCTGTCTTTAAGCAATTTTATAGCTTTCTCATAATTGTCCGCAGATAAAGCGAAACCTTCAACTGTGTTTAGTGCAGTTCCGCCGAGATGTGACTTCAGATAGTTAAATTTATCGATCGGGTTCAGTGAGTTGTTCTGGTGTATAGCTGCATCAAAAGAATTCCAGAACGTCAGCCATTCACTAAAGTTTCCATAAAATTTCGATATCATCAATTTCGGAAGTTTCACAGTCGTGCAGGAAGGTACATAATGTCTCATTTCGTTTTCGTCTATTCGTGAGTTCGAATTCGGTATATTTTCGCCCTGAAAATCTGATTGGCGAATCTTTTTATTTGCCCTAAATCTCCAAGTAATATATTTCTCTCGATATTCCTCTACGCCCTGTAATTCCTTCTCTAAATCGTCAGTTTCAAGAAGCGTTTCTATTTCGTGATCCACTACTTTAAGTTCGTTAAATGATTCATTCAATTGTTCTAATAATTCTTCAAGTTCAATTCTCATTAGCGTGTCAAGTCCACTTTCAATCTTATTGCATGTTTTCGTTAAATATGATCTGTTAACAGCACGCTTCTTTTTTAAACGTAGAATTAATTCTTCCGCCATCTTGTAAACAAAGCGGCAAGTAGGGTTAGCTAGCGAGTTCCAAAAATGGTCAGCTCAAAATGCTTCCTTTTTTTCTTCTAGAATTTACCTTCAACAGTCCCGGCTGGGATGCCAAAAATATTGCGATTTCACCGCCACTCTGTGTTGTGACGACGATCTAAATTCTATAGAGGTAGTCACTCACCTCTATTCTTGGTCGGCGGGGTTGAAGGTTCAAAGTTAAGGCGTCGTTGTTTATAACACTTTTAAAATATACGACGAAAACAGGAGGGAAAATTATATTTATTACAATTTAAGAAAATAAGTAAAGTATTATTTAAACATTTACACTAAAAGAATCGGAGATCAGGGCAAATTCTAGCGTTCGAAAAAAACTTGTTTACAAGTTCTTCCTCTATTGTTTTTTCATTTTTGCCGCTGCATCCCCGTAGCTGCCTCCGCCGGCCTCCCATTGGCTGCTTCGGACGTCTTCTTTTCCAACAAGTACAATACAATTAAAACAACTTTATTGACATCTCGTCAATGTTTACACTCAAAGAAAGTTATAATAGTAATAATAATAGTAGTTAATTAAGATAAAAAAATAATAATAAATAGAAAAATTAAAATATGTACAAAAATTATATAATATATATATGGAGGATGAAGGGAGGCATCCTCGGCGCGCGAGTGTTCTCCTCCAGGCGATGTGCGGGTCCTCCACGCCACCGAGCCCAACCTGAACAAAGTGGCGGTAGATCCGTAACTCAATAGTAATTCAATAGTAGGTAATCCCATGAACCTCCATTAGTGACCATCTTTGTAAATAACCCAACCTCCAATGAAAGAACAGGTGAGACCAAGAGTATCCATGTTTTTGCAGGTAATTTCTATCTTGAGGTTCTGCTGTATAACATACTGTCAGTTGTAACTAGTCAGCTATTCATGATAGTCGCCATTAGGGACTTGGGATACCTTGGAATTAGTGAAAAAAGGAAAATTATTTTTCAGTCCCAGAAAAGTTTGTGAGAAATCAACCTAAAGGAAGACAACAGAAATCCACTATATCCTTACATAGACCAACCATTAGAGAATACAGGATGTCTATATGACGTGTGTGAATGTGGAAAGTTGAACAGAGGTAGAAGAGAGACAGACAAAGCAAGTCAACGAATGAATAGTGTCTACTTGACACTAATATAATTATAAAAAAAGTAATATTTTCAATATCCAAGGCGCTCCCAACGACCAGAGTGTCCTTCTAAAGATGACAAGAGGGTCTCTATTGACACCGCTGAGGTCGGAACAGAGGTGGAAGGTGGTGGTAAATGTTGCCAACTAGTAAAGGCAATGAACGCACCAAAGAAGAAACACATAAAGGAAGAACAACACAGTAGACGAGAGTTCGCCTCCCAAAAACCCAGATATCCCTGGATATACTGCTGGAGATAGGAATTCCTTGAAGGTTGGATGAGAGAGGGAGACCATTCAAGTCCTTTTTGATTCTGCAAAGATGGCCGCTCAAGCAAAGTTTTGCTATATACAGTTTGTGAACATAAGATCTAATGGCAATCTAAGTGGTTGGAAATTAATTTGTAGATCATCTCATTGTACGATATTTGGGAACTAATATTATTAAGACAACTAACTGAAGGACCTTTTAAAGAGGAAGAATAGACGGGGAGTTTAAAAAAAAAAATTAACTGTTAAACAAGAATAAAAATGAACAAAAACATAATAAATAATAAATGAATGGCAGTTCTAAAGACGTGACAGATATAAATGAGAGACAGAATTGAAGAACTGAATGAAATAACCTAAAGAAAAATATATGAAAGATCTAAGGATTTAAAAAATAGAACTAATTTAAGGACCTGAAGAATCTAATTGAAGGACTTAGAGAAACTGAATGGATGAAATGAAAGTGAACCGAATGGAGAATAAAAGAAAATTTGAATTTGGCATAGTTGAGAAGAAAGAAACTTTGAAGTTTAAGATTGAGAAATGAATGAAGAAGTGATGACAAACATATTTGAAAATAATCAAATGAAAGACCTGTAGATGAAGAACCAAATTAATCAACGATCAAAAACAGATTTTAAGACATTCCTCTTGCATGCACAAAGAAGAATCACCTAAAGAAATACAAAAATATCGATGTAAAACACAAACAACCTAGAGATCCAAAGAAGAACCTACTTCTTCTTCTTTCTTATCTCCACTCAATTATATTAGGGTATCAAGCTTGTTAAGCTTGAGACTTGACAACCATTGTGACTGGGTGAAGAAGAACCTACTGAAGGCCATGAATGATATGTGCAAAACATGATTTGAGTAAAATCAATCATTCCTCCAGGGAAAAGTGTCTTTTCACTTTTCCCTGGAGGAATGATTGATTTTACTCAATATTTATGCAAGGGATTATTTATAGAAAAAACATGATTTAATAATAAAATGAAAATTTACTAAAGGAAACAAAAAAAAAAAAAACATTAAATGAACGTAATATCTTGGCAAAACTTTCCCAATATTAATCTTTCGGTTTTATTGCAAGGAAGGGAAAAAAAAGAGAAGAAGAAGGAAGATAATTCTAAAAGAGGCGGAGTTGCAGGAATTCCTGCAAGTTGGAGTCTTGCCAGTACTTCTTGGCGGAGTTATTTGTGGAGCACCTGTCAGGCACTTGGTCTCGGCGATCTTGTCACTCTTGGCTACATCGCATGGATCTAGCTCATTCTTTTCTCTTTTGTGGAAGTACACGTCGCGCATGGCATTCTCCAACAAAATCAATTCTCTTTAGCTCCCCTCACCTTTATTCAATTGGCCAGTTGCATCAGTATACAATTGACAATTAAAATAAGTTTATATGAAAATTCGAAACTATTATAGACGCGTATGATTCTTTTGAAAATTAAACAATTTCTACTGCCCTTACTGTAATGGAAAAATTAAAGGGAGGGCCTGGCTCATCAGTGGTGAACCCTCCCAGCGGTTTCGCCAGTTTAATCTACCATACCGCTGTTATATTGCATTTTTGGAACTTCCTTTCATAGTGATACTGATGCTAGACTCTTGGAATGGGTATTTTAGATGAACTATGGACATAAGCTTTGAGGACAGTAGAATTACATATAATTATAAGGTACAGACACTTCAGGACTCAGCTATCCACCAAGGAGAGCTGAGGGAGGCCAAGAGGAATATATATATGTCATAATATATACTCTTCCAGGAATAATAAAGCCAACCTACAGACAACCCAGACAGAGACGGGCGGATAAGATCCGGTCACTTGAGACACCAGCGCCATTCCAAGGGGCGACCACTGGGGCCCGTTAGTTAACACCTCGGGGCTTTTAAGACAGTTGGAGATTGTGTGCGACACGAACGGCCGCCTGGCTGTGCCGGTCCCATCTCTCTCTCTCTCTGGTTGTCTGGGTTCCTCTTCCAACTTGTGGTGTGTTTCTTTCCCCACCTTTCATACCACATATATAGGGTATATGGCGCGTTATTGCTTTATATAGATTACATTTATTTATAGATTCTAGAATAAAATTAAAATAAAATTTCGTTGCTCTATTTATTCCGATAGATGGCGCATTTCCATCAATAAAACTTAGTTGCATGATCAGAATGTTATTATTTCCCCATCAGAGTAAGGTAAACTTGTCCAAGAAGTCAGTCAGATGAAGGGAAGTCACTGACTTCTGTCTACATGTGGACGAATCTCTGGAGAGGTTCCATTTAAAGTTATTGAAAACCAAAATCTGGCTAATTATCGAAACTATCAATTCCGAACTTTATGTACAGTTAAACCTGTCTATAGCGCCCCCTCTAAATAGCGCCTTCCTCTCTATAGCGCCCGATTTTATATACGTAGTACGATGCGATTTACATTAAAAGTGACCTGTCTATAGCACCCTTTCTCTATAGCACCCTATTTTGGTGAGTCCCAAGAGGGAGCGCTATAGACAGGTTTAACTGTATTATCATATGTGGACCCGCAGGGGTTGGCAACCTTTTGAGTCAGAAGAGTCAAAAATTACATTTTACTAAATATCAAAGTTAATGAGCAACACAATTTTTTCTTACCAACAATAAATAGTACTCGCATAAATAATATTTACGTATGGAACTATATAAAGAGCCTCAGTTTCACATCCAAAGAGCCGCATGTGGCTCGCAGTTTGACGACCCCTGCCCTATTGCATAGTTGAAAATTGTTGCATAGTTTTCATTGAAGTGTTCATCTGGAGACCATGGTTTCAGGATAATAGAACTCTTCAGTCTAGGATGGACTGTTTTCCATTAGATCCACAAGGGATCAAGTGAAATCTTCATTCAATGGGCTTGCTTAGCTGGTAAAGTAGCTAGACCAATTCTATGGCGAAAACATAGATGGAAATTTTGCCCGATGAATATATAAAAATACCGGTCCCTTCCCCCCCGTCAAAATAGACACTAGATCCAAGCGATTAGTTAGATGGTCCTTAGTTCTGGCGTCTATTTCGACGGGAGAGGAGGCCGTTTTTTTTATAGATCTCTTCCTGGCAAAATTTCCACCTCTAGTGAATATTTGTGTATTAAAAAACTCAAAACAATGATTTAAAAATATTAACTTCGGCCATAAAATAAATATACTATTTTCATCGAAGTTTCAATATACTTAGATTATGCATGAAAAAAGAAAGAAAAATGAGAAAGAAAAGGAGAAAAGGCTTGGCAGTTAAAATGATGAAAAGACATTCCCATATATATTAGTTCTCAATATTAATCCATTATGTGGTTAAAAAAAAAAAAAAAAGGTTAGCCAATATATATGAATAAAGTTTTAAAATTTGGTATATAGTAGAACCTCCCTTTAGCGGACACCTCTCTACAATGGACAGTTTTCATTTGCAAAATTACCATTTTTACTATTTAGCAATTCTCCGATAAGAGGACACCTCCCTAAAGGATACTTTGGGGTTTACTGTAATTCTATATACAGTTACGAGCGTCATGCGTTCTTAATCCTTCATCTCTGTCACGGTTTGCTTTTTTTTTTTTTGGAATGGCGCTCTCCTATTGGTTGGCTACGATCACGCCACCTTTGCCCCCCCCCACTCGCTTTTTGGTTTTTGTAACTATTGTGTTGGAGCGGGTCGCTCCTTTAATAAATGCATATATTAGTTAATAACTAAATAGAATCCTCTCTTTCTTTTTCCCAGTAAGAGACACCTACGGAAGCCAACAGTACATAGACAGATAAAGCATATAGGCCATAGTTATTAACTAATATATGCATTTATTTAAGGCGCCAATTTATAATTGTAACAAATAGTATTTGAATAAAAACATTCAATCGGGTAAAACACGGGCGTTGCCCGGGTCATTCGGCTAGTATATATATAAAAAGCACATTATGCAGCTCAGAGCATGTTTTTTTCATTCTCACATAGTTATATTTTGCTTATGCATATTTAGATTTTAAAGAATCCGAGAATAAAATGGAAGCCATTGATAATGTTGACAGAATTCCCCTAACACAGGGCAGACAAATAAAGAAGTGACGATTGATTAGTTACTGTAAGACTCTCTTCCGTTACATAAATTCCCCAAATCTCGATGTATTAGTGAAAGCATTTACCAAACGTCTCTCTTCCAAAGGCCCTCACATGTCCCCAATCCCGAGAAATGAGAAGTTTCCAGAAGGAATGACTAACCACGACATTCCTTTGGTCACAAGGAAGAGACATGGAATGACGTAAGAAGTGGCCTATTAGAGGAGGCCACTTGAAATCCTTCAAGGCCACTCTATCGGTTGTTACCCATAGACATTATCCCTTGACTTAGAAAAGACATGGTTACTTCCAAACGCTGGAATAGGCTTCAATCCCATTTTTACACGAAATTGAAAGTTATCCCCACATGTTCTAACTCTTCCAGCTGCTTTCTACTTTAGACATCAGCCGTTTTGGTAAAAGATTTATCTTCTAATCACTTTCTTTCTTTCTTAAGTTGATTGAAGACTTCCAGAATAAGTTGAATATTTCAGTTTAAAGATATCGTGTTTCACAGTCGAATGTTCTTGTCTATGCGCATATACAAGCTAAAGCACTACAAGCATATATCAATGCCGTAAATTCTATCCCCGAAGATGACTGGTATAAATGCTTCAATAATTATTTTTAGTGGATGAAATCTTGCATGGGTACTAAAAATTGCATGTAGATTTTAATGGTGTAATTTATTTTTTTAATATTTTAATTATTTAATATTGATTGCAAAAACCTTTGGAGTGGCCCTTGTACAGCGCGCATATATATATAACTTTTTGAAAATAGAGCAATCCATACTTAATTCATTAGATAATAAAAGGCATATATTGGATTTGAAAAAATATTTATTTTGCCAATATTTCGGCTGGCTGAACACCAACCTTTATCGAGGCATTACATTTTTTACATTTTACAAAAAATGTAATGCCTCGATAAAAGTTGGCGTTCAGCCAGCCGAAATATTGGCAAAATAAATATGTTTTCAAATCCAATATATGCCTTTTATTATCTAATATATATAACTCTTCATCAAAAACAATTGAATCAATCTGTGAATTAAAGGTTTGTAAGAGCGCCATCTCTCTATATAAAATGCAACTATTTATAACGTTATTCTTCTTATTTTTCATATAAAACAAATTCCTGCAGTCTTCTTTACTGCGAAGGAAAAATATTGAACGGGTCTGGTTCAATTCAATTTACTCTCTCTTATTTTTTATCAATGACTAGCGGACGTACCCGGCTTCGCCCGGGTTTTATCCGAGTAAAGGTTTGTCTAACGAATCTCTCGATAAAGTGAACATTTTTTCCCGGTCCCTTGAAAAATACTCGATAAGTTGAATAAAATCAATATTATTTGGTTCCCTCGGTAATTGGAAGTTAAAGGAATAGTATCTTGCCTTGGAATTGTATCATTATTCTTGTCTCAAATAAATTGCCGTGTCATCCTGAATTTTGTCTTTCCTAATTTTCTACATTACAAAATCATCGTATCATCATGATAATATTTAGAGCAGATTGTTGAATTATAACAGATAAATTAGAATATTTATCTTGATTATTTTAAAGCGAAAAGTTATTTCAAAAATTTTATTTGCTAGAAACCTTCCCAGTACTATACTAAATAACTTCCCAAAGTTTCATGGCGTTCCAATGAGTGGTTTGGTCAGGCATAAAGGACAAACAGACACACACACACATACATTCATTTTTATATATATAGACTAGCGGACGTACCCGGCTTCGCCCTGGTTTTACCCGAGTAAAGGTTTGTCTAACGAATCTCTCGATAAAGTGAACATTTTTTCCCGGTCCCTTGAAAAATACTCGATAAGTTGAATAAATCAATATTAATTGGTTCCCTCGGTAATTGGAAGTTAAAGAAATAGTATCTTGCCTTGGAATTGTATCATTATTCTTGTATGGACGTACCCGGCTTCACCCGGGTTTTACCCGAGTAAAGGTTTGTCTAACGAATCTCTCAATAAAGTGAACATTTTTTCCGGTCCCTTGAAAAATACTCGATAAGTTGAATAAAATCAATATTAATTGGTTCCCTCGGTAATTGGAAGTTAAAGGAATAGTATCTTGCCTTGGAATTGTATCATTATTCTTGTCTCAAATAAATTGCCGTGTCATCCTGAATTTTGTCTTTCCTAATTTTCTACATTACAAAATCATCGTATCATCATGATAATATTTAGAGCAGATTGTTGAATTATAACAGATAAATTAGAATATTTATCTTGATTATTTTAAAGCGAAAAGTTATTTCAAAAATTTTATTTGCTAGAAACCTTCCCAGTACTATACTAAATAACTTCCCAAAGTTTCATGGCGTTCCAATGAGTGGTTTGGTCAGGCATAAAGGACAAACAGACACACACACACATACATTCATTTTTATATATATAGATGGATTTATTTTCTGGTTAATCAGGTTATCATCGTATTCTTTTTTTTTTTCCATTTTGATAGATTAATGCACTTGTAAGATAGCTCCTATCCTTAGCGGAGTGTCCGTAATTACTCATGTTGTGGAATACAGTACGATCCATTGGTTAACGTCAAGTTATTGGTTATGATAACTTTTTAACTGTTTTTTTTTTTTCTGGAGGCAGAGACACTTTTGTTTACACTGGGTTATCTCGTATGCCTTCAAAAAAAGTCACTGTGTATCAAATATATTTCAGAGTTATTGTCTGTATACCGATATACATGCTAAAAGGTACAACTTCCTTAAGTTTTGTCCGTTAGTGTATATATTGTTCATACTTGGTTATCTCGTGTGTATTCAATAAAAGTCACTGTGCATCAAATATCTCTCAGAGTTATTGTCTGTATACCGTAATACATGCTAAAAGGTACAACTTCCTTAAATTTTGTCTGTGAGTGTATATAAAAACATTTCAGCCCCATTTGAATATTTATTAATGATCAATTTACTTTGTTAATTTTCTGTTAATCCTTAAATATTTTTGTCTATTATTGTTGAAAATATTTGGCTACAAACACACGGGTAGTTGGCGACAGAAGTGGACCTACGCTCTAAGGATCTAGGCTTACTAAATTGTTTATTTAGTTATAGCTTACTTATACAAGGTGCGTTCATTAATTTCCAGGACTGCTCTGTATCTTTGAAAAAATAAAACAAATAAAAAAACTAATTCAATATTTTTCAAAATATGCCCCTCCTGCCTCAATACACCCGTTCCATCTTTTTTTCCAATTGTCGAAGCAGGAGATAAAATCACTTTTTGAGAGGTTCCTCAAAGTTGCCTTCGATTCAGGTTTCATTTTCAATTTAGGATAGAGGAAAAAGTCATTGGGGGCTAAGTCGGGGGAATAGGGTGGATGAGGGATCTGTATGGTTGAATGCTTGGCCAAGAACTGCAAAACAACATGGGCTGTGTGCGGCCGCGCATTACCGACGTGAAGTATCCAGTCATTGTTTTGCCATCTTTCAGGTCTTTTAAGGCGCACTGCCTCCCTTAAGCACCTCATTATCCCCAAATAAACAGATAGTCCAGTCTCTGAAGATAAGTCTTTAATAGAATTTCTTTGTTAGATTAATTAACTCCTTTATTTTGAGCTTGTTTTCCTCGCAACGAAATGATCTTGGACGCCCAGTATGCTGATCATCGTTTACCTTTTCCCGACCTTTTTGGAAGCGTGAAAATCATTCAAAAGTTCTTGAACGGGATAAAGCTGCATCGCCAAAAGCTTCTTTAATCAATTCATACGTCTCAGTAGCACTTTTTTCAATTAAAAAAAAAACTTAATGCAGATTCTCTGCTCTTCGAAAATGGCCATTTTAAAATTAGAAATGCGAACCTTACAAGGAAGTTGTTTTGTTCTATTTTTAGATCGGCGCGTGCGCCACGAGACTCGTGCTTTCAGTCAGGTGTGGTCGAATGTCCAATATTCAACTCTGTAAAAAAATATTTTCTCTAGCTTTTTTATTTATTTTATTTTTTAACCAGTCCTGGAAATTAATGAACGCACCTTGTATTTTGACCTTTATTTATATCATTTTAACCATTTGGTAATCTACTTTATTACTTCCCTAGAAAATATCACCAAGAAATAAATCTGTCTGCCTCATGAATTGGACTTCCATTGACATCTATCTATATATATAAAAATGAATGTTTGTATGTTTGTTGGTCTGTATGCCCGGTATACAAATTCGCAGTAGTTCACTAATTCAAACCAAAATTTCCATACATAGGTAAAAAATAACGGGGATGACGATAGGCTATTTTAAAATATATATAAATCATTTATTAAAACTATATATTCAAATTATTCAACTTAGCTCACGAGCAGCGCCCTCTAGAACACTCAGACGTCGACGGCGGCGCGCGACGATTGGCTGCCGGCGCAGCACGTGACTTCCCTGCCCCCCCCCCCCCCCCCCCCGCCAGGTAAATGAGATCTCCCGGCTGCCGGTCGGTTGAGCTCACGAGCAGCGCCCTCTAGAACGCGTGGCGATTTTGACGGCGGGGCACGCTCCCGGTTGGACAGTTGCGCGGGGGCAGAGTGACCTCGCGGGTGCCCTCCGGGAACTACGTCCATCTTCCATATGTAATATACATTTAATCGTGTAAACCCGGGCGTTGCCCGGGTCATTCGTCTACAAATTCGCAGTAGTTCACTAATTCAAACCAAAATTTCCATACATAGGTAAAAGAATACTGGGAAGACGATAGGCTATTTTAAAAATATTGCTGTTTCATGTTTGATTATCAGGATTATATCGGGAAAAATTCCAAAAAACAGAGACCTCGGGTGAAACAGGGTACATTTAATAGGGTAAAACCCGGGCGTTGCCCGGGTCATTCGTCTAGTTATAAATAAAACTAAGAAGACTTAGTTGTCATAAGGACAGCCGGGGTAGTTGGTGACTTCAGTACGTGGCTCCAGGAACCTGCTGAGTTAACTTACTAATAAATAATAATAATACTTTTGACTGGTACAGAGCAGGAGGGACAAGCACCAATTCTGTCCTCCCAAGAGAACAACAGTTTTTGATTTCCAGACTTAAGTCTGGTCATCTACCGACAATGACTTTCCAGAATGGTATTGCAAGGTTTTCCCACTATGTACTAAGTGAAATTCTCAACCTGCAAACCCAAAACACATTATTGACTGTATTGACTCATCCATTGATGAGCTTTACTCATCCCCAGCAGACACCATCAACAAACTCTACAAGCTTGATACCCTAATAGGATTGAGTGGAGATAAGAAAGAAGAAGAAGAAAACTTTTTTTTTGGTTGAGTATGATATTTCATATCAATAAAATTAGTGTAGTCATTATCACAGGATTTCGGATTCCGACAAATTACAAAAAAATCATATATAGAAAACGTAACTCTTTTTTGTTCACTTGATTAAAGGAAGCTTTCGGGCATACAAGCTGTGTAAAAATGTCGGGTAATCGTTTCACAAAACACTGATGCGAGTTCGGTAGAAGAATTCGCAGTGATGATTCTTTTGTGGGCTGTTGCAAGGATTTAAATCAGATCACTAAAATAGCCGAAAGGAGAGGGTAAAAGTCTCCTTCAAACTAACTTTATTCAAAACATCTTAAGAGGACAGAGGAAAACACCCAACTTGGTCAGCGTCAGGCCAGGCCGGATGCTCCCCTCCCTCTTTTTATTGCCGGCTGGCGCAGCTGGGGCTTGTTTGTTGACAGTCACCCGAGCCGTCGCTGTCCGACGTCCTGAAGTGGACTCCATTATTCCACACTAGCATTTTTTCTCAGATAACTAAAAATAGTGTAAATTTAAAATAAAACTGGCGTGAATATATAGAAACCAAATTTATCCTGAAGTCCACACACACATACTGAACGTCAGTCAGTAACTGTCATGTAACAATTATAAAATTATAAATTTATTTTTCCAAAATCACTTTATTAGGTACCGCTCAACAAGAGCAACCTAGTGATATTTGCAGCAATGAATAATATGTGTGAAGGTTATTCACATATTAAACAAAATGTTAACTTGGGGTTTAATCCCAATTCATGACTGTCGGGAATCGAGGGTGTTACCCATTCGTCCACCGACTTCTTTTTTTTGTTATAAATTTATTTTTGAAAATGGAGTAATCCAAATTCAATTATTAGATGATAAAAAAGTATACCGTAGAACCTCTATGAGAGGAAACTCACGATAGAATACACCTCTCTATAAAAGACAGTTTTCATTTGAAAAATTACCATTTTTACTATTTAGTAACTCTCCGGTAAGAGGACACTTCTCCCTAAAGGACACTTAATTAGGTATTGTCTTTTACAGGGAGGTTCTACTGTATATCGAATTGAATTAAAATATATATTGGCAATATTAAATATTTCTATTCGATCCAATATATGCCTTTTTATTATCTAAATATATATTTTTAAGTGTATTATGTATGCATGTGTCATTTAGACACGACGTGAGGGGTCTATCAGTAATTAAACAAAAGCTTTTTTCTTCTTAACTCTGTGAAGGCTAGAATGTCACCCAGTCCTCTCTGTCCTTTCATTCCCGAAGAAGTTTCGTCAAGGAAGTTTGTTTACATTTTTGGCAAAGTCCTTTTTAAAAATCTCACAGAACAAAACTTGTCTTTCACACTGACCACCACATAGCAAATGCATTTTTCCCCTTTCTTCATCACATAGGCACATAGAGATTTCCTAAAGTTTTCCTTCCAAAATCTATTATACTAACAAACTGAAACTTTTTAGTTTTCATTTTATTTCAACACACAAAACGCGATATCCCGATTAGGGATAATTGCGTCGATTTACATTTTTAAACAGGAGCAGTTATAAACATATTATACAAAATAAATAAAATAAAAAACAATAAGATATATTAGAAACCTGATCCTTCCAGGTTAGAAAGATTAATCATAAATATATTCACAAAAATGGTTAAATCTCTGACAATTATCTCTAGTATTTACAAATTTATACAGATATACAACATTGTTTACTGTCTGTTGTCTAGCACTAAAGAAGAGTGGCCATTCCAGCAGTAGGTGTCTCGAGTCCTGGATTTCCATGCCAAACTTTGTACCTATGGCAATAGCTAGTTTCTCTGAAACGGCTTGGACGTGATATTATACAAATCATTGTAGCTGCAATGGCTACTGTTGAACTGGGAAGTTATATTTATGCACAAATTATAGAAATTTTTCTTTTATATTTAAAGAAACATTTAATACTATTTGCATATTTTGGTGGTGGTGTCTTGTCCATTGTTGTTCCATGGAATTGTGGGAGGATGTGCCATTGCCCCGTTAGTCAGTCACATTTCAGAGTTCCCTGTTCACGGTTACCGTAGCGGCTCGGGGCTCACGACACCGTGCTTCGCTCTACAGTTCAGTCCCTTACTTGTGCTGCTTCTCCTGCCCGCCACGTAGAGGAGGACTTCTGGGCAGGATTTACATATTTTAAATTTCATTTTATAAAATGAAGCACTTTCGGAACATTTTTCTGCTCACTTTCAATAATCAGATAGAACAATTAGCTTTTAGTTGTAGATAAATCATTTATTTTTTTGTAATAACTAAATTTTACTGCCACATCAACCAATGATGTATTTAACTCCCGATATTTCAGTGACTTCCTATCACTCTCTTCAGAGGAATGATTACTTTGAATCCTAGTTCTACTTATATACATGCACGACTTTCTGAAATATATCCAACTCCCAATCAGCAAATGATTTTCAGAACTAAATTTTAGTTTTATACCCGATCACTGTGCTAGTGGATTCCAACACGGCCAGTTTTATCAAATACCTACGTTCAAGGATACTAACCTGTTTCTATTAACAACATACAAGGAGGTCGTTTTTTTACAAGTTCACATTGTTTTAAAGCGGGCGAATAAAATAAACTCTGAAAAGTTTGAAGCTCTCTTTGTTCGAGATGGTGGAATGCTAGGTAGCTCAACGGCACCTAATAAAGTTACTTTTGAACTTGAAGATGGTGGAAAACAGGTTCTTATCCCCGGGGTGTCCTCTAGGCCGGGGTTGTAAGGAAGCTCGTTATTTTATTCCAGGCTGCCGTTTGATTGATATCAAATGGATGCTGACAGAATTCTAGAAAGTTGGAGTTAATAATTGAGAGGATTGTTGGTATCCAGATAGATGAAGTATCAAGATCTCGTCTAGATGCGTGTAATGCGATCTAGTCAAGATGCGTGTCTATTCTAGAGGCTATACAAAGTTGGAGAAATAGCATTGCATATAGGCAATTTTAAAAATACCAAGGTTGTGGTTGTGTCAATGGATTCACGTCTCTGACAATTCCACGATACCTAAAACTCTTGGGTTAGTACCCCATAGGTTGGAGCATGCTCCCGTGGGTATTGCATGTAGGAAAATGAAAGGAGATAATGGAGGGGTAAACAAGTCATACAGAATTAATCAATTTGATGATGGTCCCCACGGCAACCACACCTTTGGTATACCCATCAACGTCGGAGCCATTAGCCTGAAATACTACATCGCTTTCTCTTACTTACTCCGTGGATATGGATCTTCTAACAGCGGCTTATCTGTCCATCTGTTAGAAGTTCTTCAAATTAGTATCTTTAATTTGAAGAACTATGAATTCCGGCTAGGCAGCCTCTATCTTTACGATCTTTTAGGAAGTTAGAGCTTCTTCTTTAGTTGTTACTAAGGACAAACATAAGGACTATATTTAGTCTTTCCCGTTATTATTGATCATGGGGTTTACTTGGTGATATGGCCGACAATTCGTGACCATAATTTAGATTCTCCTTTTATCATTGGCCTTATTTATCTGTGAGAAATAGCGTTATATATATTTATCCGCAACCTCCATAGGTTGGTTGGCAGTATTCTCACTTCCAAGAACTTCTGATGCCAGTCTTCTGATATTATAGGATGGTCTTCTCTGGAAATTGTCAATGAATTCCATTATCGGGCTTATTTTATCCGCTCTGTTCTCCATACTTCTCTCCAATACTACCGTTAAACACTCCGATTGCCGGACAAGATATCCAAACATGATGATTCTTTCCCTTCTCAATCGTCTCCAGTTGGGGAACACTCGTGGACCATATTTTTTGGGGAATACTGCGGTATACTATGGATGAATAAACACAACCTACATCGATGTTATACTAGTTTCCTCCATCCTACAGTCCAGATACTTCTCCTTCTGTGCGAGCCAGGCAGGGAGGTACCCAGACTGTGGGAACATCGCCGCCAGGTCACTAAAGAGGGTCAAGATCCAACCCTCTGTCTAGGTCGAGGCTGATGGTGAAACTGAAGGTTTCTGCTCTGACCCGCTTTTTCTCCATTTATTTAATCTCTTCTACATTTCTCTTTCCCACCTCTCTCTATATATTACTCCATTGTTGTATCTGTTGAAAGTGTTGTGTCTTAATCAACTTAAAGTTCATACCAAGAATACTAACTGACTTTTTTGGTCTGTTTCATTGTGAGCTGCTCTAGTTCGATTAGGCTGATGGTTGCTTGCTACTGAAAAGTCACGTTTTGGTTGCTTTACTTCGAGCCTGTCGTCCATATGTTGGGAGAGGTTAACTTCCAACCGAATTGATAAACTTGAAGTTTCCATTTTATAGAGAAAAAAATAGTTAAGAAAATACATAAGTTGTTCCAAAAGTAATGCCTGTTTGGCCATAACTCGAAAAGTACTAAATATTTTTTATTTCAAATTTTGTACGCAGATGAATCAAATATTTATGAATAGAATGGAATTATTCAAAATATCATCTACAGCGGAGTCTATACATTTCTTCCATTGTTAAATCCACGCTGTAAATCCGCTTTGGAAATATGCTTGAGGTTGTTTTATCAACGATGTCTTTATGGCCCGTTTTACTTCCTGTAGGTCTTCAAATTGGGGAGAATAAATTGAAGTCACAAGGTGCTAAATGGCTGGGCTGTATGGGGATTGTGGAACTTATTTGTACAATAGCCTCTGAAGTCTGGAAGAAGGTATGCGGCCGTGCACTGTCATGGTGTAACTTGACGGATTTAAGAGGAATCTCTGATGTTTTTTTTTTCGAATAGCTTCCTTAACCTTTCGTAAAGTTAGAACATAGAGAGAACTATTCATAGTGCTACCTTCTTCTAGAAAATCAATCAATATTACACCTCGCATGTACCAAAAGACATTTGCTATCACCTTTTTCAATGACCTCTGCACTTTTCTTAGGTGAGCTGGGATGATACCATTCTAATGACTGTGACTAAGTTTCTGTATCATAAAGGTATGTCCAGGTTTCATCTCCAGTCGCTATATGAGGAAAAAAAGTGTTCTTTTGGGCCTCATAGAGATCCAGTAGCTCTTGGTATAGTTGAACACATTGATCACGCTGATCAGGGGTTAGTTTCCTTGGAACCCATTTTAAACATATTTTTCTATAACCTAGAAGTTCAATCATTGTTTCTATTGCATTAGATCCAACATTTAGTATATTACCCAACTCTCTGATAGTTATTCTATCATCAACCTTGTCTTCGTTTTCAGTGTAGGTTGCTACTGATGGCCTCCCACTACGTGGTTTGTTATCCAAAGAAGTCTCACCACTTCGGAATCTTTTCAATCATCTTCTCACATTACTTACATCAATTGTGGCTTCTTTGTTTACATTTTCAGTCTCTGGTGAATCTCTGAAGTTGAACATCCCTCCATTTCCAAAAATTCAATAACGGCTCTTTGTTTCTCTTTCTTGATTTCATACTTTTACTTAAGGTATCTGGAAAAACAAAATGGATAATTATTAGATAAGGCTTTACTTAACAACATATTAAAATTTAAATAAAAAGGTCAAATATTATTCGAGTTATGGGTAAACAGGCATTACCTTTGGAACGTTCCTAGTAGCTGATGCTTAAGTTGGAAGGCAGCAAGGAACGGGGTGTTAAGGAGGTCAAGAGAAGGTCTAGAAAAATGAGTGTTGGTCAAACAACCTCTTTCTATAAAGGGGAAAAACAATTGATAATTCATCCGAATTTTTTCCTATTATCCGAACTCTGTCTAGACTCGTAGACAATGTTGTTCACGCGACCATCAAGTTCCTGCTGTACGGGAGGAAGCGGTGGCCAAGTCGGATGTGATGTAGCAGATCGATCAATTCCATTCGGCGCCAGCATGTCGCCGGCACTAATCCAACGATCGCCTTCCCAACTTGTCATCTCGATAGAAACTTCTACTAGAGGCTTACTGACAGCATTTCACGTACAGTTTTGCTGCTGTTTGGCCTGAATGAGAAAGCCATCATACCGCCTACAATACCCCTATCTTGAAGATTTCCTTGAGGACCGCTTGCCTGAACACAGGCCTATTCTTGTTGAATTCCTCAACACTGTCATCGAGCATGCTGGGGACTTAGATTCCATAACCCGCAACGGGCTGTCCGAACTCAAGGCGGCTTTAAGCTCCTGATAGGATCCAGACGTTCCTTCGGTGAAGGCCTCGTCTGGTGTACATATTTTCCTATGCGGTTCTAAACTTTGTAAACTCTCTTTTGACCGTTGACTAGATGTCAATAAACTGTTTTTAATTGTCAATTGTCATACAGCCTACAAAGACGAAAGGCGGATGTACAAGCATTCTTCTGAGTTTAGAGATGGCGAGAAAGACCCTCTTGTTATTTGGAGAAGGACTCTTCAACGTTGGTTAATCCTCCCAAGCTCTATTGGCATCTCTATATATAATTGCCTTATTCTGTCTGTCTGAAGTTAACCGTGTGAAGTTCACGGATAGAATTTATTATATACAGTATTTCTTCACCAATACAGTAGAACCTCCATGAGAGGACACTCACGCTAGAGGACACCTCTCTATAAAGGACAGTTTTCTTCACCAATACAGTAGAACCTCCATGAGAGGACACTCACGCTAGAGGACACCTCTCTATAAAGGACAGTGTTCTTTACCAATACAGTAGAACCTCCATGAGAGGACACTCACGCTAGAGGACACCTCTCTATAAAGGACAGTTTTCTTCACCAATACAGTAGAACCTCCATGAGAGGACACTCACGCTAGAGGACACCTCTCTATAAAGGACAGTTTTCTTCACCAATACAGTAGAACCTCCATGAGAGGACACTCACGCTAGAGGACACCTCTCTATAAAGGACAGTTTTCTTCACCAATACAGTAGAACCTCCATGAGAGGACACTCGCGCTCGGGTAAAACCCGGGCGTTGCCCGGGCCATTCGTCTAGTGTTTATATATATATATTAATCTATAGTTAACACTTTTACCATATTGACTTATATCAATAACTATTATTATTATCAAATTTCATTCTATCGTGTGACTTGTGAAAGATACTCTCATTTATAAAAATAGTTGAAATCAATACGTCTTATTACTTATCTGTGTACAAAAATACCTAAAATTCAATTAAAGAGATTCCATTTTTTAAAAAAAGATATTATATTGAGTAGGTAATTAATCTTCGTGTAAGTAGCATAGTAATATTTGAAATTTTCCAATTTGCAGTAATTTCATGCACTTTTAGAAGTTCTTGCTGAATTTTTCGAAGAAGTAAAAGTATTCGAAAATATTTCAGGTCTTGATTGTAATTCTTTGAATGGTTTTTTCAATAGCAATATCAAACAAAACACAACCTGATCTCTGATAAAAGAACCTCTACATCTCCCCAATAAAACAACCTCTACATCTCAATAAAATATTATATTTTCTTAATATAAAAATGGAGAGAGAATAAAACACTTCAGAGGTTAGAAGCGGCAAGGAAGGCTACAGCCCTAGAAAAAAAGGTGCTGGTGCGGCTCGAGCAAAGATTGTACAGTGCAACGGCATCTCGTTTGTACCTAAGCACAACTGTCTTTAACAGGCCCCAGACTCTTCTTATAGCCTGAGTGTTTTCACAACCCGGGTCAAAAGTAGGACCTTTGAAGTCACGCTATGTAAAATGATATGGTCCCAGGATGCCACGCTTATTTCTGGGGTGTCAACCATCATTATTGTTTCCATACAATAATAAGTGGTATTTTGTATTTTCTATTATTTATATGCAAATGGATATTTCGCATATGATTGACACCTCATTAATTAGCACACCTATTTGTCAGTTTATGGATGAATGATATCTTTCTCTGAATTGTCGGTTTTTCGCACTGCCGAATGTATTGTAAGAATCTGTATTGAGCCACGCAGTAAACGTTTTTGATACCTAATTTCATTGGTAAAATATTTGAGACTTTTAAAATCTCACCTTCCTCCCATTACTTTGTTTTATAAGTCAATAACGCGCTATATATAAGAAATAAGACAAACTTTTTCACACCTCTACTTCATCAACTCGCCATGTGTTAGTAGCCAAACAATGCGAGCTGTGCTCGAATGTAACACCTGTGAATAAAGACGATTTTTATTACGATGAGAAATTATTGGAAGGCTTGGCTGATCAGTGTTGAACCCTCCAAGCAGTTTCACCAATTTAATCCACCAGACCACTTTTTCGAGCTCTAATACTGTATCGGACGATTCTGCCTATATATACTACACTGAAGAATTGACTCTTAGTTATGGAATTAAAGAAAATATGAACATAAGCGCTTTTAGAACAGTAGAGTTCGTGCTTAATTGTTTTATTTCTTATGCTCTAAGGAGGAACTATCAGGCTTCCGCGGGGATAAGTTTCTTTTTAAGAACATTTATTTCATAAGTCTCTGGCTTTCGGGTACACACACGGAAGCCCTTCTACAGAAGAAACGCTCTAAAATAAATCGCCAATAGTGCTAGAATTAAAAAAAACAAAATACATAGGCTGTTTACAGTTATTTGAATGGCGATTTATTTTAGAGTGTGTTTATCCTGTAAAAGGGCTTTCGTGTGTGTGCCCGAAAACTAGAGTCTTATAATATATGATCTTAAAAAGAAACTTATACCCGGAAATCTCTGATATTACCACCTTGATATTGAAACAAGGGGTTATTTCATTGAACTTTATTTTATATTTGATTGTTTATAATGGTATCTCTCTAGTTTGAAATGAGGGCACACACCCAGGTTCCAACGCCAGTATTCATCGTGTAGTTGTCATCTCGACCATCGTGGGACACCATTTCACCCTGTTCTGAGCAATCCTATTCCTATCTTCTTATTCCAAACTATTCTATTAGACAATCGACCCAAACCTTCCTTGGTCTACCATTCTTCAAAGTGTATCTTTCTGTATGGTCAATAGATAATCTACAGATTATTCTCACATAACCTATCCTGCAAACTTACACTCTTCATTACTTCATCGAGAATATTATACTCCCTAATTTGATTTTGAAAAGTCTTCTAGTACTTCAGATGTTGAAAAAAGAGGTAAATTTTCTGCTTCAGAGTTCTTTAATTATTATCTAAACTGCACATCCATACAGAAAAACTGACTAAAAATAATAATTAAGCATCATTTCTTCAGTTTCTTATTTAAATATCTTATATATAAAAGCTCTTTATTTACCTAAAACTCATATTTTACCTTTGCACTTCTGACCTCGACTTCTTTTTTGTTCATCTTCAACACACATTTAGTATATCTTCAATAGGTGCATTGCTATTCAAAGTAATAACATATCAAGAAACTTGGAAATACATCTTGTCTAAACTTAGCCAATTGATATTTGAATGGCATTAAAACTTTTTGCGTAAGTGCAGTCTGTACTTAACATTTATCTAAACATACAGTAATGTTTATAGTTCATTTCTCTTTCTTCAATGATTATCACAAAAGATAATACGTAAAAAATATACAGAGATTTATGATTACATTTTAAAAGCCTTGCGGCATTTTGAATTGTTAATGTAGCCCCGATTTTAAAATAGCAAAATTTTTCCATCGATAACAATGGTCCTCATTCCAGGACGCACGTCCGCTACCAGTTCCTGGGAGTCGGCCAGAAGATGGAAACCTAACTGGCAGCGGATAAATGACACTTTCCCGCCTTTTTTTTCAAAGCCAAAATACGACTTTTCTCTTAGCAATTTATATTTATAGAATATGAAAGAAACATAGTGTTTTGATGCATTTTAAAAAGGGGGGAAAACGTCTTTTTTTGGCACACGAATATAATCCTTCTTCATTTTGACACCACATATATATATAATCTAAAAAATATCACATCGACAATGAAACTCCAGTCATCCGAATCTTCTGGGAGATAAGGAATCTGTAGAGAGATATTGGCAATATAATTGGCAACTTCGAATATAAACGGATTGATTTTATATTTTGTTGATGGCTAGAATAAAAACACATTATATACACATTCTGGCCTTAATAAATAAAAACCACACCAAAATAAGTAAAGATAAATACAATTTTTTAAATATCCCCTTCTCCCGAAAAAGTAACCGAAATATCAAAGTAATATATTCGAAACTAAAAGGTTTGTTTCACCGACACCATTCTTTGGAACTATTTATATTATATGGAACTTTTTCGCGATATATATATTTTTAATTTTCAGGCTAAATAGCTTCATTTGTTAGATATAGATGATTACACTTTCGTTTAAATCATTATATTTAAAATGATCAGGATTAACCTTGCTTAAATGCTTATTATCTTCAATAAACTGCCTTATACAATAAGCAACTTATACATCTCCGATATAAACCACTTCTACAATAAACAACCTTTACATCTCCGAAAAATCACCTCTACATCTCCGCGATAAACCATCTCTACATCTCCAATAAACAACCACTACATCTCCCCAATAAAAACAACCTCTACACACAATAAACAACCTCTAAATATCCGATAAACCATCTCTACATCTCCGATAAACCACCTCTACATCTCCCCAATAAAACAACCTCTACATCTCCAATAAACCACCTCTAAATGTCCGATAAACAACCTCTACATCTCCGATATAAACCACTTCTACAATAAACCACTTCTAAATGTCCGATAAACAACCTCTACATCTCCGATATAAACCACTTATACAATAAACCACCTCTAAATGTCCAATAAACAACCTATACATCTACAATAAACCACTTCTAAATCTCCAATAAACCACCTCTAAATGTCTGATAAACAACCTCTGCATCTCCAATAAACAACCTCTACATCTCCAATAAACCACCTCTAAATGTCCGATAAACAACCTCTACATCTCCAATAAACCACCTCTAAATGTCCAATAAACAACCTCTACATCTCCAATAAACCACCTCTAAATGTCCGATAAACAACCTCTGCATCTACAATAAACCACTTCTACATATCCAATAAACCACTTCTAAATGTCCGATAAACAACCTCTACATCTCCAATAAACCACCTCTAAATGTCCGATAAACAACCTCTACATCTACAATAAACCACTTCTACATATACAATAAACCACCTCTAAATGTCCAATAAACAACCTCTACATCTCCAATAAACCACCTCTAAATGTCCGATAAACAACCTCTACATCTCCGATAAACCACCTCTAAATGTCCGATAAACAACCTCTACATCTCCAATAAACCACCTCTAAATGTCCGATAAACAACATCTACATCTCCGATAAACCACCTCTAAATGTCCGATAAACAACCTCTACATCTCCGATAAGCCACCTCTAAATGTCCGATAAACAACCTCTACATATCCAATAAACAACCTCTACATCTCCAATAAACCACCTCTAAATGTCCGATAAACAACCTCTACATTTCCAATAAACCACCTCTAAATGTCCGATAAACAACCTCTACATCTCCAATAAACCACCTCTACATTCCCAATAAAAAACCTCTACACACACGCAATAAACAACCTCTAAATGTCTGATAAACAGCCTCCAATAAAAAATCTCAACATCTTCAAAAAAAAAAAAAAGGAATAAAAAAACGACCTCTATAATTCCATAAAAAAAAAAAACATATGATTTAAATGACGTTTCCAAAAACAATCTTAAAAACGTTCCAAATAAGGAATTTTTACCCATATCCTCCATATATCAATCAACCAATAAAATTCCAAAAACCCCATCAATTCTATCGGTGTAGTAGACGTAGTCGGCGGCGCATGCGCATATTGACAAGCCGGTAGAGGGCATAATATCAACCACTCCTCCTGCCATCCTATTCAGTGTGGTGGTGCTTGTGTCCGTCTTCACTTCTCCAGGTACTGTACACCTCTCTCTCTATACTTTCCGGTTATCCCAACTCTCCGGGACTACAGGTGGTTCTCGGATAGTACGAACACTTTGGGTACTTCGCTTGCTTCTTTTTGTTTTTGTTGTATGCTCCAGTGTAAAACACTTTGTTGCGATATGTTAAATAACATATAATAATGTTACGTATTTATTATTGACTATGCAAAATCATGGCATTTGTCAATTGTTTTAACTTTATGTAAAATATTTCCTTTTTACCTCTATGTTTCTATTTTGTATAAAAGGAGATTACTGGATTAAATAAACATTCAGTTCAACTTGTAAAGTTAGAACGAGTCTTATTCAGATTACACTTAACCATTACAACACACTTTGTATCTCTTTTTATATATTTTTTTCTGTATATACAATCATAGACAAAAGGAAGTTTTACCTTTAAACATGTATATCGGTATTCAGACAATAACTTTGAAAGATATTACAGTGACCTTTATTGAAGATACACGGGATAACCAAGTATGAACAAAATTGATTCTGTCGCCTTAAAAAAAATGACAACCAGCGATATCAAAGACTTATCATCTACTTTAGTTCTAGTAATTATTATTATTATTTTTTTATTAACAATTTTTTTTACCTAAAACTTTTTTTATTTTTGTTTTTACAAAAAAGAAAGTCTATCTTTTCCCAGTACTTGTTAAATTATTACCGTTTAATTGATCTTATCTAATCAACACTTGTCTTTCTTTTATCTTCCCTGGCCTGGGGAATCTAACCTTTTGTGAACAACCTTGGTGGCATGCAGTACCTTGGTACTTTGCTATAGTGCATTGCGGCTTGTCTGCTTGCTACATTCATTTTGAGCTCGAAAATCATACACTTTGGTTATTATCCCGTAAAACCATATTTTCTCTATTTATAGTAGGTGTACAGCCTAAACTTATTAATAATTAAATCTATTTATTCATCTCTAGACAGTTCTACTTCTTGTTTCACTTTTATCAAGTCGACAAAACGTCTCTTTTCCTTTAAAACGGATAATTGGGATTTAGTATAACTGCTGTTTTAGATAACCGAATTCTACTCAATACTTCTCTCTAACTCGATATCTATAACGACCTTTATACAAGTAAAACCTGGTTATAACAATCCCGCTTTTAACGCATTGTTCTAATGCATGAATAAAGAGAGAGGTGCCTATTTTGGTACATATACATATGTAAAAGAAACATTCGTGTTTAAATATTTTCATTCCTTATAAATAGACGGCGCGTTATTGCTTTGTATTAATATGTCTAACTGGCCTTGTCCTTATTGTTTGCGGAAAAGCATTGCTCGATGTAAATATTTATATGTAATTCTACTGCCCCCCCCCCCCCCTAAAAGCCTATGCCCATAGTTTTCTTGAATACCATTTATGATATTCCACCCTTCAATGTAACATATGTAAACAGATTCCTCTAATACAGTATTAGAGCTCTAAGAAGCGATCTGGTAGATTAAATTGGCGAAACTGCTGGGAGGGTTCACTCCTGATGAGCCAAGCCTTCGCAATATATTTTTTTCATCGCAGTAAGGATAGTAGAAGTTTGGTTTGTGTGAACATTCGTGCTTAAATATTTTCATTCCTTATATACATATACAGTAGAACCTCCCTGTAAAGGACACCTATTTGCAGAGTCAAAGTGTCCTTAAACACAGATATATATATTTCAAATAAAATAAACTTTCTACTGTGTCCTTCCTGCGATGATAGATTAATGGCATGCTTTTTAGGCTATAATATGTCTCATAAGTTTATCATTTTTTTTACTCTCAAACTCTTCTAATCACATTAAAAAATGTTTTTATATCCTAAGGGTACATCAATATTGATCTTAATGACCTTCTTCTTTCTTATCTCGGAAGTAGAATGTGTCTACCTTTGTCATTAAGACTGGGAACACTACTCAGTGGCAGGCCGACTTAGCTCCAAAAGAAATGGCCGCCTCTGACATGAGGAACAGATGCCATGTGCAGCCGCTCCTAACATGGAGTACAAACCCTGTTCATCCTGTATCCCTGGATTATGAGCCCTTACAGGGTACTATCAGCTGAGCCCAGGTTTTTTAGTGAGCTTTTTACTGCTCCCCCTCCTCGTTTTTCATCTTAATGGTAAATAATGTATTTAAAAAGCGAGGATATGTCAGTGTGTGTGCGTTATATACAACGTGTTCCCCGGGCAGCTAGCGATATATGTAGGCTCAACCAAACCTGTCTGTATTAATCCACATAAGTGTTTACTTATTGAAAACTGGGTGAAGTAGGAAACTCTTGTATTAACTGACCCACCGATCTATAAGTCCGAGCAGCTGTCATTGTGTTGTTGTTGCTTATTCCTCAAGTCGCTTAAACAATCTCCATTAGGTTAAATTGTCTCAGCTTTTCTATTATAGTCCTGGGGTTTTCCCAGAGGTCTTTTTTTTTGTAGGATTTTATACAATTCAATAGATGTTCAGGACTGGCTGGTTGGGAATCACATTTAGGAAATTTCAGGAATGTTTTGATTAGCTGTCAATGTAGAAACGTTACTTCTTTCTCAACGGAAAGTTTTATTTTCTGTCATTCTTCAGTTGTATAAGATATGTAACTACACTCATGGACACAACTTAAGGAAGTTGTACCTTTTAGCATGTATATCGGGATTCAGACAATAACTCTGAAGAAAGATATTACAGTGACCTTTATTGAAGACACACGAGATAACCAAGTGTGAACAAAATTTCCTCTGTCTCCTTAAAAAAAAAAAAAAAATAGACGACCGGCGGCATAAAAAAAAAAAAAAACTCTTCACTTCCTTAAGTTTTGTCCCCCGAGTTGTAGATTTGTATCCTCATCTCTGTATAAATGGGATATTTTCTATATTCTATAAATAATATATTCAGATGTGCTCTCTCTTTTATATTCGTTTTTTTTTTTAAATATCCGTTTTGTTAAATTGCGGAAAAGGTCAAAATGACATTCTTAAAGGCTTTTTAAACTTATATCCATAAGTACTTGTAATAACCAGGCTATGATTATCATGATGGGTAGAGGGTTGAACTACTAGTACTGATGTATACCATAGGTCTATTTATATAGTACCATGCCATGGTAATCATGGTGGGTAGAGGGTAGTGACTGATTGTACTGTAAGTACCCCACATGTTTACATATGTAGCATCAGCAACCATGGTGAGTAGAAGGTTGTGACAGTTTATACTGTAAAGGCACCATATGTCTATACATAATAGTACCAGGATATGATATTCATGGTGAGTAGTTAGCGATTGCATTTACTGTAAGTGTACCACATGTCTACATACGTAGAAAACAATTCGATCTTGCATATATAAGATATCAGAGTCTTATTTGGTTGTAATCACACACTGGTGGGGTTGGTATTGATGCAAGAATCGGGGGCAATTGAGCCATTAAAAAAGAAAGAAGAAGCTGCTTCTATGTGGGTTTGAATCCCGTGTCCTTGTCATCCCAAATTGAGGGTGCATACCATCAGCCCCAATAACACATGTTTTGAAGGCAAACCTACAATACTCACAAGATGTGAGGATAACTTTCGGTTACTTAGACCCTTTAGTGAGGTCGGACTTTCACAATCGTGTTCATAATCACTTTCAATGGCCATTTGTTCACACGAAGAAGAGATATTGAGCAATAACATTGATACTTCATCGTACGGTCAAGTTCTGCGAATATATTATCCATTAATGTATTCCTCCATTCCAGCACTCGAGGCTTGGAGATGGTTATAAAGGTAGTGGTTGAGTCAGGCTTCCAGTAAATTGCTATTAAGCTCCTTACACGAGGTAATTTTAGAACCTGGCTTAGTTCCAAGTTCAATCAACGATGGAGCATGGCTTCTTGACTCTCAAATTCTGGGATGTGCTCTTAAGTACTTGGCTTTTATCCTGGAACGTACTCTTTAGAACATAATTAATTCTTTTTGACTTGTTAGCTTCGAGTTTAATCAAGGATTGAACTTGACTTATTCTCTGGAATGTACTCTTTGGAACAGAATTCTTTTTGACTTGTTAGTTCCAAGTTCAATCAACGATGGAGCATGGCCTCTTGACTCTCAAATATGAGATGTGCTCTTAAGTACTTGGCTTATATTCTGGAATGTACTCTTTGGAACATAATTAATTCTTTTTGACTTGTTAGTTTCGAGTTCAATTAACGATGGAACATGACTTCTTGACTCTCAAATTCTGGGATGTGCTCTTAAGTACTTGGCTTATATTCTGGAATGTACTCTTTGGAACATAATTAATTCTTTTTGACTTGATAGTTTCGAGTTCAATTAAAGATGGAACATGGCTTCTTGACTCTAAAATTCTGGGATGTGCTCTTAAGTACTTGGCTTATATTCTGGAATGTACTCTTTGGAACATAATTAATTCTTTTTGACTTGATAGTTTCGAGTTCAATTAAAGATGGAACATGGCTTCTTGACTCTAAAATTCTGGGATGTGCTCTTAAGTACTTGGCTTATATTCTGGAATGTACTCTTTGGAACATAATTAATTCTTTTTGACTTGATAGTTTCGAGTTCAATTAAAGATGGAACATGGCTTCTTGACTCTAAAATTCTGGGATGTGCTCTTAAGTACTTGGCTTATATTCTGGAATGTACTCTTTGGAACATAATTAATTCTTTTTGACTTGATAGTTTCGAGTTCAATTAAAGATGGAACATGGCTTCTTGACTCTAAAATTCTGGGATGTGCTCTTAAGTACTTGGCTTATATTTTGGAATGTACTCTTTGGAACATAATTAATTCTTTTTGACTTGATAGTTTCGAGTTCAATTGACGATGGAACATGGCTTCTTGATTCTCAAATTCTGAGATGTGCTCTTAAGTACTTGGCTTATACTTTGGAATGTACTCTTTGGAACATAATTAATTTTGAATTGTTAGTTTCGAGTTCAATCAACGATGGAACATGGCTTCTTGACTCTCAAATATGAGATGTGCTCTTAAGTACTTGGCTTATATTCTGGAATGTACTCTTTGGAACATAATTAATTCTTTTTGACTTGTTAGTTTCGAGTTCAATTAACGATGGAACATGACTTCTTGACTCTCAAATTCTGGGATGTGCTCTTAAGTACTTGGCTTATATTCTGGAATGTACTCTTTGGAACATAATTAATTCTTTTTTTGACTTGATAGTTTCGAATTCAATTAAAGATGGAACATGGCTTCTTGACTCTAAAATTCTGAGATGTGCTCTTAAGTACTTGGCTTATATCCTGGAATGTACTCTTTGGAACATAATTAATTCTTTTTGACTTGATAGTTTCGAGTTCAATTAACGATGGAACATGGCTTAATGACTCTCAAATTCTGGGATGTGCTCTTAAGTACTTGGCTTATATTTTGGAATGTACTCTTTGGAACATAATTAATTCTTTTTGACTTGATAGTTTCGAGTTCAATTAACGATGGAACATGGCTTCTTGATTCTCAAATTCTGAGATGTGCTCTTAAGTACTTGGCTTATACTTTGGAATGTACTCCTTGGAACATAATTAATTCTTTTTGACTTGATAGTTTCGAGTTCAATTAAAGATGGAACATGGCTTCTTGACTCTAAAATTCTGAGATGTGCTCTTAAGTACTTGGCTTATATCCTGGAATGTACTCTTTGGAACATAATTAATTCTTTTTGACTTGATAGTTTCGAGTTCAATTAACGATGGAACATGGCTTCATGACTCTCAAATTCTGGGATGTGCTCTTAAGTACTTGGCTTATATTTTGGAATGTACTCTTTGGAACATAATTAATTCTTTTTGACTTGATAGTTTCGAGTTCAATTATCGATGGAACATGGCTTCTTGATTCTCAAATTCTGAGATGTGCTCTTAAGTACTTGGCTTATACTTTGGAATGTACTCTTTGGAACATAATTAATTTTGAATTGTTAGTTTCGAGTTCAATCAACGATGGAACATGGCTTCTTGACTCTCAAATTCTGAGATGTGCTCTTCAATACTTGGCTTATACTTTGGAATGTACTCTTTGGAACATAATGAATTATTTTTGACTTGTTAGTTCTAAGTTCAATCAACGATGGAACATTACTTCTTGACTCTCAAATTCTGGGAGGTGCTCTTAAGTACTTGGCTTATATCCTGGAACGTACTCTTTGGAACATAATTATTTCTTTTTGACTTTTTTTTTGTTTCTTGGGAACAGAATAAGAGATTGGTGATTTATTTAGGGTGTATCGACGGTAGGACATTAGTTGTGCTTCTTGGTTTTTCGACTTAGCCATGTGCTCTTTGGAACAGAATAAGGGTTAGGTGATTTCTTGGGGGCTCTCATCAACTTTGAAACATAAATTGGTCTTCTGATTCGGACTTTAAGATGAGTAATCTGTGGGCGGTAGTTTATCTGATTCTTTAATAATCTATGTAGGTATTCTTTTTGTTGAATAAGTCTGCGATAACTATTTATGGGGCGTTGGTCTAACTAGTGTAAAAATGACAATTTTTCAAATGAAAACTGTCCTTTGTGGAGAGGTGTCCGCTAAAAGAAGGTTCTACTGCATTATAAACGTGACCTGATTTAATCCAACCTCCAAAAAGACCTTTTCCCAGGAAAGAACAGAAAAGTATACACGTTTTTAGGCGATTTTTTTTATAGGAAGAGGATTACTGTACTGTACTGTAGGAGAGGATTTGAGACAATTGTCTTACCCAAACTCTAAGTGACGCATCACGTATATAAGACACAAAGCTTGCTCTGTAACGATACTTTACTTGAACGAAATCACTGTAAAGCTATAGAAGGAATAACTATCACCCCTTTCAAACGAATAAAAACAAATGGTCAATCTTTTATTTGCATAACTAAGATCTTTATCTCCAAGAAACCCAATTTACATATTTCCCAGCGTCTCAACGTATATACACAATGGCATACATTTCCATGAGCATGTGCCTAGCATTTCAAACAAGACTTCCTCCGGCCTTGAAGAAACAAGAGTTTTAGAAAGGAATGTAAGGGTTGCTTGCTACTCCATGACGAAATGATCATTTCTGGTGTTTGTGTGGTCTTGTACTTCCTCCTAGTAATTCACTTCCCGTTTGACTGGTGTTTCTTCAGAGGGTTCCAGACAGTTATTACCTCATTTTGGCCAAAATTACACACTCAGTAATTGCCAAAATACATTGTAACTATTAAAAAATAGAAAAAAATGGTCAGGTGTTGATATTAAAAACAGAAAAAAGGCATAACCTGACCGCTCAAATGAGCATTTTTTTTGCAGATTTGCAAATCGCCATGGCGTTTTGCCATCGTTTGGCAGATCGCCATCTAGTTACTATTATCAGGTCAAAATAGATCGAAAATCAGAATGATGATGCTAATACGTTGTCATGTATACCTTACCTAGTTTATCTATCAAAATAAAGGTCGCTTCTTCCATCAAAATAGACGAAATAACTAAGTCGCTATCTATAATGAATGTTTTATAGTTACCTATTTTTATTTATCTTGTAACCATCTCTCTCCACTTAAATTGTGGTAATCTCTAAAAGACACTTTTTTCCTCAATAGGTGAAAGAATTCTGAATTGAACTACTGGACAAAGTTTATGGAGGATCTCAGTGGTAATTTCTGTAGATGTATTCGGTAGTTTGTAGACCTCACAGTTTGGTGAGTTCTCATAGGTCCATTTTCTGTAATGATTTGACACATCGGTCTCGGTTGGTTTTGATTCCATGGAAAGCTGGCAGAGAAAAGAAGCCGAACAAACAGTTTGTAGAATCCACCCAACCTACCATCATCAAACAGGGTGGAAATAACGCCCACCACTCTACTCCGCCCACGTCACAAGGTAGATTCCACCGAAACAATGCGTCACCCATCTACAGACTTAGTAACTATGTGTCCTTTAGTGTGACGTCTTAATTGGGAGGTATGACCTGGCTCTTCTGGAATGTCGGAAGTTGAGGATGGAAGCCTTTGTTAATCATCCACGTACATTCTATCCACACACCCACGTGCCTCCAATACCCTTGAATATAACCTTTAACGATAGCACTAGAACTCTCTTGCCATGAAATTCTGTCTAAATATGGAATATCTGAATATGAAATTACGTTTATTCAAGATATATGTGAGACATATAAATGGATGCTAGAATTTCTTATTTCTACGTATCTCTTTCCCATCTTTCTCTAACCGAGACGACGGCGAGAGAATGAACTCAGAGGTGAGACAGTTGTTTGTTACCCTGTTGAGGAAAACGAAAGTTTTATCTTGTCAGTCACATGTTCTAAAAGTTGTGAATCATGGCTCCCATAAGGAACCCCCAGGATATGATTCACATAGGTGACTAACACGGCACATATATTCTTCGCCCACCTTCACATTCTTACATCTCGAGTGTACAACATAGACACGTAACCAAAAACACAACCTATACTGTCAATATAAATTACATGAAAACACATATGTGTGATGTCCTACAGACCATGGATAGCGGTGGTAGCAAGACATGTTGACAGGATAGTCTTTTTTTTTTTGCATATCCCTAGTACACGTGGTACACGCCATGATAATCATGGTGGGTAGAGGTAGGCGACTGCTTTTACTGTAAGTATACCACATGTCTACACATGTGAAAAGCAGGGTAACAAACAACTACTAAGATGGCGCGCTAGTGTATCATAATTTAAATCTTCTAATAAAAGACACAATTTGATATTTTCGGAAGAGCGATTGCTCGAAGCACATTATATATTTATAATTGTATGTAATTATACTGTCCTCAAAGCTTATGTCCATAGTTCTTCTAAAATACCCATTCCAAGAGTCTAGCAACAGTATCACTATAAAAGGAAGTTCCAAAAATGCAATATAACAGCGGTATGGTAGATTAAACTGGCGAAATTGCTGGGAGGGTTCACCACTGATGAGCCTGGCCCTCCCATTAATTTTTCCATTGCAGTAAGGGCAGTAGAAATTGTTTAATTTCAAAAATAATCATACGCGTTTAAAATTGTTTCGAATTTTAAACAACTACTTCGTCTCTGAGTTCATTCTCTTGCCGTCGCCTCGGTTAGAGAAATATGGGAAAGAGATATGTAGAAATAAGAAACTCTAGCTTCCATTTATATGTCTCACATATCTCCGGAATATAAGTATCTTGTAATGATATGTATATGTACCTCTACATAGCTATAATCTTTCATCAGAACACTGTACAGGAAGGAATTGTACCGGCTCAGTGGAGCTACAGAAATAACAAATCTCTTTGACGACCCATCTGATGAGCGATAATTTCTCTGAAAGAGTAAAATCAAATAGAAATATGAATCTTGATCTGACATTACCTAACCTCTAATAAGAGACTATCTCCAGAAGAAACCAGAGGAATCATCAGCGTTCACTCATGGTAGATTCTTCTCTACGGAGTTGTGTAGACAACTCGGCCTTGTCCCGTTAGTGACTCAGGCGACCCCATTCCTAAGGATGACCGAAGTACTTTGTTACCTTGTAGATTCTGGGTCAATTATAGCTGGCAGCCCTTCTTCCTTGTCTGACCCATAATCTTATCCTTAGACCTTCACTTCACTTCGTCCCTTGTCTTCCTGTCTTAACTCACAATACCTTGTCTAAACTAGATATTTATAGGCCTCGTTCTTAATTTTATTCCCATTGTTGAAATTTTTATTATTGTTGATGTCTAGACCTTCTTTTATCATCAGTTTTTATTACTAACGAAACAGAAGTTTAAGTTATGAAGACCATTAGTTGGTTGGAAGTTGATTTAAAAAAAAAACATACAGCTACATCAATCAATGATTTATTTAACTCCCGACGTTTCAGTCACCTGCTGTAACTCTCCTCAAGGCAATGATTATTTGAATCCCAGTTCTCTACTTATAAATTATAATCATTCCTCTGAGAGGAGAGTGACCGAAAATCACCGAAAAGTCGGAAGTTAAATAAATTAATGATTAATGTAGCTATATTTTTTTCTGAAGAGACTTAAGTTCGTTTTTCTGCTTTTAAAACGTTATATTATTTTAAAATAACACATGCGTCTTATTATATATATAAAAAAAAAAACTTGCATACTAAAAAAAGAATATGTACCTTTGGTATGTCTATTTGAACTAGTGCTACTCATACATTTTGTGTCAGGCTTCTGATAGAGGGACACATACATACAAGTTTTTACTTAACTCTAGCTTGTGACCCCCCAGTACATTATCGTTACCGAACCACTTTCTGGGAGCTGGTAGCGCAACGCTTGGGTGTTAGATTTAAGAGAAAGAAAAAAGGGGGTTAATGGTTCAATTCTGGCACGGGACTATTTTTTTTTCGCCCATTGTTTTTTTTTTAAATAAACAACAACGACACTAGTAAATTTGGATCTGACTTGTTTATGCGGGTTGTAGATAGGTCACAGCCTAGAGTGGAGTTATCAGTCGACAAGGTCCTGGAGGGGTGTGATCTACACGAGAAAGTGAGAGAAGATCTGTTTTTATTCACCCGTTTTTCGGTGTCTAGTGGCGGGTCGTATAACTTAGTGAAAGTTTCTTGGGAGGAAATGAATATTCTTGACGAAATTGGACCTTGCCCTGTCTTGGATACGGCGGACTCTCAATAGAACTTTATTGTTTTGGTTGTGATTACATGGTTGCCTGGCGTGGTGAATTGTATCTATATTTAAGGTCTGTTTAACTATATAATTATGGTACATATGAGAATCTAGTATATATATTGAGAACATATATAGGACAAAAGCGGTCGTACAACTTAGTGGAAGTTTCTTGGGAGGAAATGAATATCCTTGACGAAATTGAACTTCGGACCTCGCCCTGTCTTGGGTACGGCGGACTCTCAATAGAACTTTAGTGTTTTGTTTGTGATTACATGATTGCCTGGCGTGGTGAATTTTTTCTACATTTAAGGTCTGTTACACTATTTATAATTATGGTACATATGAGAATCTAGTGTATATTGAGAACATATATAGGACTGAAGGGATTTAACAATTAAGTGTTCGGTGTGACAGTACCCAGCAGCGAGCCCCTACGCCCCTCCATCTTCAGGCCAGCAGTCCTACGTCCCTCCAACTTCAGGTCAACAGCCCTACGTTCCTCCAGGCCAACAGCCCTACGCGCCTCAACAGTCCTGTCCCAGACCTACAGGGAACTATCCCACTCAGCCTTACGCTCCTCCAGCCCTTCCTCCTAAGTCAGGAAATTACCGTCTTCCTCTCGGAAAATCCAACATGGTGACCCCCTACTATGTAAGTACCCACCTTATATCTACAGAGAATATAAATATACACTCATGTGTAGAGGCAACAAAACTTAAGGAAGTTGTACCTTTTAGTATGTATATCGGGATTGAGACAACAACTCTGAAAGATATTACAGTGACCTTTATTGTGAAGACACACGAAATTATCTCTGCCTCTTTCAAAAAGAAGAAGACCTGTGAAATTAAAGACTATGCACTTCCTTAAGTTTTGTCCATGAGTGTATTTGCATCATACAATGCTCCTCCTCAAAATATAAATTGGTATGATATAGGAAACACAGTTCTTTCAAATGTATAAAATATTCTACATACCAAGTACACACTTTGGAATGGATTGGATGGAAGAGAAAACTGAAAGGTCGCTATCAAAAATGTCAGACACTCAAGAGACTGGAGTGATTAAACCAAATTAGAACATGTAGTGGTATTTACTCCTGTTCTTTGTTAAAAAATCTTCTTTTGCTGAAACCACACTAAGTCTCTTTAAAAATCCTGAGTTCAACTGACCCGGTACTCCAGAAATACGGAGAAGTTGCGTCTGTACTCATGTTAGAGTAGGCAGCAAAGGCATCCATGTTAGGAACGGCCTCAAACTACAGGCAAAGTCAGACTTTCACCAAAGTGTGCCTGGATCATGGTGCCATGATCAACGAAAGCTGCACCCCATTCCATAAGATCATGAACTCATGGAATTCGTGTAATCTTTACACAAGGGGATAAGAAACAACACTAACAGTAAGTCTGAATCCAACCTTCTGTAGAGTATAGAGGAAATATATATTAAGAAATCACATCTCACTTCACGACAGCTTAAACCGAGACTAGATGACATGAAGGATGTTCTAATAAAGACAACGATTATATTATGATGCGCCATCTGTTATGAATATTCGAAACGCGCTAATGCATCATAATATAATTATTCAAATAAAAGACTCAATTTAAAGTTTGCGGAAGAGCGATTGCTCGAAGCATATTATATATTTATAATTGTATGTAATTCTGCTGTCCTCAAAACTTATGTTCATAGGTCATCTAAAAATACCCATTCCAAGAGTCTAGCATCAGTATCACTATAAAAGGAAGTTCCAAAAAATACAATATAAAAGCGGTATGGTAAATTAAACTGGCGAAACCGCTGGGAGGGTTCACCACTGATGAGCCAGGCCATCCCTTTAATTTTTCCATTGTAAGTAAGGGCAGTAGAAATTGTTTAATTTTGAAAATAATCATACGCGTCTATAATAGTTTCGAATTTTGACAACGGTAATATCCCTTATTCACTATAGAAGAAACACAAGTCGGAAAGTAGAGATTCTTTCTTAAGAGAACGATCGTGTAATCGTATATTAAGAAATTTCTTCTCTCACTTTACGACAACTTAAACAGAAAGTTACCAAGATCTCAATACCAAAACCTTAGAAGATCGAACAATTTATAACGATTTTTAATACTGCAACGAGAAATATATTAGGAAGGCCTGGTTTCATCAGTGACGAACCCTCACAGCGGTTTCACCAGTTTACTCGACTAGTCCATTCTAATAATTATATTGAGTTATTCTACTTATATAGAACTGCATTAGAAGATAAAAATGCTATAAAGTATTGAATAAGAATATAAACAGTAGCAATGCGTTTCTTTATTCGTGCAAAGTACAAGCTTTCGGATCTTTATAATCTTTCTACGGATGTCTGTGGAAGGATTATAAAGATCCGAAAGCTTGAATTTTGCACGAATAAAGAAACTCAATGTTTATATTCTTATTCTATAAGTCACAGTGTAGAAAATACTATACTATACCTACTACTTATAGGTTTCTCTCTGTATTCTTAGTTCTCTTCTCTTCAATTACTCTGTAAACTGGCGAATCCTTTATAGGACGAGAGGTCTTCAATAAAGGCTTTTGTTGTTGTTATTCTATACTATATATCAATTTTCTCTTCTAATGCAGATAATAGAGGTATAATGAATAGAGGTAGAATAACTCCATACAATATTTGAGAAAACTAGTCGAGTAAACTGGCGAAACCGCTGGGAGGGTTCGTCACTGATGAACCAGACCTTCCTAATATCTTTCTCGTTGCAGTAGTGAAGTTTACGATTTTGTTTTGATTTGAGACAATTTTGAAGGACTGTGTTTGAAAAGACCTCTTGGTATAAAATTATCTAGAGAGAAATATGTAAATATGAGGTGACAGTAGAAATCTCTATACAATTACATGCATCGATTGCGTTTTTTTAAACCTATTCAAATCAAACGGAAAAATTCCGCAATCTAGGAAATGGCGTGAGAAGTACTATTGAGTTATTAGCACCAGAACTTGATGGTGGCACGCTGTGCCAAGCACGCACATTCCTAAGGAAGCTTTTTTTCTTAAAAGTTTCAAGTTTCCATTGGCTGAATGAATGACATAGGAATACAAGTTTCCTTTCCCGGTACCTTGGTTGGTGAAGGCCATTGCCTGGGTTTCCCCATTTACTCGAGTACATTACAACTTCTCTACGTGTTTAATGATTACCCCGATTTAACGATAGTTTTGTTCAGTTTACCGATGGAAATACACGTTAATACGCGTCTACTTTATCGATATCTAAGATCGATTTTTTTAAAAATCGTTCTAACTATTTGAGGATTCAAAAATTTTATCGGGGGTTGGTGGAAGGCTGGTTAAACCGTTTGGTTTTCGACCACTACGACCCGGGTTCGATTCCCGCATTATACACTTTTTTTCTGTTAAAAAAAAAAAATAATAATAAATGCTCCAATGGCCCCTGATTCTTGCAAAAGTCCAACCCCACCAGCGAGTGCAAGTAACCAAACGGGGCTCTGGTACATTTGTAAGTGCAAAGTCGAACTGCTTTTCACATGTGTAGACATGTGGTACACTTACAGTAAAAGCAGTCGTCTTCTACCTACCGTGATTACCATGGCCTGTACCACGTGTACTGGGGGCAAGGGGGAAAAAAAAAACTCGAGTACATTACAACTTCTCTACATATTTAATGATTACCCCGATTTAACGATAGTTTTGTTCAGTTTACCGATGGAAATACACATTAATACGCGTCTTCTTTAAAGATATATACGATCGATTTTTTTTTTAATCGTTCTATTTGAGGATTCTAAAATTTTATCTCGCTCTATCTTTATTCTCTAAAATCCATTGATTGCAGAGTCAATGATGTTATTCTTTTACGCTTAGTTTATCCTTCTTCAAATTAAAGATACTTCGTTCAGTAAATCTTTTTTATTATCTCGACGTTTCGAACAAAAATTATTTTTAACGCTTTGCCAAATGTTTTAATTTTTGTCGAAACGTCGAGACAATAAAAAATATTTACTGGCCGAAGTTTCTTTAATTTGAAAAACTGTGAATGCCGGCCAGGCAGCTTCTATCTTTACGATAGTTTATCCTAATACACCTATCCCCCGATTTACACGGTACTTGTTTTACACGTTTTCGCTTTTACACGGTTTTCCAAATAAGTTTTTTTTTTTGGTTTTTATCGCACTATACTAAATACGATATTCTACTCTATACTACCTATGTTGAAAAGAATATTGGGAGGCTCTGATTCATGAGGGGGCGAACACCTATTCAGATTTGACAGTTTAATATACACCTATCCCTCGATTTACACGTTTTTCTCAGGAACATATCTACCGTGTAAATCGGGGGATAGGTGTATACTCCTTTCTACTTTTTTTTTCTCGATTTGTTAAATATTTTTTAAAATTAATAATCAAACCCCTTTTTTTAAATTTTAACACTCTCTAAAGAGATGTTTTTCCTGTTGAATATGAAAGCTGATGTGTGTTTTGTGATTTTTAGTTAGTTTATATTGGTAGTTTTTTTTTAATCGAGATTTTTAAAAAAGCGGTTGAATTATAAAAAGGTTCGTCAAATTAAAGAGAAATTATACTAGACCAGGGGTCGGCAACCTGCAGCTCTTTGGATGTAAAGCTGCGTGTAGTACTCACATAAATTAAATTTGGTCCATTTGCGTAGGTTGGAAGACAACGGCTATGTTAATTCAATAGATTAAACTGGCGAAACCGCTGGGAGAGTTCACCACTGATGAGTCAGGCCCTCCCATTAATTTATCATTAAAGTAAGGGCAGTAGGAAATAGTTTTATTTTAAAAAGAATCGCGTCTAAAATAATTTCAATTACTTATATAACAGATGGCATGCCATCCTATCAATGCATATTTTCATTCTAAAATATTCCTTAAAACTTTCTTCAATCTGAAAAAATAGTACAAATGTGATATTGTACTGGGATAAGGTGCATAAATTATGAAAAAGGCATCTCCTTATCGTGCACTGAAAGTTGCTGATGGCTTGCGCCAACGAGAATAGTTGATATTACAACAACAACAAAAACCTTTATTAAGACACTATTGTCTTACAAGGGGATTCCCCTAAAAGGTTATATATGTACATGAGTGAGGAGGAAAAGCAATTTAGAGGGGAGGGGGAGCAATCAGCCGTTGTCTGTGGAGTTGAGCACTTCTTCCCTCATTTTATCAATCGCCTTGAAAATTTAAAATATTTATAAACAAATGTTTTATCCAGCAGGAGAATAGTAAACATTTTATATACATGTTGTTTATTGTAGTGAGTTAGCCCCGAAATTTCGTGAATTTCCAGTCCCTTTTCCTGTAGGAATGGGCAATGGAATAGATAATGGGACCAAATTGTCTTGGATGACAGCATTACAGAAGTAGCAATTTAAAGGGTCGCTGCTTCCAAAATCCCGTGATATCCTCGCGGAAAAGTAGGAATAGTTGATATTTATTCCGATAGATGGCGCAAGTCCATCAGCAACTTTCAGGTTGCACGATAAAGAGATGCCTTTTTCAAAATTTCTTCAATCTGTAAATTTTTTTTCTTCGAATACACTATACAATTGATTTCATTTAACTAAATTTGCATTGCCAACTCTTTCTACATATTTCATTTGTGTTGATATTTTTTCCTCTCTTCCTCATCAAACTAAATTGCATACTAATTCTTGTACACATTTCAAATATCTTTATTTCTTTTCTTTCTATATTTAGTTTACCTTTAAAGTGTAAGTGTCCCTAGTGGGACATAGCGATCTAAGTCGAAATAAAATTTAAAAAAAAATCAATAGGCTGTATTAATTCAGGAGATTGTGGAATGCAATGACAACATCCATTTGAAGTGTAGAAAGGTAATGGTTGCACGATTGGTTAGATATTGAAAGACAATAATACAATCATCTCCCAGCTATATGTAATTATGGAGTGGTCACCACAATCCAGCAGAAGGTCATACACGGATGTTTTGTGAGTCAGATGAGAAACTTTCATTAAGGATGCAGACGACGCCAGTGGTTTTATCACGTCTGACCTTGGGAATCTTCCCGCCACCGGCTACCTGGTTTACTACCGCTTTCTTCACCGCCAGCAAGTTCCTACCTCTTCTATCTTACTCTTACGTCTTGAAATCCTAATTTGGAATCTGTACCTGTTCACGTATACGTAATGTATTTTGTGTAAGATGTTTGAACAGCGTTAAAGATAATGCTTGAGCCATATTATTCTTACTTATGTCTTTAAATCCTTGCTGTGGTAGCGGTAGCGATGTTGTTGTCGTGTCCAATGAAAAGCCTCAGATGTTTCCGTGCCATCTCTATCACAACAATGGCCTCTATCTTGGGTGTGTAAAGCTGCTGCTCTGGGTCCATGTCAATTTTCTGTTGTTGTTGTTGTCGAGTCCAATGAAGAGCCTCAGATGTTTCCGTGCCATCTCTTTCACAGCAATGTTCTCTATCTTGGATGTGTAAAGCTGCTGCTCTGGGTCCATGTCAATTTTCTGTTGTTGTTGTTGTCGAGTCCAATGAAGAGCCTCAGATGTTTCCGTACCATCTCTATCACAGCAGTTACAATGTCCTCTATTTTGGGTGTGTAAAGCTGCTGCTCTGGGTCCATGCCATATTTTTTTGTTGTTGTCGTGTCCAATGAAGAGTCTCAGATATCTCCATGCATCTCCATCACAGCATTTACAATGTCCTCTATCTTGGGTGTGTAAAGCTGCTGCTCTGGGTCCATGTCATATTTCTGATGTTGTTGTCGTGTCCAATGAAGAGCCTCATATGTCTCCATACATCTCTATCACAGCAATGTCCTGTATTTTGGGTGTGTAAAGCTGCTGCTCTGGGTCTATGTCAATTTTCTGCAAGGCTGAGGCCATTGCTGGGTATGAGAATATGTGAGTAGGTGTTAGTTCCACATCAGAACAATAGTTGCCGATATCTATTCACCTACAATTACAGTTTCAAATTCTTGATCTTTACTTCTTTTCAGCGTATCATGCGAAAGATTGGCAGTACCATCTTATAAATGTTTATGAGGTTCTTTAACTTCGTTTTTTCTTCGTCTCTCAAAAAGCGTAGATTATAAACCTTTTCATTTTGTTGTTGAATATTTAAAACACTTATATAATCAAAATTAAAATATATACACATATACAGCTTTAAGACCACCAGTCTTATACAGATTCACCACAGGTATAAAGCATAGATAGAGCTCTTGTACTCCAGTCAGCGCAGAACCCAACAGCCTCCAGGGCCGACGTATGTCCAGTGGTCACAGAATCCACCGTGCATAGGTTAGCGCAGGGGTCATTTGAGTTGAAGAGTCAAAAATTACAATTTACAAAATTTCAAAGTTTTTAAAAAGCCACAATATATATATTTTTTGCCAACAATAAATAGTACTCGCATTAATAATATTTGCGTATGGAACTATATAAAGAGCCGCAGTTTCCCGACCCCTGGGTCAGCATATCACTGAAAAGACGAGTGTGGAATCAACCGCGTTTTAGGCTTCGCTTTCCTCATCCTATATATACCATGACATTCATCTCCCTCTATGATAATGAGCAATTCTATGATTGAAACCTACAGGTTCCCGGAGAGCCTATATAATATTCCCAACTACCCAGAAAGGAAAAAAATCGTTGTTTAAAGATTCTTTTCAAGTTTTGATATCACGAAAACCTTCAAACACACAAAATTGATCGAGTCTTGAACATCTTTTATATACAGAGATCGATTTCCTTTCTATAACACCTTTCCAAAAAGTATAACAAAACCAACTAAAGAAAAAGACATCTCCTAACCGTGAAACTAAAAGTTGCTTGATGGCTTCTGTCGGAATAATGCCATCTATCGGAATAAATATCAACTAATCGTTTATTTTATCCCAGAATTGACCAAATATCCATTCTTGATTAATCAGTTTCTAATTTGTATTAAACCTGACCCTTAGAAACCTATAAAAAGAGAATTTGAGCAAACTCATTAATCATTTTATCAATGTTCTCTCTCTCTAAACATATACAAATTAATTCGATCAAATAATCCCTTGAATTAATATTAAAATAAAAACATAAGCCTCCAGGGAAAAGTTTCTTTTAAAAATATTTTTTATTTAAAAAATCTCGAGCTTTCGGGCAAGTACGCCCTTCTACGGGAGAAAATGCTTTATATGATTAACACGCCAATGAAATATGATTTTTATACATGACAATCATATTTCATTGGCGTGTTAATCATATAAAGCATTTTCTCCCGTAGAAGGGCGTACTTGCCCGAACGCTCGAGATTTTTTAATAAAAAATATTTTTAAAATAAACTTTCCCTGGAGGCTTATGTTTTTATTTTAATATACAAATTAGTTATTTGTTAACGCGCTATATAATAATTTTTAATATAACATCAGTGAAACAAAAGAAAAATAGATCTTAAGTGTCTTATTTTTGTAAAAAAAGCTAAGTGGACTCTGATGAAATCTCTTTTATCATGGAACATAATAGGCTTTTTGTTTTTTCACTTAATCTTGAAACTATATCCATGTTTTTTAAAAAGAGAATTTAAATTGAAGCGTCATCTTTTACAACGAAAGTCCGACCTGCCGAGATTTGATGGAGATTTGTTCACCGCGGTGTTGACCAAATTGACCAAGACCTGTTCCATTGTCGTATAATTGATTCCCCTCCCGTTGCTTTTTTTTTATTCAATGAAGTCTTTCAAAATTTAAATGAGGGCCATCTGTCTTGATGCCAATGTAGAAGTGATAAGCTTGATGAGATCTTTGATATCTAATATTTTGTACATATTTGCATATTCTTCCATATATGGAGATTCTCGTTTACCTCAATCTCCTAACTGGTTTGTTATCTGATCTATAGATCCTCCTACGAGATCCCAACATACCTTGAGACTCCTGGTCACTCCTGGAGATTGTCTTATTGGGAAGGTAGGGCTAAAGTTTAAAATTTAGTTACATTTTATTCAAAGAAAGTCCCTCAGGAAGGTCGTTATTCAAAGTAGCGTTAAAGCTTATTTATTACAGTTGAACCTCCATGAGAAGACACTCACGCTAGAGGACACCTCTCATAACAGTTTTTATTTGCAAAATTATCATTTTTACTATTTAACAACTCTCCGGTAAGAAGACACTTCTCCCTAAAGGACACTTTGGCTCTGCAATTAGGTGTCCTTTACAGGGAGGTTCTACTGTAACAAAATACACCTATATCCCCCGATTTACACGGTACTTGTTTTACACGTCTTCACTTTTACACGGTATTCCAAATAAGTTTTTTTTTTTGTTTTTGTTTTTATCGCACTATACTAAATGCTACTGTGATTGAACACATGCGCTGTGTACACTCTCACGAGGAATCCTGAGCTTATGTGCTGACTACATATTTTAACCTGTCAATGCATTTTATTTGTATTTCTGTGTACACCTATCCCCGATTTACACGTTTTTCTCAGGAACGTATCTACCGTGTAAATCGGGGGATAGGTGTATTTATTGTATCTTTTTCCTCAATCGGCATCCTTTTTCTCTCTCTTTTTTTCCCCCATTGCCTATCTGGTTTGAGTGCAAGTTGACTTGTAATAGAAGCTTGTCTATGGAGGACCAAGAGCTCGATGAATGTAGACATTTCATAGCTGAGTAGGGCTGAGGTTATAGGCTATCTGGGAGGATGGCCATTGAAGGAGGGATGAAGTGTTGCTCTCCTCGAAATAAGACCGTTTGTACCCAGTACGTTTACTGGACATGTGATGCGCGGATCAGCAGGAGAGATATTGCTGACAGTGTTGGAGGGTAAGCTCCAGGGGAAGAGATAGAGGAAAAAGAGACGACATGGATACACAGACGATCTAAAACAATGGACTAGACAACACAGCTACGATGATATGAAGAGGATGGCTGAGGAAGTATGGAGAGACCATGTGCCCACCCTCAGTAGAGGAAGGCACTGAAGGAGGAAGATATGGAGAGACCATGTGGACCACTCTCAGTAGAGGAAGGCACTGAAGGAGGGAGATATGGAGAGACCCTCAATAGAGGAAGGCATTGAAGGAAGGAAGGACCCTGTACTACGGGAAAACAGATAGTTTAAAAGAGGCGTTCCACCATGTTTGTAGCTGACTCTTCCAGGCAGATGGTTAACAAGGAGACATTTATAGCCCAACCTTGACCGCAAATGTAAATAATTTACCCAAGAGACGGTTCTATATTTAGACCCGGCGTCGTCAGAGAATGGTCTGTCTGTCTGCATGTTCTCTAAGGGAAAGGATGGTCGTCAAGTTTGAGGGGAACTTTAGTCCGCCCCGGGAAACTTAGGTATAGACAGATTCCAAGGAGAGAAATTTGGACGGATAACAGAAACTTGCGTGCTACTTTTGAGCAATTATTTATAAATATACAGTAGAACCTCCATGAGAGGACACTCGCGCTAGAGGACACCTCTCTACAGAGGACAGTTTTCATTTGTAAAATTATCATTTTTTACTATTTAGAAACTCTCCGGTAAGAGGACATCTCCCTAAAGGACACTTTGGCTCCGCAATTAGGTGTTGTCCTTTACATGGAGGTTCTACTGTACTAATCTTTTTATTATAATTTACACAAATATTTGAAACACTTTGATACGAGTTACTTTCTTTTGAAAAAAAAAAAAGTGACATTACATACGATATTTAAAAAGTACATTCCTACTTCTTTAATTTCAACATCCCAAATGATTAGAATTTTCAGTCGAATTAAAGTCGGTGTCGAATTATAGTTGGTTAAAGTAAATAGGCTGATTGAGATTCTAGTTGGATTAAATTAAGTGTTGATTTCAAGTTGGTCTCTTGAATGAAAGAGGTTAAAAACTGTAATCAATAGCAGCAATCAACTGTGTAGATCTGTGCAGGGAGCAAGGAGAATAGGGCTTCCTGAATTGGAAGAAATTCTTTATTTGAGGTTTCGAAGGGAATGTTCAGTTTGACTGCTCCTGTCAACTTTGAAAGAAGATGCTCCAGTGGCTCGCTTTTTTTTTGCCTGCATCAGTCCAGGATTTTTGTAGCGGAAATACCTAGATAATTTACAGTAGAACTTGGATAATTTGAACGTATTTAATTCAAATATTTATCTTGGTCCCTAGAATTTCCTATAAATAGAATTTCCGTTTTATATTCGAATTTTTGGATAATTCGAAATTTTTTTGGTCCCTTGAGCTTCGAATTATCCAATTTCGAATTCTCCAATAACCCTTTTTTAGACAATATATATAATAATAATAATAAAATAAATGCGTTAACAAAGAGAGAAAGAAGTCAAACATTTTCTCTTTTTGAACGAAGTTTCTTCTCTACAATTGAGTTAAACTCAACAGACTTTCTTGTGATAAGTTCGTAATTTGATAGAGAGAGCTGGAATAGAAATGGGGGGGAAAAATCCCCCAACACATAATACAAAAAGTCCCATCACCAAGGTCAAGAAAGAAAGGACGTCACCAAAGTTGGGCTAGAGCTTCACGCGAGTCCACCCATAGATTAACCATGGTTGCCATGGCTACGGGAACCTCCCCCCGTGTTCTCTTACAGTACTTGGTCCTCTGCCAACAAGGTCATGGTGATTTGGACGCCGAGGGGACGTAAAAAAAACTTTTGTTTCTTTCTTCTCTTTTTTTACTTGTATCTAGCCCCACACTGACTTATGTAAGATTAGGAAATTTCGGACGTTGTGATTCATAAAGTAGTTGTTTGAATTTTAGAAATCTTTTAATGATTCTTCTTACCCCCACCGGGTATCAAACGAGTTAATAACTCGTTTCACTAAAATTCAAACAACTACCTTATGAATCACAACGTCCGAAATTTCTCAATCTTACATAAGCTAGTGTGGGGCTAAATACCACGAATATACATATATTGGGTGGGGCATAATACCACATAAATAAATATAACAATCAAAGTTCAGTTAGTTTTGTACCTAATATACATATAACAACAGACAGACAACACATATGGTCTTAACACACAGTACACGTACAATGCACCAAACTGTCTCTTTATAGACTTACGTGAACTTCCATCATCAGAAAGATATGTAGATGAGAAATATTATGAAAAACTTTCTTCAATTCAGCTGGTACAATGGAGTGAACCTAGGAGGAGCTCTGAACCTCAGAAATAGACAGCAACAAACAACACTAACAAGATTTAGAACAACAGGCCATCTCAATCCATTGAATATAGAAAATAACAACAAAATCTACCCACTTGCCCTAAAATGTAGCTTGGCACCTACAGCTCCAGAACACATTTTGCTTACATTAGAATTCACTAAACAGGACCTTTAGGAGAGGCCGCTGCTTATCATCAAACAGCTCGAGGAGCACGGACTCATGGAATTCGTGTAATCTTTACACAAGGGGATAAGAAACAACAACAACAACTTTCCTTAATACATCGTAGGTATTGTACAAAATGTTTGTTTTCAAATTGTTAGTGATCTGTCTCCTCTTGTAGATATACAAGTTTATGCGAGTGATAGTTACCCATAAATAATCGAATAAGCAAAAATCAGGGCAAAACATTTCTTTATTTTGAGGTGTTGCAAGCTTTAAAGCAAAACCTGCTCTTCAACGGACAAATCCAAAAACAAATGAAGAGAGAATGTTATCAGACATCAGACTATATGACAGCTCATCAGATCTACCATTGATACAATCCATTGGTTGGCAAAACTATATTTGTTATGATGCATAATATATTTGTTCAAATAAAAGACTCAATTAAAGTTTGCGGAAAAGCGATTGCTCGAAGCATTTTATATAGTATTTATTAATGTATGTAATTCTGCTGTCCTCAAATCTTATGTCCATAGTTCATCTAAAATACCCATTCCAAGAGTCCAGCTCAAGCTCACTATAAAAGGAAGTTCCGAAAAAATGCAATATAACAGCGGTATGGTAGATTAAACTGGCGAAACCGCTGGGAGGGTTCACCACTGATGAGCCAGGCCCTCCCTTTAATTTTTCCATTGCAGTAAGGGCAGTAGAAATTGTTTAATTTTCAGAAGAATCATACGCGTCTATAATAGTTTCAAATATTCAAAACTATATTTGTGTTTGGTACAACGTATCCGATGCAGTTCTACTGAGACTAAAATACAATCTCTAGATATGGTTATCAGTGTTTTTTTGCCGCTTGTTAAACTTCCATCATCGGCTATCAATAATATTGGACTCTCTGCTTCCATAGTTTGTTTAAAGGAAATTGAGCTAGTTCGATAATCCACTTTTCCCATTTCCTTTTAATCAACATATAATCACCCTCTTCTCTACAAATAGCAGTTTTTTCATTGCCAAAATGAACAATTGTACTATTCAACAACTCACACTGATAAGAAAACACCACTCCCTAAAGAACACTTTGACTTTGCAACTAGGTGTTGTCTTTTTACAGAGAGGGTTCTACTATATTATTATTATATTTTGATTGATATATTCACTACACACTTCACGGACAAAACTTAAGGAAGTGGAACGTCTTTTGATGTCGCCAGTTGTCTTTTTTTTTTTTTTTTTAAGGAGACAGAGGCAATTTTGTTCACATTTGGTTATCTCGAGTGTCTTCAATAAAGGTCACTGTAATAACTTTCAGAGTTATTGTCTCAATCCCGATATACTTGCTAAAAGGTACAAGTTCCTTAAGTTTTGTCCATGAGTGTATATTACGCTATCAATCAGTTTGTTGGAAAAATATTTATTGATTATTTTTGGATATTTTCAATTTCCATGTTTCTTTTAACTCCATCGCTATTGAGTGTAAAAGTTCTATGCAGCCAAAGCTCTTTTATATAGAACTTTTTTACACTCTTTATTGATGCAGTTAAAAGAAAAATGGAAATTGATAAAATCCAAAAAGAACTTAATCAAGGAAGATTTTCTCATCAAGATGATTGATAGCATAATACAGTAGAACCTCTCTTTAGCGGACACCTCTCTACAAAGGACAGTTTTCATTTGCAAAATTACCATTTTTACAATTTAGCAACTCTTTGGTAAGAGGACACCTCTCCCTAAAGAACACTTTGGCTCTGCAATTAGGCGTCCTTTACAGAGAGGTTCTACTGTATAAGACATGAACCAAACTTATATGAAAGAAGTGTTCTCTAGCAGCTAATTGATAAAACTCGCCAATTTGGGAATGAAAACGGTCCTTTGTAGGACATAGGACATTAGGAATAGGAGCCGTCAAAGGAACCTATCATAAACGGTCTTTGAAACTTAAGTGATCTGGCATTCAGATCACCTATTTCTTAGTATTTATTCCTGCTCTGGTTGATGGATCAAATGGGCGGGGTTTCCGCCTCCAACTGTGTCTAAGCCACGCCCAAATCCGGGTAAAGGGGCGGGGCTTCTTCCTGCTTTAATAGAGCCACAGTTTGAGAGGACACGTACAGATACCCGATCTCAAAGTCGGAGAACTTTGTATCAAGATTTTGTCACGTACTTCCATTTCCTCCTCAACTTTCTCGTTGGATCTAGAACTATTTAAAGGTGAACTTTGTTCTCTTTCCTCTCAATTTTTTTTACGTGTTACCTTAACTGCATGCATCTACTCCTTTGTGTTCTAGTGGGCGTGGCTAATGGTAATGGGTAGCACCACTTTTGAACTATCAACCTTGTCCTATCTCTTTTTTTTTGTTCATTGATAAGTGCTCCCTTAAGTCTTCTAGTCCATCATTATAAATATCGGTCTAGATTAATGTTCTTTATGCAAGTTTTTTTCGTCTCATTCCATATTTCATACATAAAAATCCTTTTTGTTCACTTAATATCCAAAACATTTATTCATTAGGTTACGGAGAACGTTAAAAGTTTGTTGTGTTTAAAAACACCTGGAATATATCCGGATGTTTGCCGTGAAAACAAGTAAATAGAAAGTTCCTGTTTTCTGCTGTGTTTTTCTGTTCTCTCTCCCTCATAGGATAAGAAGGGTTCCATGTTCCATCCTTGTCTCATAGACAAGGGATCATGGAAGTTTACTGTTGGTCTCCCCAGATAGCTTGGTACCAAGCAGTTCTATCCAGGGCCATAAGACAAAACGCCTAGCCTGTTGACAACTTATGTACGCTCTCTTGTACGGCTTGTGGTAGATTATGGTCAATATTCCTCAAGTTTCTCAGTAGTATCTCGGTCTTGTTCGAACCCGTCTTTCGCTTCAATATACACTCATGGGCAAAACTTAAGGAAGTTTCACTTTTTAGCATGTATATTGGGATTCAAACAATAACTCTGATTTTGGACTGGAAGAAACACTGTGTTCGTAGCATCAACAGTCCTATAGCAACTCAAAATTCATTGGAGAGGCTAAGTAAAATGTAGACCATAATATAATGGAAGGAAGTATAATTATAAGGTATCACATGATAGTATACTTTTCTTAAAGTCTACCAGACACTTTCGTCGATTTCTCATAATCTTAATAAGGTACTCAAAGTACCACTAGCATAGAATAAAATAAAGATGCTAAGTACAATCTAGATCATAATGGAAGGAAGTATGACTCACAAGCTAGTGTACTTTCCTTAAAGTCCACCAGACACTTTCGTCGATTTCTCATATTCTTTATAAGGTACTCAAAGTACCACTTGTATTGAAGTAAATGAAGATGCTAAGTACAATGTAGACCATAATATAATGGAAGAAAGTATAAGGACTTACTAGTTTGTGTATTTTCATTGAAAGTCCACCAGTTCGTCGATTTCTCATATTCTTTATAAGGTACTCAAAGTAGCACTTGTATTGAAGTAAATGAAGATGCTAAGTACAATGTAGACCATAATATAATGGAAGAAAGTATAAGGACTTACTAGTTTGTGTATTTTCATTGAAAGTCCACCAGTTCGTCGATTTCTCATATTCTTTATAAGGTACTCAAAGTACCACTTGTATTGAAGTAAATGAAGATGCTAAGTACAATGTAGACCATAATATAATGGAAGAAAGTATAAGGACTTACTAGTTTGTGTATTTTCATTGAAAGTCCACCAGTTCGTCGATTTCTCATATTCTTTATAAGGTACTCAAAGTACCACTAGTATAGAAGAAAATGGAGAGGCTAAGTACAATGTAGATCATAATATAATGGAAGAAAGTATAAGGACTTACTAGTTTGTGTATTTTCATTGAAAGTCCACCAGTCGATTTCTTAAATTCTTTATAAGGTACTCAAAGTACCACTAGTATAGAAGAAAATGGAGAGGCTAAGTACACAATGTAGATCATAATATAATGGAAGAAAGTATTAGGACTTTCTAGCTAGTTTACTTTCCTTGTAGGTCCATCAGACACTTTCGTCTCTCTCTCTCTCTCTCTCTCTCTCTCTCTCTCTCTCTCTCTCTCTCTCTCTCTCTCTATATATATATATATATATATATTTTTTTTTTTTCACTATATATAATCTTATTTATTCATATTTTTATTTATTCTGTATTTAACCTTATATAATCTTATATGGACGTTTAAATAAATCAGTTTCAATCTCAATCTCTCTCTCTCATTGCTCTTATTCTTAATAAGGTCTTCATAAATAAACTTTTTAAAATGCCCATGTGTTCAAATATCCTCTCTTATGAGTCTAGTGACAGTCTGTTACGTTGATCCTTCTATGATTTCCCCGCCTCTGATGATAACAACAAGCTCGAAACTACTTCCTCAAAGTGTTTTCCCTCGAGTTTGACAAAACTTGTTTGGAGGCCCATTTTTCACATTTGGAATTATCGATGCATTTATTCACGGCGTCTACGAACGTTCGAATATTTCCCCCTTAATTAGCGGCGTAAAAAACAAAAAAGAGAAGAACAATGGAGAGGAAAATGTGAATAAAGAATGGTAATACTTGAATAATCAACATAATAACGACAGAAAAAAAGTTTTAAAATGTCACAATTTAGGTTACACCTAAAAGATATGGAGTTCTATAAATTGCTATCATTATCAAACAACGAGTGCTGTTCATGATCGCCGCCATGACACTGTTACGGAAATATCTTTATTTACGGGGCTGCTAACCAAAATGAATGATTTTTGAGCCCCGATGGACGCATAAAGCGGAATATATACAAAGCACTGTTGAAGGGGCCTGGGGATGGGTGGCCAGGGGATCATCCGCCAGGTGAGGCCAGGAGAGCCGGGATGTAGGGAGGATCAGGGGGGCAGAAGACACTGTTACAGATATACACTCATGGACTCAAGGAAATTTGTACCTTTCAGCATGTATATCGGGATTCAGACAATAACTCTGAAAGATATTTGATACAGTGACCTTTATTGAAGACACACGAGGTAACCTAGTGTAAACAAAATCGCTTCTGTCTCCTTAAAAAAAAAAAAAAAAAGAAAAAGAAAAAAAAAAAGACTAATGGCGACATTAAAATAGGGAACTTCCTTAAGTTTTGTCGATGACCCCCCCCCCCCCCTTTTTTTTTTTACAAAATATATTGGGGTTTGTTAATTCTTTAAAAACACTTTTTAACAGATTTGTAGAATTGAAACGAGTTCAGTTATATGATTAAAGTTGGGTTAATTGGAATTTATAGATAATTAGAAATTTGAATAATTGGGAGTTCAGATAAATAGGATAATTGGAATTCGTATAGTTGAAAGTTTAAATAAATGAAGCTTAGATAATTGAATGCCTGTATAATTGTTCAGTTTCTATACCCCAAGAAAGAATAGTAAAGAACGTGGACGTAGGCTTTTCTGAGACTGACTAACCATTACCCACTAACCTTACTAACAAGGTTATCATCATACAATGTGAGGTGAGGCAACCACACTGACCCAGAAAACCTCCATTAGTTTAGGCTTAGCCCATCGTCAACTAAGGTTCTATTAGCCAAGAGTGTCTGCTGCTTTAATCACCATTTGGTTGATTGCAAGTCGCAATAGGATTTCTAAACAGAACCGCCCTGAACAATCGCCTTTGTAAAAGTAATAAAACGCGATCTAAACAAATTTCCTATAAGAGGCCACTTCCAGGAGAGACTATGAGTAGCTATGTTTATCAGTCACTCCATCCTATGGTAGATTCTACTGTATCGTTAAATTTAGAAATGTTTAATTTCTTAAAGAATTCCTTCTTAGATTTCAATATACACAAATATAACATTTACTGCTCTTCACAAGAAATACAAAATACCAGTTTCCCTTTCCTTCAGACGTATCTATCTTTACGATGAAGGTTGCCTAGCTGGCATCCATATTTGAGGACACTTCGTTCAGAAAGTATATTTTTATTTTTATCGACGTTTTGGTAAACTCTCTTGCCTTCGACAGGATAGAAATATATCAAGGATATACAGTTTCAATTATACTCTAGATACTAATATATATATTAATTAATTGTTACCACAGAGTGTGTGTAAGCTCACAGGTAAATAAGCGCTAACCGAAAGAAAAAAAGTTCCTTTGTTTAATATTGGTTTCCCTTTTTATTTTTGTTCTTTCTCTTGTAAATCATTAAATATAATGTATGATTAATAATTCTTGGAATCAGTTTCATTAATAATTCTAAGCAAACTCAACAATATATTTGATTCTCATTAGAATGAGAATGTAATTTTTATTAAAACTTGTCATTTTCCATTTAGATTTTTTTACCTCTTCAAAAAAACAGTATAGTTGATCTTGTCAACATTTTTTTATTGCGGCTTCTTATAGAAATAAAAGGTAATAAGACTAAAAATCTAAATAAATAAATTAGAAGATTTCTAATTCAAAGAATAGGATATCATAGGGTTCTTAGAAATCAAATTTCTTATCTTCCACCTAATCTAATTATGATAGTTTTTCTCATTTAGTCTTTTGTCCGATGATAATAGCAATGCTGTTACTGAAACGTCACACACTATTTATTTATTTGGATTTGGTCTTCATTACCTTTTCTTTGTAATCTATAATCCAAATTGTATACCTCATTATATTTTAAGAAAGAAAAAAAGGGGGCATCTCCTTATCGTGCAACTAAAAGTTTCTGATGGATTGCGCCATCTATCGAAATAAATATCAACTATTCTGTACAGAAGAGTTGATATTGCCACGTGGAAAATTAGGAAAGACAAACTTCGGGTGATACAGCAATTTATTTACAGCACGAACAAACTATGAAGGATAAACAAAAGATAAGAAATGAGGGAAGTTTACAGAGTAGTAAAATATAAACATAAAAAAAATGATACTCTGTTAATACTATTATGAAAAAGGCATCTCCTTATCGTGCAACTGAAAGTTGCTGATGGCTTGCGCCATCTATCGGAATAAATTTGTACTATTTGTACATTTGTACTGTTTTTTCTGTTAATACTATTGTAAAATAATAAATAATTCGCTACAATATTAATTCCGATAAAGGTTGCACGATAAAGAGATGCCCTTTTTTTTTCTTTCTTAATTTATGCACCCTATCTCAGTACAATTTATCACATTTTTACTATTTTTTCTCATTATATTTTGTAGAATTTCAACCTCAGCTGTAACTAAATGTTCCCTCTCTGTGTTCAGGAACAAGGAACCGTCTCTGACTACCATCCTTTTGATGCGGAGAGTGACTCCCAGGTGCTCCGGAAGGCCATGAAAGGACTCGGTATGTTTTTGGGCTTGCCAGTATGTCTATGCAAATTTATCGCTTAAAAAAAATCTCTTGAATAACAGCTTGAATCATCCAACCTAAACCTGCATTTATTAATAGTCAAAGTAAATTTGTAACAAATACATTTATTGGCAATGTGTTTCTTTTCAATGATATCATCAAATATTATCTTTACAGGCCTTACTGCAATGATATAAGTTATTGAATCATTTCATTAATGAATTCAATTACTTATATCTTTGCAGTAATATTTGATGATATCATTGAAAAGCCCTCTCATTCAATAACTTATATCATTGCAGTAAGGTCTATAGAGATAATATTTTATGATATTATTGAAAAGCCCTCTCATTCAATAACTTATATCATTGCAGTAAGGTCTGTAGAGATAATATTTGATGATATTATTGAAAAGCCCACTCATCAATAACTTATTGCAGTAAGGTCTGTAGAGATAATATTTGATGATATTATTGAAAAGCCCTCTCATTCAATAACTTATATCATTGCAGTAAGGTCTATAGAGATAATATTTGATGATATTATTGAAAAGCCCTCTCATTCAATAACTTATATCATTGCAGTAAGGTCTGTAGAGATAATATTTGATGATATTATTGAAAAGCCCTCTCATTCAATAACTTATATCATTGCAGTAAGGCCTGTAGAGATAATATTCGATGATATTATTGAAAAGAAACACATTGCCAGTAAATTATATTGTTACAAATTTTATTGATAGATGGAAATTGAATTTATAAAAGTCAAAGGAATGCCTAACAGTACCTTCTATATATATATATATATATTTAGTATAAAGAAGAATAAAGCACAAGGGTTTTGTCAAAGGATAACATCTGATAATACAACTGAAAGTTACAAAAACATGACTATTATATTGCCATCATTAAACTAAGAAAAAGGCTGAGGTACAGTTTGTACCAGGCTGAAGAGGGCCAAAAACCCGAAATGTGTACATGGTTAGCTTTTCATGATTAATCAACAATTTGGCCAATTCTGGAATAATTAAAAAAATCAATGAATTGTTGATATTTATTCTGACAGATGGCACAAGCCATCAGCAACTTTTAGTTGCACAATCAGAAGGTGCTTTTTTGATATTCACTTTGGAATTCATTTTCTTCAGCTCATAGGAAGAATAACTTCTTAGGTCCATTGAAGTCTATAAAAATGATAAGGCACAATTTGGTATGTGTAATATGGCAACAATGCTGTTATCGAAACGTCACACACTATTTATATATTTGGATTTGGTCTTATTACAAGGTGATTTTTTTCTTAATTTATGCATCTGATC
>CP092877.1:61453002-61609458 GCA_030710605.1 Cordylochernes scorpioides | reverse complement strand
CCACCAGATGGGCGCTCTGCCTTCTGTAAAGCACATGTGCTCCAGGTCAGGATATGCCATTTTTATTTTTAATATATATAGATGGAATTTTTCTACAGAAAGAAATTAATCTATAAAAAAAAGGTTGTTTCTCCCGTCAAAATAGACGCTAAAACTAAGCATTATCTTTTGACCGTCTTCGCAAACTAGATCCCGTGTGGATCTCATGAAATAAAGCCCGCCCTAGACTGACGAGGGCCATTAGCCCGAAACCATGGTCTCTAGGTGGACGCTTAGTTTTCCAAAGCTGGTGTTGTGGCTTTGTCTAGTTCGCGGAGATGGCGCTTAGTTTTAGCGTCATTTTGACGGAGAGCCGAGTCAAAATAGACGTCAAAACCAGACGCCATCTATTGACCGTCGTAGCAAACTAGCGGTCTCAGGTCGGTGACAAAGCCACAACACCAGCTTTGGCAAACTGAGAAGCGTCCACCTAGAGACCATGGTTCAGGCTAATGGCCCTCGTCAGTCTAGGGCGGAATATATTCCATGAGATCAACAAGGAATCCAATGGAATCTTCACAATTTTCCAAAGATGTTTAGCTGGTAAAGTAGCTAGGCCAAATCTATGGCCAAAATGCCGCTAGTTTGCGGCGACGGTCAATAGATGGCGTCTAGTTTGATGTTTATTTTGACGGGAGAGGCTTTTATAGATCAATTTCCTCCCAGCAAAAAAAAAAAATCCATATACAGTTAAACCTGTCTTTAGCGCCCCCTAGATAGCGCCTCCCTCTTTATAGCGCCCGATTTTAAATACGTAGTACGATGCGATTTACATTAAAAGTGACCTGTCTATAGCACCCTATTTTGGCGAGTCCCAAGAGGGGGCGCTATAGACAGTTTCAATTGTATATATTTACAAAAGAGAGTAAAAAGTGTCCAGTATGTAAAGTATTGATGGTTTAATGCTCTTTTCGAACGTTGGACGTTTTCAATGTTTGAAGTTCCATCATAACCTTTGTACTTTCAATTCCAACTGTAGCTTCAGATTTAGATATACTATCTTCATACTCCTTGAATCTGTACTCCAATTCTGTGCAGGAGATTTGGTAAGATTTAGATAGACTTCTTAGCTTCTTCTTCAGGAACTTGAGCTTGAAACCTAAATTGGATATATAGATAACCATGAATGCTTCCCAAGCTAATTCAAACATTACAATTGGATACTTAAAGATATTGGTAAAATAGAAATGATTTCTTAATATTGTAACTTATTTAGAAATCTTTCCATTAAATCATGAAAAAATAGGATATTCCAATATATATAATCTTCCATAATGTTAAAAAATTGTTCGAAATTTTTACTGTAAAGTTGATAACGATATTTTCGTTTGGTAATATTCAACTTTCTTGAAAATATGTTAATTGATTTCTTGACTAGATCTGTTTTGTTTTGTTTAATTTGAGGATATTCTTCGGTTTTGTTTTGCAATAAAGGATTATCGAGTTTCATCATTGATGCATTTTCGAAATCTTCTTCATGATTTACTTTAGAGAAAATTCTTAAATTCTTCATGGAGTTGGAAGATGTATTTGAAGTATGGGATGTTACGTGAGCTATCAGTAAATTCTTGACATCTTTGAATTTTCCAAGAAGTTTATATCTCGGGATATCTTGATAATGCCAGATTGTGATGAAGAGACTGGCTATTAATACTAAAATAACTATATTAACCATTTCTAGTTTAGATAAAAACATTAAAAAACTACTAATAATGGTTTATATATCCCTACATTTTTGTTTTCTTGTATCAAAACTATACCTTTTAAAAAGAAAGGTCATCTCTCTCATTAAATTTTTGAAATTTGAATACTGTATAATCCTTGTAAAACGACATTTAAATGCTATCCCGCACGCGTTTCTTTTCAACGAAAATTCAAAATTTATTTCAAGGAGAAATAACGATTATTTCTAACTTTTTGGATGAGGTATGAAAGGGTGAATTGTGAAGAGTAATGATAAACGGATTCACCTTTTCATACCTCATCTAAAAGGTTAGAAATAATCGTTATTTCTCCTTGAAATAAATTTTGAATTTTCGTTGAAAACAAACACATGCGGGATAGTATTTCAAATGTTGTTTTACAATCACAAGCCGCATTATATTATATTGTATTATAAATTACTGTATAATCCTGTTTATATATATGCGGCTAGCAGAATCTGACAAAAGTTACTATAACGGGTTATCACACAAAAAGCAATAAACTAGGGCCTACAGTAAGAGTAACTTAAACACAGAAAAAGATACACTCAAGAGTATAACACCAACAACAAAAAGGGGTAAATAATAATAATAATAAAAAACACGATTTGTTGAATAAAATAAAAACAGTACTTATCTTTTATTTGCAGCGTTGATAAGGAGCGGACCGGGGTTACACAGATATGCGAGGAGATCACCAGACAAGCATACAGAGAACGCTTTAAGCGTCTCCACTCGAACACCCACTCCACGACTCCTCGCATTCCGTTTCAACCCTCTTTTATGTACAAACATGGCCACATTCGTCCAATGACGTGGGAGATCAGTTCACTTAACAAATAAACAACATTCTTCCCGCATAACTGAGAAGATGCTATGTTTGTCAAATAATTTGATAAATCGTCCAATAGTATAGGAGCTTGAAAAAGCAGTCTGGTAGATTAAATAGATGAAACCATTTGCAGAGGGTATACCGCTGAATAAATAAGTCTTCCCAATAGATTTTAATTGCATTAAAGACGCTAGAGAATTTATTTTTTGATTCGTGCGCAAATTTTATTTATTTTATACACTCATGGACAAAACTTAAGAAATTGAAAAATCTTTGTCGCCAGTTTTCTGTTTTTTGAAGGAGACAGAGACAATTTTGTTCATACTTGGCTATCTAGTGTGTCTTCAATAAAGTTCACTGTGTATCAAATATCTTTCAGAGTTATTCTTCATGATAAAATTGTGAAAAACGTTTAAAATTAGAAAATATTTCCTCTTTTATTTCAAAACGCTAGCTTTCAAGCGATAATCGCTCTTCAACGGGCTTAATAAAACAATATGCGCGCGTATGTTTTTGTAAATATTTTCTTGTAAGATATAGTCGATGTTTTATTAAACCCGTTGAAGAGCGATTATCACTTGAAAGCTAGCGTTTTGTAATAAAAATAAACTCATTGTGAGATTATATTTTGTAATTTTAAAAAGAGTTATTATTGTCTGAATCCTGATATACATGCTTCCTTAAGTTTGTCCATTAGTGTATATGACATGTTATTACCCTATAACGTATAAAGATAATCCAAGAACGTATATAACGTCAGCTATCCGGGTATATAGAAGAGGTATATATAAGATATAAATATACAGTAGAACCTCCCTGTAAAGGACGCCTAATTGCAGAGCCAAAGTGTTCTTTAGGGAGAGGTGTCCTCTTACCGGAGAGTTGCTAAATTGTAAAAATGGTAATTTGAGCGATGAAAGGTAGGTATGAAAGAGAAGTATCTTCTAGCGTGAGTGTCCTCTCATGGAGTTCTACTGTATATATCTATATATATAAAATTGAATGTCTGTCTGTGTGTCTGTTTGTCTGTCTGTCTGTACTCTATAGATTCAAAAACCATACATCCAATCGCCGTGAAATTTTGGGATATTATTAGGTATATCCCCTGGAAGGTTTTGAAAATAATATCTTTAATATCTTGAATAACCTTAGAGTTATTTGCAGATTTGTAGATTTAAACTCGCAAGCAGCGCCTCATTGCGATGATGATAACAAGTTTTTTTTAATCTATGAGTTTATTATCTTGAAAATTATTTATTAAAAGTGTGTGTGTGTGTGTGTGTGTGTAAGATTTTCTATACCTATTAATTGCGCACAAGTCAAAGTTAGTTTTATTATTTATCTAATCATAAGTCGGTGGACGAGTGGGTAACCCACTCAAATACCGACAGTCATGAACCGGGATTGAATCCCGCGTTTATATTTTGTTTAATATGTGAATAACCTTCACATATTATTCATTGTTCAATTATCATGAACTAGGTTGCTCTTGCTGAGCGGTACCTATTTATGTGAATTTGAACCACCAGCATCATTATCTACAACATATATATTGGGAGAATAAATAAAATGATGATTTTGTAATATAGAAAATTAGGAAAGACAAAATTCAGGATGACACGGCACACAGGGACCGGAAAAAAATGTTCACTTTATCGAGAGATTCAAATTTACGAGTTTCAAATTATCAAAATATATCTATTATTTTTTTATAAGTTTATATATAATTGTTTTAAAAAATGTTCGTTAGACAAACCTTTACTCGGGTAAAACCCCGGGCGAAGCCGGGTACATCCGCTAGTCTATATCTATATATATAAAATTGAATGTCTGTCTGTTTGTCTGTACTCTATAGATTCAAAAACATACATCCAATCGCCGTGAAATTTTGGGATATTATTAGGTATATCACCGGGAAGGTTTTTGAAAAATAATTTCATGAATATCTTGAATATCCTTAGAGTTATTTGCAGATTTGTAGATTTAACTCGCAAGCAGCGCCCCCATTGTGACGATGATAACAAGTTTCTTATCACTAAGTTTGTTATCTTAAATATTATTTATCAAAAGTAAGATTATCTCTCAGGATGACACGGCAATGTGACACGGGAAAAAATGTTCATTAGATAAAACTATGATTTTCTAATGTAGAAAATTAGGAAAGACAAAATTCAGGATGACACGGCACACAGGGACCGGGAAAAAATGTTCACTTTATCGAGAGATTCAAATTTACGAGTTTCAAATTATCAAAATATATATATATATATTTTTAGTAAGTTTTTAGAGAATTGTTTTAACAAATGTTCGCTAGACAAACCTTTACTCGGGTAAAACCCCGGGCGAAGCCGAGTACGTTTTATAAGTTTATAGAGAATTGTTTTAACAAATGTTCGTTAGACAAACATTCACTCGGGTAAAACCCGGGCGAAGCCGGGCACGTCCGCTAGTATATATATAAATGAATGTATGTGTGTGTGTCCTTTATGCCTGACCAAACCACTCATTGGAATGCCATGAAACTTTGGGAAGTTATTTAGTATAGTACTGGAAGGTTTCTGAAAAATAATTTCTTGAATATCTTGAATATCCTTAGAGTTATTTGTAGATTTAACTCGCAAGAAGCGCCCCCCATTGCGACGATGATAACAAGTTTTTTATCTATAAGTTTTATATCACTAAGTTTATTATCTTAAAGATTATTGATCAAAAGTAAGATTATCTCAGGATGACACGGCAATTTATTTGAGACAAGAATAATGATACAAATTCCAAGGCAAAGATACTATTCCTTTAACTTCCAATACCGAGGGAACCAATTAATATTGATTTTATTCAACTTATCGAGTATTTTCAAGGACCGGGAAAAAATGTTCACTAGATAAAACGATGATTTTGTAATGTAGGAAATTAGGAAAGACAAAATTCAGGATGACACGGCACACAGGGACCGGGAAAAAATGTTCACTTTATGGAGAGAGATTCAAATTTACGAGTTTCAAATTATCAAAATATATCTATTATTTTTTAAATAAGTTTATAGAGAATTGTTTTTAAACAAATGTTCGTTAGACAAACCTTTACTCGGGTAAAACCCGGGCGAAGCCGGGTACATCCGCTAGTAAAATATAAAATTGAAAACAAAATAATTGCATTGGTAAAGGATAGACAGCAACATTGGATGATTATAAGAAAAAAAAAACATTAATGAAAAAAGCATTAAGTTGTAGACAAAGTTTATGTACAAAAGGCAAAATATGAAACAAGGAATAAACATGTAAAGATAAAGGAATTAATGACAAGAATGAAGAATGGTCATTAAAAAAGAATCAAAATGAATAAAAATAAAAGTTAAAATTTACATATGTTGGCAAACACAATTTGCATATTTTAGGCGAATTAAGAAATATGATCAAATAATTGGGCATTATAACCAAATTTAAAGAGGAAATTGGAAACATGATAAAATATAATGATAACATTTAGTTAATTATTTTTTAAAGATGTAAAAAAGATATACAGTTAACATGTCTATAGCGTCCCCTCCTGGGACTCGTTAAAATAGGATGCTATAGAGAGGGGGTGCTATAGACAGGTCACTTTTAATGTAAATCTCGTATCGTACTACGTATTTAAAATAGGGCGCTATAGAGAGGGAACGCTATAGATAGGTTTAACTGTATTAATTTCTTGTTTTCTAGACGACTGTTTTACATATGGCATCTTAAGATTGTTGTGATGTAAATTGTTTAACTTAAATGTAAAGATCCAGAAGTAAAATATGGAATAAGATATTTAGAGAACTAATATTATAAAGAAAAATAAGGATTAAAAGTTGTGTGATGGAATTTAAAAGGCAAAAACAGCTATGGTAAAATTATATTTAAAAAATGATTTGACGAATGGGATATGCAGTTAAACCTCTCTATGTATTTTTGGATTATTTCAAAAGAGTAAATATTTATATAAAAACATACACTCAATCTTTTTAATACATTCATTTACAAAGTCAAAAAAGATGTAGCTTCTAGTCAGAGTATCTAACAAACCCAATCCAATACAATAGTAGAGCCGTCTGGAGATTAATTTGGTGAAGCCGCTGAGAGGATTCACTACTGATGAGCCAAACTCTATCATTCAATAACTATTATCATTGCAGTAAGGTCTGTAGAGATAATATTTTATGATATACAGTTAAACCTGTCTATAGCGCCCCCTTTTGGGACTCACCAAAATAGGGTGCTATAGAGAGGGGTGCTATAAACAGGTCACTTTTAATGTAAATCGCATCGTACTATGTATTTAAAATCGGGCGCTATAGAGAGGGAGGCGTTATTTAGAGGGGCGCTATAGACAGGTTTAACTGTATCTATAAGCAAATAGGCATTGTATATTGTACGCGAAAACTAAAATAGCAGGAAAGTGGTAGTATGGAAGACAGGAATAATGTACCTTGCAAAAAACTGATGCTGGTTGGAGTTGATTTCGGAAGATGGCTGGCGTTGGATGGGAGAAGGTTGCTTGTTCCGTTGAAGCGGGTAATGGCTGGAGATGGCTATGTTTGGTTGAAGTAAGCTATGTTTTGTTGAGGTATAGACTATGTTTGATTTGCATAATTGAAAAAAGGCTATGTTTGTTGTCTAAATATATTTTTAAAAACATAATTTTTTGAAAACATTAAATTTTAAATAAGATATTTTCTTTAAATATATATTAATATTGAAATGCCAAGTTTTTTTACAACGTCATTGGAATATTATATTACTAAATCCTCAAATTAAATATTAAATTTATTATACTTGGAACACATTTTAGCATTTTTACTATTTATAAATGTAATTTCACCAGAAACCGCGAGAGGCGCTGCTTGCGAGTGAAAGTAGAAAATTTGCAAATAAAATTGCAACGAATATTTATTGCAAATCAAATTCAAACCAGAAACCTTTCCAGTAGTATAGTAAATAACTTCCTAAAGTTTCACGGCGATTGGATAATCTTACCTTTTAAAAACATTCATCGTGTAAAAAAACTGACAAACTACGTGTAAAATTATTAACCAATCAAATTCATTTATCGTCGTGACCAGTGCTGCGCCAAGCGGTAAATGGCTGGAACTAACGCTTTTTAGTTTTACCTAAAAAAACACATTAACCTTTGTAGGTTTTTGAATAGCCTATATGTTAAACGAAATCTTCAGCTACCTACATGCGAAATTTCATAATGATTGATTCTGTAGATTTTGCGCAACGCGATAACAAACATCAATTTTGGATTTCATTTTCATAGATATAAAGGAAGGATATATATGTATGTTTGTTTGTCGGCTATACAAATCCTCAACCTGGACCTAATCTGGCTAAAATTTTAACAGAAAATAGAAAAAATCTAGGAGATATTTGTCGCATTTTTAGCAAAGAAAAATTGAAATTGATCGAGTTCTGGACAAAAATAGTTGTTTTTAGTCAGAAAATGGTGATGATACTATTGCTATATCATGTTTGATTGTCAGATACAAAATTATTTCGAGGAAAAATCAATAAAGAAGACAAAGCCAGTTGATTTTTAGAAGGCAGGAACAAAATTCTAACAGCAAAACACAACTCGAGAGGTAAACACGAAGCCAGATCATCTCTATAAAAATATCGCTTCTTAGTCTTTTGGCTGAGATCATTATATCTATATCTATTTATAAATGTCAATATATATACATATTAAATAATAAAAAGGCATATATTGGATTGAATAAAAGATTTGCCAATATTTCGGCTGGCTGAACGCCAACCTTTATCGAGGCATTACATTTTTGTATACACAAACTCAGCGCCGCATAGTGTTATAATATCACAGTTGAAATCATTTAAAATACAAATTAGGTGGGGGAAATTTGTGCATGAACAATTTTAAATAAAATTTTAAATTATTTCAACTGTGATATTATAACACTATGCGGCGCTGAGTTTGTGTATACAAAATTGTAATGTCTCGATAAAGGTTGGCGTTCAGCCAGCCGAAATATTGGCAAATAAATCTTTTATTCAATCCAATATATGCCTTTTTATTATTTAATGATTTAAGTATGGATTTCTCTATTAAAAAAAAAAAAAAAACATATATCTTAATAAAAAAAAAAAAAAATCAGCAAATATCCACTCTACTGAATCAAATTTTATAAATATATATATATAATGTCTTCATAAAAATCGAATCAGCAAAGAGAGAATATTTTTTCGGAAAATATTTTTTATCAAATAATTATTAGGCTACCTTTCACTCGAGTAAAATCCGGGCGAAGCCGGGTACATCCGTTAGTTCGAACATATTCTATACTTTTAAACGTAATATATTGTTACGTGTAAGGCCTCTAAACGGTTGCAACCTCCGCCAATAGATGGCGCTTTCGCCGGATTCCCTTGCTGGCCGATGTGGGAGTCGCCGACTGCTGTGGTCCCGTTTCCTGGGGAGGTTGGCTGTAAATACGCTTTTGTGTTGGCCCCAGGATGTAGGGTCATGTAAATACACATTGTCTGTTATTTTATTTAGATGTAAAGTTTAGTAATAGATGACAATAAAAGAAGTGCTTCAAGTCTCCGTGCCGCCTCCTGTCGTTACTCTCGCCGTTGCCATCATCGCCAGGCTGCTGCTACTCTTCTGGTAAGTCTCTCGTGTCCCCCAACCAGTGGTAAGGCGAGAGATACTGCCAGAAGAAGGGAGTTCCCACTGGAGAGGTGGAACTCAGGACGTCTTCGGGGTGGCCTGCGGGGAAAAGCCGCACAGAAGAGCAGCGGGAGCCTAAGTAGGTGAACCACGAGGGAAGAAGTGCATCGTCGCAAAGAACCGGTAGGGTAAACACGCGACAATATAAATAGTAGTAAACTAGACAGTCTTTTGTGAAGTGCGAAGCTTCTTTTTTAAAAAGAGATCATCTAGGATCTAAGGGATTGTCTTAAAGAGAGGCATCAAACATCATATTTACAACTTGAATCAATAACAGAATCAACTTACAAGAGAGGTGACAAAAGTTAATTTTACGAGTTATCACACAAAAAGCAATAAACTAGGGCCTACCATAAGAGTAACTTAATACACCGAAAAACGTACACTCAAGAGTACAACACCAACAACAAGAAGGAAGTAAATAAAACTCCCGATTGGTAAAATAAAAACAAAACAGTGCTTATCTTTATTGTGGCGTTGGTAGGGATCGGACTCAGGTCACACCGGGATGCGAAGAGATCCCCAGACACGGAAAAATCACGTAGAAAAACACTTTAAGCGTCTCCACACCAATTCTCTACGCTCTGGGCCCCGTCGCATTCCCTGAGTCCCCTCTTATATACAAACATGGCCACATTCGTCCAATGAGAAGGCGTGAGAGATTGGTTCACTAACAAACGAACACAACATTCTTCCCACTAAACTGATCAGAAAAAACTGAAAATGTTTGTCAAAATAATTTGACAGAGGGAGACAATAAAACTAACTTAATTGAAAGTACATCGGATTAAATGAGAGAGATACATTTCTATCCTATATGAGAAAGATGGAATAATTATATAAGTAAATAAGACATTTATTATTAAAATCCGGGCGAAGCCGGGTACATCCACTTTTCTACCATATTTTATACCTTCAAACATAGTATATAAATATATGTAAACGGCAGAAAAGAAAGAAGTGTCTGGAAATATGTAAAATTATGCTTATTATACATATTGCCAGACACTTCTTTCTTTTGTACACAGTTCTTTTGTTTTCTCTCTCTTCCTCATTGTTAATATCATATGACTATTCACGGCCTAAAAGTATTGTATATATATGTCATAATATATACTCTCTTCCAGGAATAATAAAGCCAACCTGCATACAACCCAGGCGGAGATGGGCGGGTAAAGTCCGGTCACTTGAGACACCAGCGACATTCCAAGGGGCGACCACACGTTAGTTAACACCTCGGACTTTTAAGACAGTTGGGGATTGTGTGCGACACGAACGGCCGCCCGGCTGTGCCGGTCCCGTCTCTCTCTCTCTCTCTGGTTGCCTGGGTTCTTCTTTCAACTTGTGATGTGATTATTTCTTTTCCCACCTCTTATTACCACATATATATATACACCTATCCCCCGATTTACACGGTAATTTTTTTACACGTTTTCGCTTTTACACGGTTTCCAAATAAGTTTTTTTTTATCGCACTATACTAAATGCTACTGTGATTGAACACATGCGCTGTGTACACATCTCAAGAGGAATTCCGAGCATATGTGCTGACTACATATTTTAACCTGTCAATGCATTTTATTTTTATTTGTGTGTACACCTATCCCCCGATTTACACGTTTTTATCAGGAACGTATATACCGTGTAAATCGGGGGTAGGTGTATATATATATATATAGACAAATGTAAAGACGTCTATTTTGACGGGAGAGGCGACCTTTGTCTCTTTAGATCAATATCCTCCCGGCAAAATATCCATATATATAGACAAATATAAAGGCATACATGTATGACTGTACAAGTGTCCCTAGGGGGACATAGCGCTTTAAATAAAAAAAAAAGATATTTATAAAAATAAATTTATTTGAATCCTTGAATCCAGTGTATGTAAAATTCTAGCTGTCAGGTTGAAGGGCGGCTTCTAGTTATTTTTCTGAAACACAAACGATATTATGGTTAGAAAAAGGTTCGGTTCCAAAATCACTTTATTAGGTACCGCTCAACAAGAGCAACCTAGTTAATGATATTTACAACAATGAATAACATGTGAAGGTTATTCACATATTAAACAAAATGTTAACGCGGGATTTGATCCCGGTTCATGGCTGTCGGGAGTCGAGGGTGTTACTCACTCTTCTACCGACTTCTTTTTTGGTTAGAAAAACGTAAACTCAATAATATATCATAGCAGATACATTTTAAAATAAGATATGTTGTTGTCGTATCTAAATATAATAAGATATGATGATAGCTTATTCTGAATATAAAGCATATTTAAATCTTTAAATAATAAAAAGGAATATATTCGATTGAATAAAAGATTTATTTGCCAATATTTCAGTTGGCTGAACGCCAACCTTTGTCAAGGCATTACACATTTTAAATAAACCTTTATATTATGATACATTAGCGCGCCATCTGTTATGAAAATTCGAAACTATTATAGACACGTATGATTATTTCAAAAATAAAACATTCCAAGAGTCTAGCATCTGTATCACTATAAAAGGAAGATAGAAGAATTCAATATAACAGCGGTATGGTAGATTAAACTGGCGAAACCGCTGGGAGAGTTCACTGCTGATGAGCAAGGCCTTCCATAATTTTTTTCCATTGCACTAAGGGCAGTAAAATTGTTTTACTTTTAAAAAAGAATTATTCGTTATTTAGATGGTACCAATTATTGGAGGCTAGTATTTCATGTGTATAGACACGGGGTGTACTTACAATAAAAGTAGTCTAAACCCTCTCTACCCACCATGATTATCATGTAATGGTACTGTATGTGTAGATATATGGCGTCCTTAGAGTAAAGGTAGTCACAAACCTCTACCCACCATGATTATCATGAATTGGTACCACTTATGTAGACATGTGGCATACTTACAATATAAGATGTCTCAACCCTCTACTCACTATGATTATCATGGCCTGGTACTACTTGTGTAGACATGTGGCATACTTACAATATAAGATGTCTCAACCCTACTCACCATGATTATCATGGCCTGGTACTACTTATGTAGACATGTGGCATACTTACAATATAAGATGTCTCAACCCTCTACTCACTATGATTATCATGGCCTGGTACTACTTGTGTAGACATGTGGCATACTTACAATATAAGATGTCTCAACCCTCTACTCACTTTGATTATCATGGCCTGGTACTACTTATGTAGACATGTGGCATACTTACAATATAAGATGTCTCAACCCTCTACTCACTATGATTATCATGGCCTGGTACTACTTGTGTAGACATGTGGCATACTTACAATATAAGATGTCTCAACCCTCTACTCACCATGATTATCATGGCCTGGTACTACTTGTGTAGACATGTGGTGTACTTACAATATAAGATGTCTCAAACCTCTACCCACCATATTTATCATGAATTGATACTACTTGGGTAGACATGTGGTGAACTTACAGTATAAGGTGTCACAACCCTCTACTCACGATTGTTATCATGGTCTGGTACTTCCATAAATAGATAAGTACAGATAAACCTAGAGTTTAACTTGTCTAAAACTCAAGAAACCGACCTAAAACGGTTGGATATCATAACGGATTACTTCACAACATAGGTACAGGTACAACTTTGACTTAGCCAACAGAGGCTCTCCTACAGTAGTGTAAAACTCATCGAAAAGGTAATAATGTTTAAAAGAGATTATGTGATACTTACAAATTTAGATTCGAACATATATTCACCGCTCGCCCCAACTGTAAACACACCATATTTGTATTAATTTATACATTTTCATTAAGGGAAAAAGTTGAGTGAATCCTTGAATAACGATTCAACAAAAGTGCCAACAATCCAACAAAAGGGCCAACAAACTAACAAAGGGGCCAACGATTCAACAAAGGGGCCAACGATTTAACAAAGAGGCCAACGATTTAACAAAGAGGCCAACGATTCAACAAAGGGGCGAACGATTCAACAAAGGGGCCAACGATTTAACAAAGAGACCAACGATTCAACAAAGGGGCCAACGATTCAACAAAGGGGCCAACAATCCAAAAAAAGGGGCCAACGATTTAAGAAAGGGGCCAACAAACCAACAAAGGGGCCAACGATTCAACAAAGGGGCCAACAATCCAACAAAAGTGCCAACAATCCAACAAAGGGGCCAACGATTCAACAAAGAGGCCAACGATTCAACAAAGGGGCCAACATCTAAAAAAGGGGCCAACAATCCAATCCAACAAAGGGGCCAACGATTTAACAAAGGGGCCAACAAACCAACAAAGGGGCCAACGATTCAACAAAGGGGCCAACAATCCAAAAAGGGGGCCAATCCAAAAAAGAGGCCAACGATTTAACAAAGGGGCCAACAAAGGGGCCAACAATCCAAAAAAAAGGGGCCAACGATTTAACAAAGGGCCAACAAACCAACAAAGGGGCCAACGATTCAACAAAGGGGCCAACAATCCAACAAAAGGGGGGTCAACAATCCAACAAAAGGGGCCAACAATCCAACAATAGGCCAAAATCCAACAAAGAAAGGTAAGGAGTTCAATACTTACAAGCTAATTCCCCTCACCTTGGTATGGAACATAGCTAGGACCTTTTCTGAACACACAATTACATAGAATTTGAACAATGTTTTATCAATAAGAGATTATCATGGCCTGGTATTACTTGTGTAGACATGTGGTAGCATTAAAGCACGAATGTTTTTTTTACACATAAAACAAACTTTTTGTCTTTACTGCGATGAAAAACTTTCCAAATATTTTTTCATTGCAGTAAGGACAGTAGAAGTTTGTTTTATATGTAAAAGAAACATTCGTGTTTTAATGATTTCATCTATAATATACTAGCCGAATGACCCGGGCAACGCCCGGGTTTTACCCGATTAAGTGCTTTTATTCAAATACTATTCGTTACAATTATAAATTGGCGCCGTGGATGTCATTCTTGTATAATATATAAATGAGTTTAAAAACTGTAAAAAAAAAAAAAAATGCATCGGCCGGTAATCGAACCCGGGCCGCCCGAGTGACAGGCGAGCATTCTACCACTGAACCACCGATGGTTATGAGAAATGGCCATATTTGGGTATTTATTCCATTCACAAAAGCAAACGGTGACAGAATTGATTATTAAGAATTGTTGCTTGATGACGCTGATAACTGTATATATTAATAAGCTTAATATGATACATTAGTAGCGCACCATCTGTTATAAGAATCAAAACTATTATAGACGCGTATGAATCTTTTAAAAAAATGAACAATTATCTACTGTCCTTACTGCAATGAAAATTGTTTAATTTATAAAAGAATCATACGCGTCTATAATAGTTTCAAATTCTCATATATAAGCTTATTTGACTTTAAAAAAAGCTATGATCCATTCTCTAGAGGTGTTATGAAATATTCTTTAGGGTCAGTATAATATTTAGTGAACTTACCATCAGTAACTGCAGGCAATTTCATACGGATAGCTTCCTGAATCTTCGCATCTGCAAAAATATGATATTCATGAGTATAAAGAAATACATTGGTTATCATTATGAGGTAAGTGAACGTTACAACACAACTACTACCATAATATATCGGTTAATTTATAAACACATAATATTAAATTATAATACAGTAGAACCTCCATGAGAGGACATTCCTTTTAGTGAACACCTATCTATAAAGGACAATATTTTCATTGTCAAGATTACTATTTTTACTAATTTGTAATTTCAAGTAAGAAGACAACTTCTCACTAAAGAACACTTTGACTCTATATTTAGGTGTTCTTTACAGAAAAAGGTTAAACTGTATATTAAAATAAAATAAAATAAAAATAAAACTAAATTATAATTAATTTGATAAGAATGCACACAAATATATCATTATTATCATTATGTTAACACGCCTCCACATCTAAAGTCGAAAATGATTATAAAAAATAAAAAAATAGTAGCAATCATCATAATCACTTTAAGGCTAAAAACTTCGACTCCTGCCGTTTTATATCTGTTAGTAGAACGGGTATTATTCTATACAGTATTTATATATATAACAAAAAATAATAATATAGTTCGGGCGTTGGTATTAAAATCTAAAAATGGCATATCCTAATAGCGCTCACATGAGTTTTTTAGATGGCAGAGCACCATCTAGTGGAAGAAAAATCAACTAAACATTGATTTTTACTTGTTCCCTGATATTTGGCCACCCCATTTTCTTGAAAAATCAAGAAAAACTAACCACGAACGCGTTTCGGGCTGTTGGCCCTTGTCAGCGTGATGCAGGTTATAACAGTCAAGATATGCCTTTTTTGATATATATATATATATGTGGTTGTTTAATATATATATATATATGAAGGTTGAATGCGATTCCCAATGGTTGTTTATGGGTATCAAAAGTTTCCCTCTATAGCACATAGATTAATGATTAAAAAGATAATTTATAACTCAAAATACTCAATTAGCCTAAATGAATTTTGATTAAAATGACCTATAATGTATGTATCTTAATTATTGAAGATAAAAGTCTTTAATACCCTCGGAGAAACTGACAATTCTCGAAGCATTCCTCGTCTCTCTCTATATAAAACCCAACGTATGTAAATATATTTATTTGCATATTGCATATTTATTTATTTGTTTCTTATACGTTTCTTCAATATTCAACCAATCTGACTGAAAAGGTAAAAAGGATATAGAGTTAAATCTGGAAAGCGTTTTTGTCACATTTTCAACACTCAAAGGAAAATTCAAGTTAACCAAATACTAAACTAATTTGTCTATTTTAGCCAGAAAATGATGATGATATTTTTGATGTATCATATTTGATGGGCAGAGATACATTGACAGAATTTCTAATAAATAAAAGTTAATCAATGATCTCATAGGCGTTTCGTGCTGCCGGCCTTTTTCAACGTGGTGTCTGTCTTTAAACCGAATGGTATATAAGTAAATATACAATCAAAGGGAACTTATTAACACACTTACCATATTCGATCCCACGGGCCTTCATCGTTTCCTGGAGTGTTTTGAGTTGGGATTCTGCAGACACACCGATTATCAATTGAATGTTTTGGGTTTTAAAATAATAATTAAATTGCTAGAAAATGGTTAAAACCTATCTAATTTATAAATTTATTATTATGTATACTATTTATTAATTTCGATTTGGTCTTATTAAACAGTAGAACATCCCTTTACCGGACAGTTTTCATTTGCAAAATTACTATTTTTACTATTTAGCAACTCTCCAGTAAGAGGACATCTCTCCCTAAAGGACACTTTGGCTCTGCAATTAGATGTCTTTTACAGGGAGTTAGTTCTACTGTATTCTTATCATCTTGAGATTTCAGAGATAATCTCTATAGAATATGTTTTAATAAAAGACTTGCATTATAAATTTGAGTTATTAATGGTTGTATTAAAGAATGTATCCGCCCAGAAGTCCTCCTCTACGTGGCGGGCGGGAGAAGAAGCACAAGTAAGGGACTGCCCTGTAAGGTGAAGTATGGTGTCATGAGCCCCGATCCGCTATGGTAACCGTGAACAGGGAACTCTGAAATGTGGCTAACGGGGCAATGGTACCCTCCTTTCCATGGAGTGGACAAGATACCACCAACATTAAAGAGTGTCAAATTGATATTATACAAACGTGTATATTCTAGAAGAACGCACAACATTAAATTAAAGATTGACTTACCTAATTCAATTTTTGTGGAATTCAATTCCTGGAATCTTTTTTCGGTTTGCGTCCTCAACAAATCTAAAAAACAACCTTGACTTTAACCACCAAAATTGACAAATGTTTGTGAAATATTTTAAAAATACAATTAACTTAGAAGTATTGTTATTACTTTGGTAGGGTAGGTAGGTGAAAGGATGGTCTAAACCGTTGGTTTTCGACTGCTACGACCCGGGTTCGATTCCCGCATTGGGAACTTTTTTTCTGATTAAAAAAATGATTCAATGACCCCTGATTCTTCCAAAGTCCAACCCTACTAGCAAGTGCAAGTAATCAAACGGAACTCTGGTACATTTGTAAGTGAAAAGTCGAACTGCTTTTCACATGTGTAGACATGTGGTGCACTTACAATAAAAGCAGTCGCCTACTTCTACCCACCATGATTATCATGGCCTGTACCACGTGCACTAGGGATAAGCAAAAAAAAAAAAAAATTGGTAGCCATAATTATTTTCTGATGGCGTTATTTTCACAACTTATTATATTAGAAAAATAGTACAAATGTCACGTGAGCATTTCTAGATGGCAGAGCGCCATCTAGTGGAACAAAAATAAACTAAACGTTTATTTAACTTGTTCCGTGATTTTTGCCCAACCCAATTTCTTGATAAATCGAGAAAAGTCAACCACGAACGCGTTTCGGGCTGTTGGCCCTCATCAGCGTGGTGCAGACTGTACCTCTACGACCAAAATTTGGTCCTAGAGGCTTCTTGAGAAAAGTTGCCTGTCGAAGGACGTAAAAGTCCGAAAGCTTGCCGAATTTACAGCATTAATAAAAGAAACACGTCGCCGTTAACTTTGTTTCTTCTTAAAATGATGTCAGGCGATTCCTTCTCTTGTAAATAAATAAATAAATAAATAAAAGGCCAAAAGATCCTCCATAAAATTAGCTGAATTCAAACTACTCTAACCTCTATACGTTTGAAAAAAAACTTAATTTAACAATAATAAATCAGAATTTAAATTCTAACATGAGACAATCACTATATATATAAAAGTCAGTGTATGTATGTATGTATGTATCTATGTCGGCTATACACGTCCACAATACGTAACTAATCTGACTGAAATTTTAACAGTATATAGAGTAGATTCTGGAAAAACTTAGTGAAAATTTCAGGTCTCTATCCCGAATATTCTTCGAGTTATTTGCAAATTGCGTTGCAAATTTGCCCTTTCGCTCGCAAGCAGCGCCTCTAGCGGTGAAGATGGGAGGTAATATCAGCTGACCTAATGTACATGCAAAACGTGTTTTGACAGGACATAGAGAAAAATCTGGAAAATATATTTATCGGATTTTAGCCAATAAAAAATAAAATTGACAGGTTCTGTGCAAAAATAGTTGTTTTTTAGTCAGAAAATGATGATGACAATATTGCTGTATTATGTTTGATTATCAGATACAAAATTATATCGGGAAAAATTCCAAAAAGCAGAGACCACGGGTGAAACCAGTTGACTTTTTTTGTGCGCAGGAACAAAATTCTAACAGAAAAACATTCATTCGAGCAGAAAACAAAAGCCAGATCATCTATCTATAAAAATATCGCTTCTCAGACACAAAGTTTGGAGCGGGACGTTTCACAAGAGTGACATCCACGGCGCCAATTTATAATTGTAACGAATAGTATTTGAAAATCAAAATAATATAATTTTCAAATATCGTTGTGAAAATGTTAATTTTTATTTTTATATTTAAAAAGAACACAAAGTTTGGAGCGGGACGTTTCACAAAAGTGACATCCACGGTGCCAATTTATAATTGTAACGAATAGTATTTGAATAAAAACATTTAATCGGGTAAAACCTGGGCGTTGCCCGGGTCATTCGGCTAGTCTAAAATATATATACAGTTATTTTTATTACGATGCACTTGCGCGCCATCTGTTATCAAAATTCGAAACTATTTTAAAAGCGTAAGAATCTTTTTGAAATTAAACAATTTCTACTGCCCTTACTGCAATTGAAAAATTAAAGGGAGGGCCTGGCTCATCAGTGGTGAACCCTCCCAGCGGTTTCGCCAGTTTAATATTCCATGGTAGATTTTAAAACAGTTATTTTTAAACTAAAAACTTGTTTGGATCAAAATAAATTGCCTAGTCATCCCAATACAATGATATTTTTTATCATTTTTTTCCCTACATGATCATAGGACAAACAATCAACATACATTTCTATAGTAAATAAACTATAGAAGAACGTTAACATGATACTTACGTGTTGCTGCGAAAATTAGAAGGCCGAGCATGAAGCAGCTGTAAAGAGCCATAACCACGCAAAGCCGTTTTCTTGAAAATCCTGAAACATCAAATAGATTAATTTTTGAATTTCAAAACCTTTTACAATCAATGGTATAGTATGAAAAGATTTAAAAACACGAATGTTTCTTTTATACATAATACAAACTTCTACTGTCCTTAATGCGATGAAAAAATATATTGGGAGAGATTGGCTCATCAGTGGTTAACCCCACCAGACCGCTTCTAAGAGCTCTAATACTGTATTGGACAATTCTGATTATATACGCAGCATTGATGGTATAGTATATTCAGATATATGTAACTCCGCCTTTGCTGGTCCCAAGCCCGGATGAAAAAGGAGGAGGGGGGAGCAGTAACAAGCTCACTAAAAAAAAAAAAAAAAAACCTGGGCTCAGTTGGCCATGCTGATAGTACCCTGTAAGGGCTCCTGATCCAAGGATACAGGATGAACAGCGTTTGTATTCCATGTTAGTAGCAGCTGCACATGGTGTCTGTTCCTCATGTCAGAGGCGGCCATTTATTTTGGAGCTAAGTCGGCCTGCCACTGAGTAGTACTCCCAGTCTTAATGACAAAGGAAGACGCATTCTACTTCACTCAGTCATGATGAAGATGAGAAAGAAGAAGAAAAGATATAGAATAAGTTGCGATTTACTATTATAAAATATCAAAAACCTCTCTTTCGCAATAAGTTTATCTATAAAGAAACTCCGAAAGGTTTTTGGTATAGTATATAGAGGAGAAACATGGGAATTTATAAACCAATGAGATCAGGTTGATGGAAATTTTGAGACATAATCCTGTAGTTGGGAGTTGAAAACATCATGGACTGGATGTTCCACAAATATCATGTCATTACTAGCAAGAGAGAACAGATGCTTCATTTATGTGCTAAAAAACCCAAATTGGATGAGTCATATGTTAAGACTGATTGAAAAGGATACATTAAAGATACTAGAAAGACGCTCTGATAATACATTTGATAAGAAAATTAAGAGAGAAATTAATAGATCGCCTCCTCAATACTTATTGTGAAGTCTGGCTTTTCATTCAATATAAAAATTAACTTTTGAACGAAATGAAAATTCAAGGTAAAAAGGTTAAAACGTATTGTTAACAGTTAGTAAAAAATTTTGCTGTAGTCTCTCAAAGTTCAGTCACTGGGACAACCTTATTCGACATATACATTAATGAATTCCTTTTAAATCAAGAAACATTACCTATTTATCGATGATACACCACCAATTTAGCCTCTGCATAGACATTCAACATATTTCATATGAAGCTCCAAGAGGCCTGCATCTTTGTCGAGATTTGGTGCAAAAAAATGGTGAGTCACAATGAATCCCTAAAAAGTGATGCAATATTCTTTTCTATTAAAAAAAATTGTATAAACTATCTTTTCGACTAGTAAATAATTGGCCGAAGTATCTTCAATTTTAAGAACTATGAATGCCAGCCAGGTAGCCTCTATCTTTATGGTATTTTTTCAACGATAATATTAAATGTGGAAAGACAATATTTGGTATTTTGGGATGACCCTAGATGGGAATTTTAAACTTTCAAAAACATATCGATAATAAGATCAGTCTGGCAAAGGCAGTACAACACCGACAATCCCTATTACTTGGATCAAAGAGCAAATTATCCCTTCATTGCAAAATAACTTTTACACGCGACAATCATAAAACCAATACTGATCTATGGTCACCCAATTTTTCTGACCTCATATAAGAGCATCCACAAAAGAAATTAAAATGTTTGAAAACAAACTGATTAAGAAAAATCACGTCAGCACTATGGGATTCATCCAAAAAAAAACGATCAGAAAAGATCTTAATATTGAAAATATCACAACGAATACATAATAAAAAAAAGTTCATTTAAATTCTTCGAAAATTTTTAGAATTTTTCTTCTTTGGAAAATCCTAATTTCAAGGAAGCTACTAACTACAAATGCGAAAAACATTGAAAAATATTAATTAAAAACCGAAACAAATCTTTCATTAACTAAACAAGAATGACAAAAAGTGTGGAAAAATAGAAAAAATCCACCTTAAATATTAAACAATAAAGAAGAAGCATCTTCAGGAACAAGATCCTCAAGGACTTAAGATTCCGAAGCCAAAGATACTAATATAAAATATAATTATAAATAAAACCTTATGTACATGACCATATACATTATGCAAATATGTTTACATGTAATGCTTCTTTTAGAGCAGCATCCAAAATAGTTATTTTAAACTGAAAAAATACTTACGACGCACAGGAATGAGTATCTCCACACCATGGTCTTTGTTTTTGTCCAGGTTCTTGGGAATCTGCAGACACATGTTTACAGGTAAATACACAAACTATGCAAATATATGGATCCTTTCTATTGAAATTATCTACATATATAAAACATTAAACAGGTTCATGGAGATTCATTTCATTTTATTTTAAAGCAGTTTCAAGATTTCGAGCATTTCTGCCCTTCTACAGGAGAACATAAACGAATAAAACGCCGTCTGATGCCAAATTATTACGTTTTATTCGTTTATTCATGTTCTTTTGTAGAAGGACAGAGATACCTGAAAGCTTGGGACTGCTTTAATACAGTGAAAAGAAACCAATCTCCAGAAACATGTTTAATTCTTTATGTCCAGATTTTTAAAATCAATTGTGTGTGATAGATAAAACATAAATCTATGTTAAAAACGAATTTAAAATTAGAGAATATGATTATCAGGGTTATATATCTCTCTCTATATAAAAATGAATGTTTGTATGTTTGTTTGTCTGTCTGTATGTCCGGTATACAAATTCGCAGTAGTTCACTAATTCAAACCAAAATTTCCATACATAGGTAAAAAAATACGGGGAAGACGATAGGCTATTTTGAAAATATATAAATCAATTATTAAAACTATATATTTTTAGTCAGAAAATGATGATGACGATATTGCTGTATCATGTTTGATTATTAGATACATAATTATATCGGGAAAAATTCCAAAAAGCAGAGACCACGGGTGAAACCAGTTCATTATTTTGTACGCAGGAACAAAATTCTAACAGAAAAACATTCATTCGAGCAGAAAACAAAAGCCAGATCATCTTTCTATAAAAATATCGCTTCTCAGACACAAAGTTTGGAGCGGGACGTTGCACAAAAGTGACATCCACGGTGCCAATTTATAATTGTAACGAATATTTTTTGAATAAAAACATTTAATCGGGTAAAACCCGGGCGTTGCCCGGGTCATTCGGCTAGTCTTCTATATATATAAAAATCAATGTTTGTATGTTTGTTTGTTTGTATGTCCGGTATGCAAATTCGCAGTAGTTCACTAATTCAAACCAAAATTTCCATACATAGGTAAAAAAATACGGGGAAGACGATAGGCTATTTTAAAAATATATAAATCAATTATTAAAACTATATATTTAAATTATTCTACTTAGCTCACGAACAGCGCCCTCTATCAAAGATTAGATTGAATTATGCTGATGCAAACAAATAGATAATGTTAATAACAAACAATTATTTAAAAAAATCTTATCTAAATATATATCACTCGGGTAGATATGCACACGGGTCACCCGTCCAGTATGTTATATAAAAAGAAAGAGAGAACATCTGCTGTACAACAGAATGTTTCTAATGGGTTTCTGACAACTATAGGAAAATATATCAACTATTTATTTTTGGATGATACAGTTAAACCTGTCTATAGCGCCCCCTCTTGGGACTTACCAAAATAGGGTGTTATAGAAAGGGGGTGCTATAGACAGATCACTTTTAATGTAAATCGTGTCGTACTACGTATTTAAAATCGGGCGCTATAGAGAGGGAGGCGCTATTTAGAGGGGAGAACTATAGACAGGTTTAACCGTATTGACATTTTGTTCTAAACTACTCTACGTTGTTGTTTCTTATTGATATTTCAAGTAAAAAGGCTATAAACCAATTCTAAAAATAAAAAAAATCGAGACAAAATTTGCAATATTTTCCTATAGATGGCAGTAGAATTAGCAATACACCTATCCCTCGATATACACGGTAGATACGTTCCTGAGAAAAACGTGTAAATCGGGGGATAGGTGTACACAGAAATAAAAATAAAATGCATTGACAGGTTAAAATATGTAGTCAGCACATAAGCTCGGGATTCCTTGTGAGATGTGTACACAGTGCATGTGTTCAATCACAGTAGCATTTAGTATAGTGCGATAAAAAACAAATTATTTGGAAAACCGTGTAAAAGCGAAAACGTGTAAAACAAGTACCGTGTAAAACAAGTACCGTGTAAATCGGGGGATAGGTGTATTAAGTTGTATAATCAAGAAGTTAATTTTAATTGTATTAAACTTAATATTTATTCGAAACTATTATAGGCGCGTATGATTCTTTTTAAAAATAAACAATTTCTACTGTCCTTACTGCAATGGAAAAATTAATGGGAGAGCCTGGTCATTATTGCAGTAAGGGCAGTAGAAATTGTTTATTTTTAAAAAGAATCACACGCGTCTATAATAGTTTCGAATTTTGATAACAGATGGCGCGCTAATGCATCATAATAAAGCTTAATATTTAAATTGAATTGACAAAATATTTTTACATATTTACATATTATAGCAGGGTATAAGTTAGATATCTTTATTTTCAAAATACAGTAAAACTTGGATAATTCTAATGTCTTTAATTCGAATATTTATCTTGGTCCATAGATTTTCTATAAATAGAAATTCTGTTTTGAATTCGAATTTTTTTAATAATTCGATTTTTTTTTTTGGTTTCTTGCGCTACGAATTATCCAAGTTTGACTGCATATTGTTAACTATTTAAATGCATATTCAATATAATACTGCATTTATGGTAATAATTTACTGTAATAGTTGGTGGATCGAATCTCGCGTTAACATTTTGTTTAATATGTGAATAACCTTCTGAAGCAAGAAAATGATTATTCTTTGTGTGTTAAAGTGTCGGATCGTTTTTGAAGACAACTCTCAGATTTATAAAATTAAAAATTTAAACATTTTTAGATATAGAGAGAGTTAATTACCTCGTATTTAAGGCAACAAAAGAAACATCTAATTTACATACATCGTTCTAACCAGATTCAACTTGTGCAAAACAGACGACAAAGAATGTAAACAAATTAATAATAGAGGGTAAGTTCCTATTTTTTTACAAGCTTTCACACTCAAAGAATAATCATTTTCTTGCTTCAGAAAGTTTGCAAAAAAATAGGAACTTATCCTCTACCATTTAATTAATAAATATTTTCTTTGTTGTCTGTTTTTCACGAGTTGAATATGGTTAGAACGATGTATGTAAATTAGATGATTCTTTTGTTGCCTTAAATACGAGGTAATTAACTCTCTCTATATCTAAAAATGTTTAAAGTTTAATAAATTAATTTTATAAATCTGAAAGAGTTGTCTTCAAAAACGATCCAATACCTTCACATATTATTCACTGTTGTAAATATCACAAAATAGGTTGTCTTTTTGAGCGGTACCTAATAAAGTGCTTTTGGAACAAGAACAAGAGAACCTTTACTGTAAAAATAAATATTTAGCGGGTTAACAATACTTCATAATTTCCATAGCTTTCAGATCGAAAGAGAGAGATACACTAAACTTTGTTAATATAGATTTATAAAAGTAGTCAAAATTTACTTACCACAATTTTTACTTTAATATTAGACATTGTTTTTCTTCTAAACGATTTATTTAAAAAAATATCTTCTGAAATCATATAAAGGAAGCGAAACTTGTAAAATATTTGCTAAATCAACAACATATGAGCTCATTTTGATGACAAATACTATGTTTAAAAAAAATCAATATTTTAATTTTTTTTTTAAATTTAAAATAAATAATAAAATAGATGTCATAAAATATACTCTTCCAGGAATAAAAAACAAACCTAGAGTCAGCCCAGAGAGAGACGGGATGTAAAGTCCGGTCACTTGAGACAGCAGCGACATTCCAAGGGGCGATCACTGGCGCCCGTCAGTTAACTTCTTGGGACTTTTAAGACAGTTGGGGATTGCGTGCGACACGAACGGCCGCTCAGCGGTGGCAGGCCCGTCTCTCTCTCCCTGGTTGCCTGGGTTCCTTCTCCAACTTGTGGTGTCCTTATTTCTCTTCCCACCTTATATTGCCATATATATATATATTTAGAAAAATTATAACTCTATATATATTAAATATGAATAAAAAAATCGAGTAGAATTTCCTATAAAAAGACAATATTTAGTTTTATAGACAAAATGTCCTTTATAGAGAGGTGTCCTTTTATATGTGAGCAACTATTTGGTACAAATTGTTAATTTTGGCGATGAAATTTGTCCTTTATGGAAATGTATCCTCTAGCAAGAGTGTCTTCTCATGGAGGTTCTACTGTACACACTTGAACATCACGCACATATATAAATATTATAAACTAAATGAAGCTTCCAGGGTTAAGTTTCTGGTGTAACTTTTCATTTTCAAGCTTTCAGACTTGTCAGTCCTTCAACAGGATTACCACATTAACAACTTAATAATAAACACAATTTTTATATACACTTTATTATATACATATTTTAAATACTTATTATATATTGAGAGAAAAATATATTACATTATTTCTGTTTGAAAGACTGACAAGTACAAAAGCTTGAAAATAAAAAGTTGCACAAGAAACTTAACCCTGGAAGCTTTATTTATTTTATAATATTATAAATCAGGGAAGAACGTTTATTTATAAATATATTTAATTTAAAAGGCATATATTTGTAAAATAAATTATATTTTGATCCAATATATGCCTTTTTAAAATAAATATTTACTCATTTATTGCTCTATTAAAAAATAATAAAAAGTTATATATATGAAATATTGTTGCAAATGTCGTATGGATAAGCTGGCAGTCGTGTACGTGAGGCGAGTGTTGATGTTCTTCCCACACGCGGACAACAAGAAACAGAGGCACGGCTGGATGTTAGCACCGAGAGTGATCAGGAACAGCCCACGGGACAGAGGTAGAGGCCATGACACAAACTTGGATGCCTATCACCGAGACATGGAGAGAGAGACTGAAGCGGACTGCCGAGAAAAACACCCTAGAACATCTGCTGACCCCTTGCTAAAACCTGTCCTGTTTACAGGGGTCGTCTATAAGAATGTCCTTCGGGACCCCACATGGGCTGGGCGTTGCCTTTTTTTCCTCCCCTCTGTCCCTGCCACCAGCTGACCGAACACTCTTTGGATCTTTATTTTGACGTCAACATTTTTAGTTTTACATACAAGTAGGGGGTTTAAATACAAATAGTTTATATACAAAATATGGGTTGGTAATAAATAGAAATAGTGCACATTTTAATAGAAGGGTAGGATAATATAAGGTATCGGCTTTAACTAATTGGAAGATATGTGACATATACTTAAAGTGTCATACAGTTTAAAATATACGATATATATATATTTAAAGAGAGAGAGGTGCCTCTTTCGATACGCATACACATGCGAAAAGAAGAATAGAAAGAAATGTACCTAAAAGAGGCACCTCTCCCTTCAATTGTACATCGAAACTATGCATTGTTTATCATCCTAGTATACAAATTTACTAATGATCATAAAGAATGAGCTACAATACCAGTTTTGTCTATTTCGGTACATGAATATCATCCTCCTGCACAACTAATATACAGGGTGTGCCAGGTAAATTGGGACTAACTTTGACAGTCCATAAAACAAAAACTACTTGAGATTAAAAACTTGTTTTTTTTTTCATTACATAGCCATATTCATGTAAAATGCAACAGTACATGTGTGCGCAGTGTAGTGATGAAGAGTAACCGAGAATTTGAAAATCGAGCTGCCATCATCGTTGCTCTGCGCGCCGGAAGGAGCCCCAAAGAGATAGTGGATTTTCTTAAGTTGCCCAAAACCACTATTTATCGTGTCAAGAAGCAGTTTGATGAGGCCGACAGTAACAAAGAGGGGATAGCTACAAGGAAAAAGCACTCGCGTCGATCGGACAGGGTAAGAGGCGAAGAATTTGTCAAAAATGTCAAGGAGAAGATTGATGGAAACCCTGGGAAAAGCATGAGGGCCATAGCCAAGGAAATGGACGTTGGCTCTATGACAATTGTCAGAACTATCCATGAGGACCTTGGTCTCAAGTCTTATGCCCTTCGGAAAGGTCAGTTGCTGACTGAGAATATGAAGAATAACAGAAAAGGAAAGGCTGCTGCCCTCCTCAACAACCTGAAACACGACTCTTTTGGCATGCTAAGGTTCTTCTCTGACGAAAAGAACTTTGACGTGGACCAAAAGGTAAATCCCAGGAATGATCGCTGGATCTGTAAAGACCCCTCAGAGATACCTGTCGTGATGCACACGAAATTTCCTGCCTCCGTAATGGTCCTTGGCGTTATCAGCAGTGAAGGTGATGTCATGCCTCCCCATTTCTTTGAGAAGGGCCTTAGGATGAACGCTGACACCTACATCAATGTTCTGGAGACCGTTGTGAAGCCTTGGATGGACATGGTGGCCGCAGGAAGGAAGTATGTCTTCCAACAGGACTCACCTCCAGCCCATAAGGCAAAAAAGACACAATCGTGGCTGACATTTGGGACTAACTTTGACAGTCCATAAAACAAAAACTACTTGAGATTAAAAACTTGTTTTCTTTTCATTACGTAGCCATATTCATGTAAAATGCAACAGTACATGTGTGCGCAGTGTAGTGATGAAGAGTAACCGAGAATTTGAAAATCGAGCTGCCATCATCGTTGCTCTGCGCGCCGGAAGGAGCCCCAAAGAGATAGTGGATTTTCTTAAGTTGCCCAAAACCACTATTTATCGTGTCAAGAAGCAGTTTGATGAGGCCGACAGTAACAAAGAGGGGATAGCTACAAGGAAAAAGCACTCGCGTCGATCGGACAGGGTAAGAGGCGAAGAATTTGTCAAAAATGTCAAGGAGAAGATTGATGGAAACCCTGGGAAAAGCATGAGGGCCATAGCCAAGGAAATGGACGTTGGCTCTATGACAATTGTCAGAACTATCCATGAGGACCTTGGTCTCAAGTCTTATGCCCTTCGGAAAGGTCAGTTGCTGACTGAGAATATGAAGAATAACAGAAAAGGAAAGGCTGCTGCCCTCCTCAACAACCTGAAACACGACTCTTTTGGCATGCTAAGGTTCTTCTCTGACGAAAAGAACTTTGACGTGGACCAAAAGGTAAATCCCAGGAATGATCGCTGGATCTGTAAAGACCCCTCAGAGATACCTGTCGTGATGCACACGAAATTTCCTGCCTCCGTAATGGTCCTTGGCGTTATCAGCAGTGAAGGTGATGTCATGCCTCCCCATTTCTTTGAGAAGGGCCTTAGGATGAACGCTGACACCTACATCAATGTTCTGGAGACCGTTGTGAAGCCTTGGATGGACATGGTGGCCGCAGGAAGGAAGTATGTCTTCCAACAGGACTCACCTCCAGCCCATAAGGCAAAAAAGACACAATCGTGGCTGACACTTAACGTCCCTAGTCACTGGGGTCCTGATATTTGGCCCCCTAATTATCCAGATTGCAATCCCCTCGACTACTATGTATGGGGCGTTGTTGAGAGAGATGTCAACAAAGCTCCTCATACCACCATCCAGTCTGTCAAGAAAGCAGTTCACACGGTGATGACCCAAATGGACAAGGTCATCGTCGCCAAGGCCTGTGCTTCATTCCGCACTCGCCTCGAGACTGTTGTAGCTAATAATGGAAACTACATTGAATAAATAAAAACTATATCCTTTTATCTACTACTGTGTCAAATTTCATTCGGATATTTTAATTTTTACTTGTAAAAAAATTTCAGTTAAAATACCATTGTTGAAATTCCCAATTTACCTGGTACACCCTGTATATATATATTTAAAATAAAAGCATATTTTGGATCAATAAATTTATTAAAATTCAATATTTAGACGAGGCTGTTCGCCTATCTTATTCTCGGAAAAATTCAAAAACCTTCTAAGCTTATTTTTGAATTTTTCCGAGAAGATGAGCGTACAGCCTCGTCGAAATATTGAATTTTAATAAATTTATCGATCCAAAATATGCTTTTACTTTAAATATCCTAAATGGATTGCTCTATATATATATACTAGCGGATGTACCCGGCTTCGCCCTGGTTTTACCCTAGTGAAAGTTTACCTAACGAACATTAGTTAAAACAATTCTAGAAAACATCCAATCCCTACTGAATCTATACTTGGCAAGATAACTTTATGTTTGATTATCTGCTCCACCTAGCTGTACCCGTTCAAACGTTGCTGTCTTTGAACAAAAAGGCAGTTTTAATACCTAAATAATAATTTATTAATGATCAAATGTATACAATACATCAAAATGAAAATTAACAATAAAATTATCCCTACATAAATGTCATTTGAATATAACATAAGTAAAAAATAATAGATATATTTTGATAATTTGAAACTCGTAAATTTGAATCTCTCGATAAAGTGAAAATTTTTTCCCGGTCCCTTGAAAAATACTCGATAAGTGGAATAAAATCAATATTAATTATCATTATTCTTGTCTCAAATAAATTGCCGTGTCATCTGAATTTTGTCTTTCCTAATTTTCTACATTACAAAATCATCATTTTATCTATTCTCCCAATATATATGTTGTAGATAAATGATAAAACTAACTTTGACTTGTGCACAATTAATAGGTAGAAAATCTTACTTTTGATAAATAATCTTTAAGATAATAAACTTAGTGATAATAAAACTTATAGATTAAAAAAACTTGTTATCATCGTCGCTGCTTGCGAATTAAATCTACAAATCTGCAAATAACTCTAAGGATATTCGGGATAATCAAGAAATTATTTTTCAAAAACCTTCCCGGGGATATACCTAATAATATCCCAAAATTTCACGGCGATTGGATGAATGGTTTTTGAATCTATAGAGTACACACAGACAGACATTCAATTTTATATATATACTAGCGGACCCGCCCGGCTTCGCCCGGGTTTTACCCGAGTAAAAGTTTGTCTAACGAATCTCTCGATAAAGTGAACATTTTTTTCCCGGTCCCTTGAAAAATACTCGATAAGTTGAATAAAATCAATATTAATTGGTTCCCTCGGTAATTGGAAGTTAAAGGAATAATATCTTGCCTTGGAATTGTATCATTATTCTTGTATGGATGTACCCGGCTTCGCCCGGGTTTTACCCGAGTAAAGGTTTGTTTAACGAATATCTCGATAAAGTGAACATTTTTTTCCCGGTCCCTTGAAAAATACTCGATAAGTTGAATAAAATCAATATTAATTGGTTCCCTCGGTAATTGGAAGTTAAAGGAATAGTATCTTGCCTTGGAATTGTATCATTATTCTTGTATGGATGTACCCGGCTTCGAGTAAAGGTTTGTTTAACGAATCTCTCGATAAAGTGAACATTTTTTCCCGGTCCCTTGAAAAAATACTCGATAAGTAGAATAAAATCAATATTAATTGGTTCCCTCGGTAATTGGAAGTTAAAAGAATAGTATCTTGCCTTTGAATTGTATCATTATTCTTGTCTCAAATAAATTGCCGTGTCATCCTGAATTTTGTCTTTCCTAATTTTCTACATTACAAAATCATCGTATCATCATGATAATATTTAGAGCAGATTGTTGAATTATAACAGATAAATTAGAATTATTATCTTGATTATTTCTAGGCGAAAAGTTATTTCAAAAATTTTATTTGCTAGAAACCTTCCCAGTACTATACTAAATAACTTCCCAAAGTTTCATGGCGATCCAATGAGTGGTTTGGTCAGGCATAAAGGACAAACAAACAGACATACATTCATTTTTATATATATAGATATTAACAGTAATTAAACGTAACAGTAAGAAAATGTTGATTTTAAAATATTTTAATTTTAAAATATTTTAATTTTTTCATATTTTAAATATGTAAATAGAGTCTCTTAAGAAAGACCACCTAAAAACATGAATCAACTTGTTTCTCCTGTTGGTGGTCTCTCATTGAAGATTCTAATTGCTATTAAAGAATCTCTAATAGACCTTTAATAAGAGACTGCCTCTTGGAGAGACGGTGTAGCTACGAGATGGATATTCCCGGCTTCGCCCGGATTTTACCCCGAGTAAAGGTTTGTCTAACGAATCTCTCGATAAAGTGAACCTTTTTTCCCGGTCCCTTGAAAAATACTCGATAAGTTGAATAAAATCATTATTAATTGGTTCCCTCCGTAATTGGAAGTTAAAGGAATAGTATCTTGCCTTGGAATTGTATCATTATTCTTGTCTCAAATAAATTGCCGTGTCATCCTGAATTTTGTCTTTCCTAATTTTCTACATTACAAAATCATCGTATCATCATGATAATATTTAGAGCAGATTGTTGAATTATAACAGATAAATTAGAATATTTATCTTAATTATATCTAGGCGAAAAGTTATTTCAAAAATTTTATTTGCTAGAAACCTTCCCAGTACTATACTAAATAACTTCCCAAAGTGGTTTGGTCAGGCATAAAGGACAAACAGACATACATTCATTTTTATATATATAGACTAGACGAATGACCCGGGCAACGCCCGTGTTTTACCCGATTGAATGTTTTTATTCCAATACTATTTGTTACAATTATAAATTGGAGCCGTGGATGTCACTCTTGTGAAACGTCCCGCTCCAAACTTTACATGTACATTAGGTCAGCTGGTATTACCCCTCATTTTCACCGCTAGAGGCGCGAGCGAATTGACTTTTTGTAAATATACATAATTATAAAGATAGAAGCTTCTATAGAAGATAATGATCATAATGATGATGCGCGCGCATCCGTGACATGAGGAATTGAGGAAAGACGGTCGTGACTATATATATTAATAAAATAATAATAATAATAATATAATAATAATAATAATTATTATTATCATTAGATAACGATAATGATCATATTGATGATGCGCGCGCATCCGTGACATGAGGAATTGACGGTGGAAAGACGGTCGTGACTATATGTTGATATATATATATATGTGAAAAAATAGTACAAATGTAACATTGTACTAGGATAAGGTGCATAAATTAAGAAAAAGGCATCTCCTTATCGTGCACGATAAGGAGATGCCTTTTTCTTAATATATATATATATAAATGAATGTATGTGTGTGTCTGTCTGTCCTTTATGCCTGACCAAACCACTCATTGGAACGCCATGAAACTTTGGGAAGTTATTAAGTATAGTACTGGGAAGGTTTCTGAAAAATAATTTCTTGAATATCTTGAATATCCTTAGAGTTATTTGCAGATTTGTAGCTTTAACTCGCAAGCAGCGCCACCTTGCGACGGAGATAGGCTTAGGTCTGCCCCACCCCCTGTCGAGAGAATGTAATCATCCGACCGCCGGCCGGATGGACAGTAGTACCCACCGATCAATCATAGGGATCAAGAGGTCCTGGCGCGCGGGGGCAGAGTTGGTGACACAGCTGTGCCTCGCGGGGGCTTGCCCAAGATGACCTCCGGGAACTTCGTCCATCTTCCATAAACGACCATGATTTTATTCAACTTATCGAGTATTTTTCAAGGGACCGGGAAAAAATGTTCACTAGATAAAACGATGATTTTGTAATGTAGAAAATTAGGAAAGACAAAATTTAGGATGACACGGCACACAGGGACCGGGAAAAAATGATCACTTTATCGAGAGATTCAAATTTACGAGTTTCAAATTATCAAAATATATATATATTTTTTAAATAAGTTTATAGAGAATTGTTTTAACAAATGTTCGTTAGACAAACCTTTACTCGGGTAATACCCGGGCAAAGCCGGGTACATCCGCTAGTTTAACATATATATATATATGTCGTGATCGAACTAAAACCACTCAAGCCGCAAACTTCTTCAAAGGAAAAGAACTTGCGGCAATAAATGCTACAACCCCAATATTGGCAAAATCAAAAATTAATTCACTAAACTCTGCAATGAAACTGTTTGACTCAATTGTGATGGCTGTTTTGATGTATGCTGCTCCAATTTAGGCAACAGAGTATAAAGATTTATTAGACCATATACAAGATACATTTATTCGTAGGTTTTTGAATTTGCCTAGATATACACCAGGATACATAATAAGACCAGAAACAGGCCGCGTCTCATTAATAATAACAGCTCTGAAATTGCCCTTGAAATATTGGCTGAGGGTGCTGAGTATGGATACAAATAGATTGCCTCGAATATGTTTAATTAGAATGAGGCAAGTATCCTGTGCTACAGGTGCGCCCATCGGTTTTATAAAACAATTAAGCAATTTACTTAATAATAACGGATCCTCGTGGCTTACTTATTGTAATGATCCTGATTCACTAAGGAATGCTATCCCTGGAATATTAAGAACTGCGATAGAGCAAACAATACAAAACGACCTAACAAGAATAACCCAATCAAAGTTATATTCCCACTATAGAGGCATATATACAACGTTTACCACCGAAGAATACTTCTTAACTGAACTCCCTTTTCCTATCACCAGATTAATTGCACAATTTAGAACCCTTTCAATTTTTTTCAGAGAACACCACTTGATTTTATTGAGGCGTGAAGACCTGAAATGCACTTTCTGTGGATCAGGAATAACAACGGAGATGTTGCATTACATATTTGACTGTGCTGCTCTGTCTGAGGAAAGACGAAAACTAAATGATAAAACGGGGCAACTTTGTCCTTCATTTCCGGCACTGATCAATGAAATATCAAAGAATAGGCATATAGCGATGGCGATATTTGGATTCCACAAGACTATATCCCGGAAAAAGGCCTCACAGTGTTCTCCCTATCCCTTGTGAACTGGCAAATCCTGTATAGGGCGAGTGGCCCTTAATAAAGGCTTTTGTTGTTGTTGTTTGTTATGTCGTGATCGAATGGAAGGGTGCAACCGTTATGCATGCAATCAAGAAATAGCTCAAGTCAAGTGAGACGCGTACCCGCGACGTGACATAGCATTCACCCGCGATGTCTGCCACGTTTATTTTTTACAGTTTTTATATATGGGTGAATTTGCATATTTACATTTTTTAACACAAGCTTAACATATTTACATACTTATTTTGGCGAAAAGAAATTATACATCTTTGATATTATGCAAATTATGACATATATATTTATTGCTAAATATTGAATATATTAAACTAGACCAGGGGTCAGCAACCTGCGGCTCGAGAACCACATGCGGCTCTTTGGGACAATTTAAACAATTTTATTGATTCTTCTAAGCAATTTTTACAAAGGTGGAATAATATATAATAAAATAGTAAATAAAGGGTAGATAAAATGTAGGGGAATATATATAGTTGTGTATGTGTACAAATTTCTTCAGCAAGGAAGGTTTCCCCACCTTGAGAGAGTCCTCCACCAGACAAGGTCTTCACTCCTCAGTTCCACACCGAGGAAGTACCTATAGATGCGTGTCTTGTAAGACGCCAGGATGGCCAGGACGTCTAGGCCATGCCCGAAGACCCAGCCCTGCAGGTCAGGGGGCCGCCCGATGATGGTAAATGCCTCCCGGATGAGAGGCCTGATGTAGCAGCAGGACCAGTACCGGTGAACCAGTGACAGGTCGCCGGACCCACGGCTATTTGAATGTGAAGCTGCGTGTAGTACTTGTATAAATAAAAACTTTATTCGAGTATTATTTATTGTTGGCAAGAAAAAAAATTGCGGCTATTTAACAACTTTGAAAGTTTGTAAAATGTGATTTTTAACTTTTTTTCTGACTCAAAAGGTTGCCGACACCCCTGCCCTAGTGATGTGCCCTAGTGGAACTTTATCAGTGATGAAAAAGAATGAGCCACAACACCAGTTTTAACTCTTTTTGGGTCATGAATATCATCCCACCCGCACAACTATATATTATGATTCATTAGCGCGCCATCTGTTATGAAAAAATTATAATTTTTGTCTCTTACGACTCAAAAGTTTATGGACCCCTGAAATAGACGAATTATCGCGAAAATGTTCGGGGGTTTAACCGAGTATATTTTACTCACTTATTGTATTCTAGTCATGCATGTATCGGCCCTGTCACTTCACCAGCTCAGACAACATTTCGGCCATTTAGACCGATTCATAACTCCCCTGTAGGATAATTCAATAAAACAATCCCTTTTAACAATATTGATTATAAATAACAGGCCTCCAGGGAATCGAAAGCCTGAGATTAAAAAGGTTTTTGTAAAGATACTTTTTTCCCTGTAGGCCTGATATATATTAAACTCCCCCCCCAATTCATTCATGGACAAGACTTAAGGAAGTTAATACACAGTGACCTTTATTGAAGACACACGAGATAACCAAGTGTGAACAATATTGCCTCTGTCTTCTACAAAATATGAAGCTTATTTAGTGTTGTCCATGAATGTATATATATGTTATATTAAAATATTTCATTAAAAAAAATTATAATTTCATAGATATAAATACTCTGTATAAATCGACCGCCAGAGGTCACGCTTTCTCTATAAATACTCATTGTTGTTGTTCCCCAATGGTCACATCGCTCTTGACATGAATCCTGCCAAGAAGAAAAAGAAGGCCTACAAGCCTACAACCCGCATCGTGAACGTCGCCGACCTGGAGAGGGAAGATGAGATGGTGATCTCACGCAACTGCAGCATCCTGAGCTCCATTGGCCATCCTGCCCTGAAATCCCTGCATGAGGACCTGATCCGCTACATCGCCTCGCGGACTGAAATGATCAAGGCCCTCGCTACCAATGTAGAGAACCTCACTGACACCCTCGAGTCCTTCGCAGAGTTGGACGAAATTGAGGAGGCCAACAAGCCCAAGACTGCTTGCCGCGGCACTCAAACCTGCCCTGCTCCTTCCTGCAATGAAACCAGCTCCCAGACTGACCCAATCAAGCCCGCCACTCCTGCTCCTGCTGCTCTCCCTGCCAAGAAGCCTGCCTCCTCCCTGCCTGCTCCAACCAAAAGGAAGCAGTCTGAAGCTCCCAACCCGCCTGCAAAGAGGACAAACCTGAATGGTCCTTCAAAACCTGTGCCTTCCCACGTCTCCAAGCCTGCGGCCGCCCAAGTGATCCTTCATGGAGAAAAATCGGCGGCCCACACAGTGGTCATCTCAGATGACCCACAGGCTGACTAAAGGGAGATGCTGAAAACAGTCCGCGCTGCTCACACTCTCCCCCAAGGCGTTTGGGCCTCCCTGCGCACCAAGGGGAAGCTGGTCCTCCATTCCAGCAATCCTGACACCATCCCTGAGGTTACAACCTCCCTGGCCAGCAAGTTGAATGGAATGAAGGTCCGCCAGCAGAAGGAGATCCTGCCACGGATCTGCCTCTTCAAAGTGGATGAGGAGACATCCAACTCCACAATTGAGGAGACCTTCCTGGAAACCGCTGCTGTTAGAAAACTTCCTGGGGACAAGGTGGTGCGCGTGGCGCACCGTTCTGCACCCAGAAACGGGACCTGCACCGCCTTCATCGAGGTGGACCTCAAGACCTTTAGAGCCCTGGGCGTTCGCGGGAGGATCGTGGTGGATGGAGTAATCCTCAACTTCGAGGAGTCCATCCGCGCCCGCGTCTGCTTCCGCTGTTGTGGCTTCGGCCACAACTCTGCCCAATGCACCAGAGCTCCTAAGTGCTTCCACTGCGGTGAAGACGGCCATGAAGGCCGAACCTGCCCATCCATTGCTGACCAGCGCACCTCCAAATGTGCCAACTGCTGCTCCCAGGGCCTTCCTGACAAGCACGAGGCGAGAGCCTCAAGCTGCCCCATCCTGAAGTCTAGGGCCCTCAAGTTCTAGGCTTCAAGGACCTTCTGCCTCCATTTCCATCTGCCACTACTCCTGGATTCCTGGCCTATTCAACGCACCCGCCTCACTGCACCCTGGCGCTATTCCCCTGCTTGCCCAACGTTTCCACCACCCCTGCGAGACATCTCTTGCTTCCAGATCCTAGGGTCCCTTGCCACCTGACATCGATTTTGGGCTCAAAAATCATAACTTTTGGTTAGTAGCCCGTAAATAAAGATATTTTCTCTCTCTCTCTCCCCAGTGGTCGACCTAAAACATTTGTACATTATGTAAATAAGTTATTCATTTTTTTAAATCTTACGCCTTAAGCCAGGCAGTACTTTTACAGAATTATGTTTATCTTATAGCTCAATTAAAGCAATCTTTTATCAAAACTATTATTATTGTTATTTCAAGATTATTCAACCACGACTGCACCACCATAGCATAATCATCAATATGATCCAAAACAACAGAAATAATATCTTTTTTATTTAAAAAATATAATATATATATTATTAGTTATTCAGGTATTAAAAAGGCATATATTGAATTGAATTGAATAAAAATATTTATTTGGAAATATATGAACATCGGGACTCAGCTTCGATTGTCGTGTCTGAAGGGTGTGCAAGTCGCGACGCCTACTTCTGGCTGACAGAGAGCGGCTCTACCCCCTCCATCCGGGTCCTGGCTCCCGGCTGCTCAAGATCTGGAAGGCAGTCACTGAGATCCTTGAGCTAGATCACCGGGCTCTGACTCCGTCTCAGCTCCTGGACCTCCCCATCATCGGAGGTTGCTACGTCCACTCGACCTTCTGACTCCTGCACGATGGGTTGGCGCCTGCGTTAGTAGGGATGGTTAGTAGTGAGGGATGAACTGTATCAAAAGGTTTAGTTCATATCTACCAAGTATTAAATATTTATAATTGAACATTGTGTTTCTAAAATTGTTATATATAGAAGGTAAGTTAGATAACTGAAAGGTAATACAGTAGAACCTTCCTTTAGAGGACACCTCTCTATAAAAGACAGTTTTCATTTGAAAAATTACAATTTATAATTTAGCAAATCTCCGGTAAGAGGACACTTCTCCCTAAAGGACACTTTGGCTCTGAAATTAGGTGTTGTCCTTTACATGGGGGTCCTACCGTGTATCAAGAGATAACTAAAGAATTGAAATTAAATGTGATTTAGCCAATAATATGTATACAAGTTGACAGGATTGAGAAATATTTATAAAGAGTTAAATAGACTTGTCTTAATGAGAACAATATGGTAAGATAGATGTAGTATAAGCTCACTTTAGATACTGCCTAAAGGAGGACTAAACAATCCCTCCCAGAGTTGGTTTATTTTGAATAAATTTTATTTCATACAAAATCTCTTATGAGAGGCCACCTCCAAGATACACAGGTGAGGTCACGTCATCAATCAGTCTCTTTATCTATTTTAATATAAAAATTAAAATTTTCCTGTTCCACGTGGCTGTTTATCGAAAACTCCTAATTTACAGGAACCATTCTCACAAAATTTACCTAGAAACCTTCTTTATAGACTCTAAATATAAATCTCTTAAGAATAATATATTTCAGAGCCAATTTTATATTGGAATTTATTTTCTAATTAATATAGTAGAACCTCCCTTTAGTGGACACCCCGCTAGCGGAGACCTCTCCACAAATGACAGTATTCATTTTTAAAATTACCATTTTTACTATTTGGCAATTCTCCTGTAAGAGGAGACCTCTTCTTAAAGGACACTTTGGCTCTGCAATTAGGTGTCCTTTCCAGGAACGTTCTACTCTAGTACATAAGTAATAATATTTTATTCATATCTCTTGAAATATAGGATAGTATTGTCAATATTACGTTTGAGATATATTTTTATGAAAATTTAGAGTCATTTTATTAATCATAATATATTTATAAACATGTTTTCTTAAAGAAATGTTTTCTATGGAATTATATCATAAACGAATTTTCTTTGCGATTTTTTTCATATTTAAGATAAATTGTATCATTGAAAAGTATAATATTAACTGTATATTCAGACTATATCAAATTGGCACAAACTCTTCAAATCAGGTAACTACAGCCTTGCTGATCAAACATGTAGAGAATAGTCATATATTGAATATGAAAGAAAGTTTTTTTTCTGCTTATCCTTAGAGCACATGGTTCCGGCCATGTTAATCATGGTGGGTAGAAGTTACTGACTGCTTTTTACTGTAAGTGCATCATATGTCTACACATTTAAAAGCAGTTCGACTTTGTACTTACAATTGTGTCAGAGCCCCGTTTGATTACTGGAACTCGCTGGTGGGGTTGGACTCGGGTGCCATTTGAGTATTTTTTTTCACAGAAAAAAGTTCCCAATGCTGGAATCAAACCCGTGTCGTAGCGGTCGAAAACAACGGTTTAGACCTTGCCATCCACCGACTCCCTTCAATGAAAAGTATTCGAAAATGATTTTTCGAAATGGTGGAAAGGAGGCGTGTTCTAAAATAATTGGGAACATGATCAAGCCTTGATACTAAATAGAATTCATAATACTTTTATAAGCCTACTAGACGGGTGACATGGGCTTCGCCCCGGGATTGACCCGTGTGCATATCTACCCGAGTGATATATATTTAGATAATATTTTTTTATAATTGTTTGTTTTTAGCATTATCTATTTGTGTGCATCAGCATAATTTAATCTAATCTTTGATAGAGGGCGCTGTTCGTGAGCTAAGTAGAATAATTTGAATATATAGTTTTAATAATTGATTTATATATTTTTTAAAATAGCCTATCGTCTTCCCCGTATTTCTTTACCTAAGTATGGAAATTTTGGTTTGAATTAGTGAACTACTGCGAATTTGTATACCGGACATACAAACAAACAAACATACAAACAACAAACATACAAACATTGATTTTTATATATATAGATATTTAAACATTCCAAGCTATACCGCGGGTTATATTCTTAAGGCAGAAACAAGATTGAATTTTCTCAATGTCTTAACGTAGAAATCTACTTATATATTTGCCTTATTCTGTCTGTTTGTCTGTTTGTTTGTCTGAAGCTCATGGATGGGATTTTTCATAACCATCGGTGGTTCAGTGGTAGAATGCTCGCCTGCCACGCGGGCGGCCCGGGTTCGATTCCCGGCCGATGCATTTTTTTTTTTTTTTTTACAATTTTTAAAACTCATTTATATATTATACAAGAATGACATCCACGGCGCCAATTTATAATTGTAATGAATAGTATTTGAATAAAAGCATTTAATCGGGTAAAACCCGGGCGTTGCCCGGGTCATTCGTATCTACTTATATATTTGCCTTATTCTGTCTGTTTGTTTGTCTGAAGCTCACGGATGGGAATTTTCATAACCATCGGTGGTTCAGTGGTAGAATGCTCGCCTGCCACGCGGGCGGCCCGGGTTCGATTCCCGGCCGATGCATTTTTTTTTTTTTTTACAATTTTTAAAACTCATTTATATATTATACAAGAATGACATCCACGGCGCCAATTTATAATTGTAACGAATAGTATTTGAATAAAAGCATTTAATCGGGTAAAACCCGGGCGTTGCCCGGGTCATTCGTATATAATAATTGTATAAACGAATGCAAGACAAAATCACCGCGAATGTTTCTTTTTTTAAGGCAATTATCGTTATTTATCGTTAATTTTTGTTTCGATTTTATGAAAAAAAAAAACGATATAGTGCCTTTAAAAAATGATCTTTATTACTATGCAGTTTTCTATTTAGTCAATATACCTAAGTCATGTTGCAAATGTAATTATCTCTATCGATTTAGTAGGTGAAATGCAAAAAAAAAAAAAATCGACATGATGAAATCTTTATGAAAATTCACATTTTTATTTTTATATTTTCAAGACACACACACACAGTTTGGGGCGGGACGTTTCACAAGAGAGACATCCACGGCGCCAATTTATAATTGTAACGAATAGTATTTTAATTAAAACATTTTAAAAACACACAGTTTGGAACGGGACGTTTCACAAGAGTGACATCCATGGCGCCAATTTATAATTGTAACGAATAGTATTTGAATTAAAACGTTTTTAAAATATATACGCACTCGGGTAAAACCCGGGCGTTGCCCGGGCCATTCGTCTAGTTAACCATAAATTCTAAATTAAAGTACTAAAAATTGAAAAAAAACGAGCTATCTTCAATTTGTCAGGCGCAGTTCTGATATATCAACATCTGCAAACCAAAATATCGGGTTAATAAAAAGCCTCAAGGAAATATTTAATATCATCGGCTTCTCGTTGTTTGTTGGATACAGTGATTTCACTAATTTACAAAGAAACATTCCTCTAGTTATTAGAACTGCAATGGGACCAGTTAATACAGTTGGATTATACAAGAAACTCTATACTTTATTTTCATTATAAGTATTTTATACATCAACTACAATAGAGTCTTACATCTGTTAGAAAGGTTTTAGGGTTTTATATTTTTTTATAAATTAATACATACGATTTTAGTAATTGAAAATATAGTTTATTAAAAATTAACAGAACAAAACAAAAGGATTAACTTATTAGAGTTGTTTACATTCTAAATTTTACTGCAGTGTAGCAAAATATATATTTTAAAACATTTTAAAAGAAAATAATTATTAATTAATATTTTATAAAATATTAGTCTAAAATTGAATTCATATATTTAACACTCCTTCTTGAATTCATGTTTTAGAGTTTTAATTACTCTATCAAAACATCATCTGCAGCAGTGAAGATCTGTGTTTTTCAAAAGTTTCCTTCGGCAGAGGCTTGGTTAGGATATCAGCAACTTGGTCTTGGGTTGGGCAAAACTGAACATCAACATTTTCTCTTATCTGATCTTTCAAAAAATGATATCGAACATCTATATGTTTTGTCTTTCTGTTCATTTGTCCTGTCTTCATTAAAGTCATTGCACTTTGGTTGTCAATATTTAGTTTAGCAAGTATGGTTTCATTTGTAAGTTCATCAATTAGTGCTTTTATATAAATGAGTTCTTTCACACATTCAGCTGCAGCAATATATTCTGCCTCAGTAGTGGATAAGGCTACAATTGGTTGTTTTCTTGAACTCCAGCTTATTGGTCCTTTACCAAACAAAATTGTATATCCGGATGTACTTTTTCTTGTTTTCATGTCTCCAGCAAAGTCTGAGTCACAATATGCATTAAGTTCCATATCTTCATCTTGTTTACTATAGTGAAGTCCAAAAGTTTTGGTTTGTTTCAAATATCTCATAGTTCTTTTAACATTTTGTATATTCTGGTTTGTCAGTTCATGCATCGAACGACTTTCATAACCAACTGCATAAGCAACATCTGGTCTGGTTTTGTTTGCTAAATATAGGAGACTTCCAACAGCTTCTCTATATGGAAAATTACCTTCAGATTTGTTTTCTAATATAGGATCAATTTTCACAGCTCCTTCTACAATTGGAGTTGTCACCGGCTTTGCATCCAACATGTTGTATTTTTTTAGAACACATTCTATATAGTCATGTTGAGAAAGTATCAGTCCCTCATCTTTATTCATGATATTCATGCCAACAAACATTTCAGGATTATTACTTATTCTTATTTCAAATTCTTGTGCCAGTTCTTCCAACAAATTGTCCATTTCTTCTTAATTACTTCCAAACAACATTCCATCATCAACATATAAAGCCAAAATTAAACTTCCATTTTGGTTTTTGAAAATGCAATTTTCTAATTTTGATTGCACCAGTCCTTTTGTTTTCAAAAAGGCTTCAAATCTTTTATTCCACTTTGAAGGTGCTTGTCGTAGTCCATAAAGTGCCTTCTTTAGTCGACATATTTTGTTATCTTCATATCCTTCGGGTAAATACATGAAGATTTCTTCATCCAAATATCCATAGAGAAATGCAGTTTTGACATCAAAAGTTTTGAACTTTAGATTTTTCTTAACACTTAAGGATAACAACATTCTTAAAGAAATTGTACTCACTACTGGACTAAAGGTTTCATCAAAATCTAGTCCTTTTTGTTCATTTCCTCTAGCAACAAGTCTTGCTTTATAATGTCCACCATCCTTTATCTTGAATATCCATCTAGAACTGAGTATCTTCTTTCCTTTAACTTCTTCAGTATTTTACAAAATCCCAGGTTTCATTTTTCTTCAATGAATCTTTTTCTTCCTGTATTGCTTTTACTCAGTTTTCTTTGTCTACTCCGGTTACAGCTTCATTGTATGTTAACAATCCTATTTCTTCAGAAACAGAATTCAACACTTCATAATCTTTTAGTCTTTCAGGTCTATTGATATTTTCTCTATTCCTTAACATATATTTTGAATTGGTCGAGTTCTGTGGTTTATCATGGGTATCCAATTCCATTTTAGTGTCTTGACTTTCCTCTATTTCAGAATCCAAATCTTCTCTGTATCTTGGCTGAATGACACTGGTCATTTCATTTGTTAGTTTTCCTGTAAACACCACATCTCTTGCAATTATAATCCTTCTTTTCTGCATGTCCCACAATCTGTATCCATTTCCACTGTATCCGATAAGTGAATATTTTTCACTTTTACTATCCAATTTTTTTAGGTTTCCCAATTTTTTGACATACACTTCACTCCCGAATAATTTTACATTAGAAAGATTAGGCTTTCTTCCAAACCACATCTGTGCTGGTGTTGTTTGTATTGTATTTGAAGGGCTTCTGTTGATTAAATAGGCAGCGACTCTTGTGGCCTCTCCCCACATTTCCTTATTTAATTTGGAATCCAGCAAAAGTGCTCTGGTTTTTTTCAATCAGAGTTCGATTCAACCTTTCTGCTTTTCCATTCAATTGTGGAGTATATGGAATTGTAAAATCAAGTATTATTCCTTTCATTTTGCACCATTCTTTAACTTGTGTATTGGCATATTCACCGCCATTATCACACCTTAATTTTGACACTTTCGCATTTAAAAATCTTTCTACTTCATTTACATATTCTTTAATATATTCTTTTGCTTCATATTTATTGCTGAGCAAATACACATAACAGAAATGTGTATAATCATCCAAAAATGTCATTATATATTTCTTATTATCATGTGTTAAGGGTTCTATTGGGCCGCACAAATCAGTATGAACAATTTCCAAAGGTCGGGTAGCTCTAGATCTTTCATTTCCAAATGGACTTCCTAGTTTGCTTTGCCATGATGCAAATTTCGCACACATCATTTTCCTGTTTTTTCCAATTTGTTAACCTCCATACCATCAACCAAACTCTCAAGTTTTCTTAGATTCTGCATTCCAATGTGTCCCAATTTTCTGTGCCATTCTTGGGTTTTGTTTTCACTTGGTAAGGTAAGGTTCGAGTCATTTTGCTTTGAAAAATGTTGTTCAATATTTACAGCATAAAGTCCATTTTCAAGTTGATCTCCTTCTAGAACTTTTTTCCCATCTTTCAAAATTGTCACTTTATCACCTTTAAAATTTACTTCTCCTCCGTTGTTAACAATTGAGGTCACTGACAAAAGGTTTTTTTGATAATTCATGCACAAATATTACTTCATTTAAGTTACATTGTCTCCCCTTAAATTGTCCTGAAGTTTTTGCTCTCATACCTTCTTCTTTTTTGGCAACATTGATGTTCACATCACACTTTTTTTGATGATCAAGCAACTTTTCTTCATTAATCATGTGACAGGTGGATCCGCTATCAGCAATGAAAGTGACTGATGATCTTTTATCATATTCTTCTCTTTGTTCAGCAATGAAAGCAATGGGAGGTTGCTTTTCTTTGTTCCTGAAATAGCAGTCTTTTTCTTTATGATTAAACTTTTTACATATTCTGCATTGTTCTTTGTTTACTTTAGCAGCAGGTTTACTGTTGTTCTTAAAGAAACAGTCCTTTTCTTCATGGTTAGTTTTTTTACAAAATTTTCAGAATTTTCTTTGGGTGCAATTTTTAGATATATGTCCTGGTTTATTACAAGTAAAACATACCTTTTGTTTTGTTGCATTCATAGCCACTCGGTCTTCTGGTTGGCTCTGTCTATTTCTTCTTATTTCTTCAGTGGTCAATCTTGATATTAGATTTTCAATAGTTTTTTTCATCTTTTCCGGTTTGACTCCCAAGCAGTACAAAAATATTTATATTCTTCTGGCAAAATTGTTAAAATCTTTGATATAACAATATTGTCATCAAAGTTCTGTTTTAGATTATTGAGTTTAAAAGCCAAATTTCTTAAATTACTTATGTTGGCTACAAGGTCTACATTTTTATCAAATTTATAAGTGTGAAATTCTTGTAGCAGCTTACATTTTAATTGTTCATCATCTCTTTCAAATATTCTGCATATGGTGTCATACATTGATTTGGCATTTTCACAATGTATTATGTGTGTTAATATCGTTTTATCGATGCTCGAAATAATATATTTTTGGGCTTTAGCATCTTTTATTATCCATACGTTTTTTTTTCTTTTTCATCCTTTTGATCTTTAAAACACAATTTACCATTTATTATTTCAATTAAATTATTAGCTTTAAAAATAATGTTAATTTGAAATTTCCAAATATCAAAATTTTCAGAGTCTTTTAATTTATCTATAATCGAAATATCTTCCATAACAGCAGCCATTTTTATTTTTACGATTTTAGATTTTAAGTTATAACAACGCTTTATGCTGCCACTGTTAGAAAGGTTTTAGGGTTTTATATTATTTTATAAATTAATACATACGATTTTAGTAATTGAAAATATAGTTTATTAAAAATTACCAGAACAAAACAAAAGGATTAACTTATTAGAGTTGTTTATATTCTAAATTTTACTGCAGTGTAGCAAAATATATATTTTAAAACATTTTGAAAGAAAATAATTATTAATTAATATTTTATAAAATATTAGTCTAAAATTGAATTCATATATTTAACAACATCAACGGTGATTTTACAACTACTGTTTATACATTACTACAATGGAGTCTTACATCAACGGTGATTTTACAACTACAGTTTATACATTACTACAATGGAGTCTCACATCAACGGTGATTTTACAACTACTGTTTATACATTACTACAATGGAGTCTTACATCAACGGTGATATTACAATGACTGTAGAGCGCTGTGTTTCACAAGTAAGAATTATATTTCCAAAATATTTAAACATAATAATGTTTTATTACTTAAAATAATATGAACTTAAAATGCACTTTGACCAATAACAAATTTAGCGATAAATTTTCATACTGAACGTCCAGCACTTAAAGAAGAGAAAGAATGTCTTAATAAAAAAATTGGTTAAAAAAACAAGTCGCCATATGTTTTAATGACAAAGTAGTAAAAAGCAATCCCCCAATGAATTAGCTTTCTTAATATTCAGACACAATAAACGCAAGACAAATGATGGATCCAACTTGAATGACGGTAGGCTTTTATCTCCAAATGCTTTGTGTAATTGTTATATTACTTCTGTGGAACAATCTAGGAGAATCCTGAATGGGACGAGTGTCTTCAATAAAAGCTTTTTATTGTTGTTGATACAATTAAAAAAAATGATTTTGCTATTATTTCAATTTTAAATGATATTTAGATACAAGGACATAGTAGAGGCCATCTGCTAATCAAATAATATCCCCTGCTTGCCCCACGTTTCCACTACCCCTGCGAGACATCTCCAGCCGCCAGATCCTATGGTCCCTTGCCACCTGACATCACGCTTGGGCTCAAAAATCATAACTTTTGGTTAGTAGCCCGTAAAACCATATTTTCTCTAATCAAATTTTAATTTTTAACGATATTTTATTATTTTGTAAAATAAATATTTAACATTCATATTTAAAATTTTAAAATTTCAATTGAAAAAAAAAAAAAAAAAATTCAGAGAGAAAATATTTTTATATATATTTTATTTTCTAAAAATATCATCTTTTGTTTATGCTCAAAAACTTAGCTTAAAAAGATCAGAATCTATTTTATATATTTTATTTAACGTGAATAAAATAAACATAATATATAAAACGTGTATAAATATACTCTTGAATATATAATTGATATTTTCACAATGAGGGTTACTAATTCTGAAAACATGAAATCTCGATTCCAACAAGCATCTCAGAAAGGCCAAAAATATGTGGTTATTTCTTTAATAAGACAAGGAATAGATGTAAATTCTAGGTTTTGGATAGGTTTTACAGCTTTACATGAATGTTCAAAATTTGGCCATGTTGATACAGCCCGTATCTTGATAGAAGCTGGTGCTGAGGTCAATAGAAGGAATTTCAAATCTTCAACACCTTTAGATCTGGCTATACTTGGTGAACATGTTGAAATGGTCAAGTTACTCTTGGAATCAGGAGCTCATGTAAACAGCAAAGATTGTTTGGGCACCACGCCTTTATATTTATCATGTTGTACTGCCCCAAATGAGGAAATCGCTAAAATTCTAATTAAAGCTGGTGCTGATATAAATGCAAGAATAGATTCCTGTTCCAGAACCTGTTTGCATCATTCAGAAAAAATAAATATTGCCGACATTTTACTAAGAAATGGAGCTTCGATTAATATACAAGATATGATTGGATATACCCCATTATACGCCGCTCTGCAAATGGGCAATTTAGAAATGGTTATGCTTTTACTTTCGAAAGGAGCGGATCCTAACATAATGAATTATGATGACGTTTTTCCTTTACACACAGCTATAGCATTTGGCAATCGAAAAGCTGTCGAGCTGTTGATCTTTAACGGGGCAGATATTTTTAAAAAGGTTGATAGAATAGGTTGTCTAGATCAAGCCGTAGCTTTCCATCACATAGATATAGCAAAGTTACTAATCATGCATATGGTCGTAAAAAAGCGAACTTTCTTGAAGCCTGAGATCGTTGCCAATGAACCGACACTTTTAAAATATTGGGAGGACTGCCAAGCTGAAACTGAATAAATGGACAAGACCGTCATTGGGAAAAGCACCATTACCTACCGCAAGTTTGTCCTGGAATCCAGTGAGAACAAGCTGGCACTATACTTGTCCCATAAAACTACTCGGGTGAAGGAAACACTATCCAATACTGAAGTTCTGAATAAAAAACTCAAAATATATTCTCTACTCATCGGAAAAAAGGTTTCTTTAGGTGAAAAAAGAAAGGCATTTCTTGATAAAATGAAGACGTTCGTAAAAGCAACCAAGCTAAAACATCTGAGTTTTACTACAAAAGCCGAAGTTATACAATGTTTGGAGAAAATGCAGGCTATATAACAAAACCAGTCCAATACAATAGTAGAGCGGTCTAGAGATTAATTTGGCGAAACCGCTGAGAGGGTTCACTACTGATGAGCCAAGCCCTCTCATTCATTAAATCATATCATTGCAGTAAGGTCTGTAGAGATTTAAAAAAGAAACGCATTGCCAGTAAATTTATTTGTGTAAAAAAAAAAAGAATTACCTCATAGAGAATAACAAGTGAACTCAACAATTTTAATGTTATTATAATTACTTCTGAATTTCTATATTCCCTGGAATCAACAAGTAAAAGTAGAAGATAACTGTAAATATTTAAAGTCTTAACTGCACAATAAATTGATATGGTCCAAATTTATTTATTCTTTCTAATGGTTTTGTAAATATACTAGTGCAACAGCCATTTCATTGTAAGAATTAAGAATGATGATCAGGCTTAAATACTATAAAAGGTTTATATTTTCTGTGAAAATATAAAGTGAGCCTAAGACTATAAGATTTTCTAATAAATCTAAGTTCTCTCCCAGTCAAATATATCTATCTCTATATATAAAAGTCAATGTCTGTCTGTCTGTTTCGCGATAAACTCAAAAACAACTGGACCAATTGGTACCAAATTTTGCATGTCGCTTTTTATAAACCAGAGGAAAATTTTCGGCTACATTTTGATCAGTATTTTCGGCTATTTCTTTTTTTTTTCATTTGAAGAACTTTTTTTTTTTACGCGGAGTAATCCGGAATGGAATGAATACCAAAATATGGCCATTTTTTATACGCATCGGTGGTTCAGTGGTAGAATGCTCGCCTGCCACGCGGGCGGCCCGGGTTCGATTCCCGGCTGATGCATTTTTTTTTCAATTTTTAAAACTCATTTATATTATATACTAGACGTATGACCCGGCTTCGCCCGAGAATTCCCCCGATTGCAATATCCTTCATACTGAAATTACATCAATAATAAATATTAGAAGTGACATAGAATAGCAATACAGAAGTAACACATAAATTACAGGAAAAAAGTGTGTGTGATGGCAAAAATTGTGTTATATTAGTGTTTAGGTATTTGATTTAATTAATATGGTTGATATTATAATATATATTTATATTATATACTAACGGACGTACCCGGCTTCGCCCGGGTTTTACCCGAGTAAAGGTTTGTCTAACGAATCTCTTGATAAAGTGAACATTTTTTCCGGTCCCTTGAAAAATACTCGATAAGTTGAATAAAATCAATATTAATTGGTTCCCTCGGTAATTGGAAGTTAAAGGAATAGTGTTTTGCCTTGGAATTGTACCATTATTCTTGTCTCAAATAAATTGCCGTGTCATCCTGAATTTTGTCTTTCCTAATTTTCTACATTACAAAATCATCGTATCATCATGATAATATTTATAGCAGATTGTTGAATTATAACAGATAAATTATAATATTTATCTTGATTATTTTTAGTCGAAAAGTTATTTCAAAAATTTTATTTGCTAGAAACCTTCCCAGTAATATACTAAATAACTTCCCAAAGTTTCATGGCGTTCCAATGAGTGGTTTGGTCAGTCATAAAGGACAGACAGACACACATACATTCATTTTTATATATATACTAGCGGATGTGTACCCGGCTTCGCCCGGGTTTTATCCGAGTGAAAGTTTGCCTAACGAATATTATATATTATGAAGTATAATAAACAATGCTAAAGATTAGTTTTAATTATTAATCAAGATTGTGTGTGAATATGTGAGAAAGATGTAATATCGTTGTTGTTTTCTTGGCCGACTGTTTTACATATGGTGTTATCTTAAAATTGCTTGTTTTGAATATATTTTTAGATTGAGTTGAATGAATTGCTAAATTTTTTTTATTTATATATAAATAAAATTAACTCTGTTGAATTTTTTTGTATTTTATCGATAACAGCAAAGTTATGTATTTTAAAGTTAGGAAAAATATTTTGATGTTAAGCAAAACCTGCTCCATCTCGTTTTACATAAATGTTGAAAATTTGGTCGAAATTGATGCATTGTAACGAAAGTTTTTAGCGAACACCACTTATGAAATTTCCATTTATATAGAAGATATAATATAAATGAGTTTCAAAAATTGTTAAAAAATAATGCATCGGCCGGGAATCGAACCCTGGCCGCCCGCGTGGCAGGCGAGCATTCTACCACTGAACCACCGATGCTTTAAAAAAATCAAATTCATTTATCGTCGCGACCAGTGCTGCGCCCTAGCGGTAAAAGACTGGAACTAACGCTTTTTGGTTTTTTATTTTTTTTAAAAAGCACATTAACTTTTTTAGTTTTTTGAATAGCCTATATGTTAAACGAAATCTTCAGCTACCAACATGCGAAATTCCATAATGATTGAGTCAGTAGATTTTGCGTGATGCGATAACAAACATCGATTTCGCATTTCATTTTTATATATATATAAGGATAAGGATAAGGATAGGCGAGTGATCCGGCTTCGCCCGAGAAATCCCTTGGGTGCAATTTCCTTCATACTAAAAGTATATCAATAATAAATATTGAAGTGCCATAGAATAGCAATACAGAAGTAATACATAAACTACAAGAAAAAAAGTGTGTGTGATGGCAAAAATTGTATTATATTAGTGTTTAGGTATTTGATTTAATTAATATAGTTGATATAATAATATATATTTATATTATACTAGCCGAATGACCCGGGCAACGCCCGGGGTTTACCCGATTAAATGCTTTTATTCAAATACTATTCGTTACAATTATAAATTGGCGCCGTGGATGTCATTCTTGTCTCTATATATATAAAAGTCAATTTCTGTCTGTCTGTTTCGCGATAAACTCAAAAACTACTGAACCAATAGGTACCAAATTTTGCATGTCGCTTTTTATAAACCTGAGGAAAATTTTCGGCTGCATTTTGATTAGTATTTTTGGCTAATTCTTTTTTTTCATTTGAAGAACTTTTTTTTACATTTTTAACTTTTTTTTATTAAAACTATATATTTTTAGTCAGAAAATGATGATGACGATATTGCTGTATCATGTTTGATTATTAGATACACTAGACGAATGGCCCGGGCAACGCCCGGGTTTTACCCGAGTGTGTATATATTTTAAAAACGTTTTAATTCAAATACTATTCGTTACAATTATAAATTGGCGCCATGGATGTCACTCTTGTGAAACGTCCCGTTCCAAACTGTGTGTTTTTAAAATGTTTTAATTAAAATACTATTCGTTACAATTATAAATTGGCGCCGTGGATGTCTCTCTTGTGAAACGTTCCGCCCCAAACTGTGTGTGTCTTGAAAATATAAAAATAAAAATGTGAATTTTCATAAAGATTTCATCATGTCGATTTTTTTTTAAATTTCACCTACTAAATCGATATATTGACTAAATAGAAAACTGCATAGTAATAAAGATCATTTTTTAAAGGCACCATATCGTTTTTTTTTTCAATAAAATCAAACAAAAATTAACGATAAATAACGATAATTGGCTTAAAAAGAAATTGCCTTAAAAAAAAGAAACATTCGCGGTGATTTTGTCTTGCATTCGATTATACAATTATTATATACGAATGACCTGGGCAACGCCAGGGTTTTACCCGATAAAATGCTTTTATTCAAATACTATTCGTTACAATTATAAATTGGCGCCGTGGAAGTCAATTTTGTATAATATATAAATGAGTTTTAAAAATTGTAAAAAAAAAAAAATGCATCGGCCGGGAATCGAACCCGGGCCGCCCGCGTGGCAGGCGAGCATTCTACCACTGAACCACCGATGGTTATGAAAATTCCCATCCGTGAGCTTCAGACAAACAAACAGACAGAATAAGGCAAATATATAAGTAGATACGAATGACCCGGGCAACGCCCGGGTTTTACCCGATTAAATGCTTTTATTCAAATACTATTCGTTACAATTATAAATTGGCGCCGTGGATGTCTTTCTTGTATAATATATAAATGAGTTTTAAAATTTGTAAAAAAAAATGCATCGGCCGGGAATCGAACCCGAGCCGCCCGCGTGGCAGGCGAGCATTCTACCACTGAACCACCGATGGTTATGAAAAATCCCATCCGTGAGCTTCAGACAAACAAACAGACAAACAGACAGAATAAGGCAAATATATAAGTAGATAATTATATCGGGAAAAATTCCAAAAAGCAGAGACCACGGGTGAAACCAGTTCATTATTTTGTACGCAGGAACAAAATTCTAACAGAAAAACATTCATTCGAGCAGAATGAATATTCGTAACGAATATTATTTGAATAAAAACATTTAATCGGGTAAAACCCGGGCGTTGCCCGGGTCATTCGTCTAGTATAATATATAAATGAGTTTTAAAAATTGTAAAAAAAAAAAAATGCATCGGCTGGGAATCGAACCCGGGGCGCCCGCGTGGCAGGCGAGCATTCTACAACTGAACCAAAAGCAAACGGTGACAGAATTAAGAACGCATGACATTGATAAATGTATATAATCCGTGACAGAGGCGGCCGATGAGGAAAGACGGTCGTGACTATATATAGTAACTAGCCGAATGACCCGGGCAACGCCCGTGTTTTACCCGATTGAATGTTTTTATTCAAATACTATTTGTTACAATTATAAATTGGCGCCTTAAATAAATGCATATCCTAATCCTAATCAATCAGTCATAGGCCGCCTCTATCACGGATGGCCGGCGCCCTCCTATTGGACGGCTACGATCACGTGTCATCGTTGGCGCGTAGGTGACCTTGAGTGATGTAATGCCCCCCCCCCTGCCGGCGGCGCGCGACCGTTCCCTGCCGGCGAGCACGTGACCTCCCTGTGCGCGCATCCGTGACAGAGGCGGCCGATGAGGAAAGACGGTCGTGACTATATATATTAATTAATAATAATAATTATCATTGGATAATGATAATGATCATAATGATGATGCGCGCGCATCCGTGACAGAGGCCAGGAAAGACGGTCGTGACTATATATATGTTGACTAGCCGAATGACCCGGGCAACGCCCGGGGTTTACCCCGATTAAATGCTTTTATTCAAATACTATTAGTGACAATTATAAATTGGCGCCGTGGATGTCATTCTTGTATAATATATAAATGAGTTTTAAAAATTGTAAAAAAAAAAAATGCATCGGCCAGGAATCGAACCCGGAGCGGCCGCGTGGCAGGCGAGCATTCTACAACTGAACCAAAAGCAAACGGTGACAGAATTAAGAACGCATGACGATGATAACTGTATATTATCCGTGACAGAGGCGGCCGAAGAGGAAAGACGGTCGTGACTATATATAGTAATAATCCAAACTGTACCTTATCATGGATGTGGTCTTTTTACCTTGTGTTTATAATCTATAATCCAAATTGTACCTTATTATGGATGTGGTCTTGTTACCTTGTGTTTATAATCTACGAATGACCTGGGCAACGCCAGTGTTTTACCCGATTGAATGTTTTTATTCCAATACTATTTGTTACAATTATAAATTGGAGCCGTGGATGTCACTCTTGTGAAACGTCCCGCTCCAAACTTTACATATACATTAGGTCAGCTGGTATTACCCCTCATTTTCACCGCTAGAGGCGCGAGCGAATTGACTTTTTGTAAATATACATAATTATAAAGATAGAAGCTTCTATAGAAGATAATGATCATAATGATGATGCGCGCGCATCCGTGACATGAAGAATTGAGGAAGGACGGTCGTGACTATATATGTTGATAATAATAATATTTATTATTATCATTAGATAATGACAATGATCATAATGATGATGCGCGCGCATTCGTGACAGAGGCGGCCGCCTGGCTGATGAGGAAAGACGGTCGTGACTATATAATAAAATAATCCGAACTGTTCCCGGTCCCTTGAAAAATACTCGATAAGTTGAATAAAATCAATATTAATTGGTTCCCTCGGTAATTGGAAGTTAAAGGAATAGTATCTTGCCTTGGAATTGTATCATTATTCTTGTATGGATGTACCCGGATTCGCCCGGGTTTTACCTGAGTAAAGGTTTGTTTAACGAATCTCTCGATAAAGTGAACATTTTTTCCCGGTCCCTTGAAAAATACTCGATAAGTTGAATAAAATCAATATTAATTGGTTCCCTCGGTAATTGGAAGTTAAAGGAATAGTATCTTGCCTTTGAATTGTATCATTATTCTTGTCTCAAATAAATTGCCGTGTCATCCTGAATTTTGTCTTTCCTAATTTTCTACATTACAAAATCATCGTATCATCATGATAATATTTAGAGCAGATTGTTGAATTATAACAGATAAATTAGAATATTTATCTTGATTATTTCTAGGCGAAAAGTTATTTCAAAAATTTTATTTGCTAGAAACCTTCCCAGTACTATACTAAATAACTTCCCAAAGTTTCATGGCGATCCAATGAGTGGTTTGGTCAGGCATAAAGGACAAACAAACAAACAAACAGACACACATACATTCATTTTTATATATATAGACTAGCGTATGTGCCCGGCTTCGCCCGGGTTTTACCCAAGTGAATGTTTGTCTAACGAAAATTTGTTAAAACAATTCTCTTTAAGCTTATAAAACGTACTCGGCTTCGCCCGGGGTTTTACCCGAGTAAAGGTTTGTCTAGCGAACATTTGTTAAAACAATTCTCTAAAAACTTATTAAAAAATAAAAAAGATATATTTTGATAATTTGAAACTCGTAAATTTGAATCTCTCGATAAAGTGAACATTTTTTCCTGGTCCCTGTGTGCCGTGTCATCCTGAATTTTGTCATTCCTAATTTTCTACATTAGAAAATCATAGTTTTATCTAGTGAACTTTTTTTCCCCGTGTCACATTGCCGTGTCATCCTGAGATAATCTTACTTTTGATAAATAATATTTAAGATAACAAACTTAGTGATAAGAAAACTTGTTAACATCGTCACAATGGGGGCGCTGCTTGCGAGTTAAATCTACAAATCTGCAAATAACTCTAAGGATATTCAAGATATTCAGGAAATTATTTTTCAAAAACCTTCCCAGTGATATACCTAATAATATCCCAAAATTTCACGGCGATTGGATGATTGGTTTTTGAATCTATAGAGTACAAACAAACAAACAAACAGACAGACAGACAGACATTCAATTTTATATATATAGATAATCCAAACTGTACCTTATCATGGGTGTGATCTTATTACCTTGTGTTTATAATCTACAACGCCCGGGGTTTACCCGAATAAATGCTTTTATTCAAATACTATTCGTTACAATTATAAATTGGCGCCGTGGATGTCATTCTTGTATAATATACTAGACGAATGACCCGGGCAACGCCCGGGTTTACACGATTAAATGTATTATTCAAACACATAAAACATAGCAAAATAAAACATAGCAAATATAGCAAGAACAGTTATTTTAAACGGCGAATTAGATCAGTTATAGCAAAAAAATGAAAAAATATATTTAAATATGTGAAATAGTTATAAATTAGATAACCTGTAAATATAGTTAAGGACTCTTGCATTGTAATTAAGTAAAGCTTCTCGTCTAGAACACTGAGGCGACCTGCCGGCAGCCAACGGGCGCGCGCCGCCGGCAGGTCGCTTGAGTGTTCTAGAGGGCGCTGCTCGTGAGCTAAGTCGAATAATTTGAATATATAGTTTTAATAATTGATTTATATATTTTTTAAAATAGCCTATCGTCATCCCCGTTATTTTTTACCTATATATGGAAATTTTGGTTTGAATTAGTGAACTACTGCGAATTTGTATACCGGACATACAAACCAACAAACAAACAGACAAACATACAAACATTCATTTTTATATATATAAGAAGATAAAAGAGTTTTAAAAATTGTAAAAAAAAAAATGCATAGGCCGGGAATCGAACCCGGGGCGCCCGCGTGGCAGGCGAGCATTCTACCACTGAACCAAAAGCAAACGGTGACAGAATTAAGAACGCATAACGATGATAACTGTATATTATCCGTGACAGAGGCCACGACAGACGGTCGTGACTATATATATTACTAGCCGAATGCCCGTGTTTTACCCGACTGTAGATGTTACAACGTGATCCTTAGGTCGCTGGTTCAAATCCGGCTCGAGGGAGCCGGCGAGCACGTGACCTCCCTGTGCGCGCGCATCCGTGACAGAGGCCGATGAGGAAAGACGGTCGTGACAATATATAGGGATATTATATCTCTATATATATAAAAATGAATGTTTGTATGTTTGTCTGTTTGTTTGTTTGTTGGTTTGTATGTCCGGTATTCAAATTCGCAGTAGTTCACTAATTCAAACCAAAATTTCCATACATAGGAAAAATAAATACGGGGAAGATGATAGGCTATTTAAAAATATATATAAATCAATTATTAAAACTATATATTTTTAGTCAGAAAATGATGATTACGATATTGCTGTATCATGTTTGATTATCAGATACAAAATTATATCGGGAAAAATTCCAAAAAGCAGAGACCATGGGTGAAACCAGTTCATTATTTTGTACGCAGGAACAAAATTCTAACAGAAAAACATTCATTCGAGCAGAAAACAAAAGCCAAATCATCTTTCTATAAAAATATCGCTTCTCAGACACAAAGTTTGGAGCGGGACGTTTCACAAGAGTGACATTCACGGCGCTAATTTATAATTGTAACGAATAGTATTTGAATAAAAACATTTAATCGGGTAAAACCCGGGCGTTGCCCGGGTCATTCGGCTAGTATAATATACGTGAGTTTTAAAAATTGTAAAAAAAATGCATCGGCCGGGAATCGAACCCGGGCCGCCCGCGTGGCAGGCGAGCATTCTACCACTGAACCACCGATGCTTAAAAAAAATGGCCATATTTAGGTATTCATTCCATTCCGGATTAGTCCGCGTAAAAAAGTTCTTCAAATGAAAAAAAGAAATAGCCAAAAATACTAATCAAAATGCAGCCGAAAATTTTCCTCAGGTTCATAAAAAGCGACATGCAAAATTTGGTACCAATTGGTTCTGTAGTTTTTGAATTTATCGCGAAACAGACAGACAGACATTGACTTTTATATAGAGAGAGATAATATAAATGAGTTTTAAAAATTGTAAAAAAAAAATGCATCGGCCGGGAATCGAACGCGGGCCGCCCGCGTGGCAGGCGAGCATTCTACCACTGAACCACCGATTATTATAAAAAATGGCCATATTTGGGTATTGATTCCATTCCGGATTACTCCGCGTAAAAAAAAAAGTTTTTCAAATGAAAAAAAAAAAATAGCCATCGGGGGAATTCTTGGGCGAAGCCGGGTCATACGTCTAGTGTAAAATAAAAATGAATAGGAAAATACACATTTCCTCAAATTGTTTATCTATTCTCTAAATATATTGTCACTGTATAATATTTGCCTTTCTATTTTCCAATTTGTCATATAAATTTTCATATAATAATTTTTGTATAAATAGTAGCCAAAATTGACTATATCAAAGAAGCTCGTTTTGGCATTCATGTTGAATAAACTTTAGATAGAAAACCGCGCTTCGCATGATTCCTAGTATCTATTTGACAAGGGAAATCCGTGACAATATGCAGTTAAACCTGTCTAGAGCGCTCCCTCTTGGAACTCACCAAAATAAGGTTTTAAAGAGAGGGGGTACTATAGGCAGGTTGCTTAATAATTTATGTACAAGGGCAATCATTTTGTGTGTTTTTAATATTGTTTATATCATTGGCATTTCTTAAATAAAGTATATATAGTCATTAATTAACTTAAAACAAAAAATGGGTGTAACTTCATCCCAAGATATTTTTATCCAAAAAGTTGTGTCCAAAAGATTAAATAATTTGTAAATCTCAGGGTCAGTCATATCAGGACAGGCGTGTTCGTACCCAACCAATAGGAGAGCGCCATTCCAAAAAAAAAAGGCAAGTGGGGGGGGGGGGGGGGCAAAGGTGGCGTGACCGTAGCCAACCAATAGGAGGGCGCCATTCCAAAAAAAAGCAAACGGTGACAGAGATGAAAACTGATGACTGATTGTTGATTAGGAGATGACGCATGACGCTCGTAACTGTATATAGAATATATGTGGCAATATAATAATAATGTGGGAAAAGAGAAATAATCACACCACAATTTGGTAGAGAAATCCTAGACAACCAGAGAGAGATGGATAGAGCTGGGCCCGGCCGCCGCTGAGCGGCCGACCGTTCGTTTCGAACACAAAATCACCAACTGTCTTAATTAGTCCTGAGGTTCCAAGTAACGCCCCTGTGGTCGCCTCTTGGATGTCGCTGCTGTCTCAAGTGACCGATCCTTACCCGCCCTCTCTCTCTGGGTTGACTGTAGGTTTTCTTTATTATTCCTGGAAGAGCCATATTATGACATATATATATGGGTAAAACTTCAACAAGGGAGGTTTAGAAATGATTATCGTTTTAGTCCCGTTTGTAGAACGGGATAATGATCTATTTCTTAATATACATCTAGACCATGTAGAAGTCTGGAATTTTATAGGCTATTTCATTTCTGCTAGCAATGTAAGTTAATGAAATGTCAGACCTATAGTTGACCTTCGTGGCATGGAATATATTAGAGAATAGAAATTGTATTGTTCCTTTCAAACGAAGCTGTTTCTGTGATGTAAAAAGCGGCCAGCATTCTATAATAATATGGGCGGTAATGAAATAATTTCTAGGCTTACTTTCAATTTTTGTGATCGATTTTTGATATATTCCCAGACCACATAGAGGTGTTATATTTGGCTCAAACAACTTATAAAGTGTAAGTGATATATATATCAAGCTTTTAGCAGACTTTGGTGACCAGGTATAAGACATAAAATAGAATTTTTATATTCCTTTTAAAATGAAGAAAATAAGCGCATCAGTTTCTGTAGCGTAATTATTGGTTGATATCATGAATATTCAATATTCCAAGAAGAAAATCTGGTTCTTTAGGCAACTAAAGCTAGTCATATTTTTCGCGTGTAAACTTCCGAATTGCCTTAGACTGCTAATTGACTCTTTCTGTCATATGCAGCCTACCCCACATTATACACCCAATATTCAACTCTGCTGTGTCAAAGGTCACAGCAGTGGATGCATTTTTAATTTAGGGGCTACTCCCTATTTATCCACTTATCGAATATTACAGCCACGAAAAGGAAAAACACACTTTGTTTATTTAGAAAAGTTTTGAATAAAAAGCACGCGATGTCTTCACACGCGCCTGCCAGAAAGTTGTCATTCTAATTCCGCTCTCCGTGGCCAACAATGCAAATATATATACACATAACTATAAAATTCTGCATATATCCATGTCTTAAAATTACAAATATAACTGATAGACAAAACTTAAGGAAGTTGTACCTTATAGCATATATATATCGGGATTCAGAAAATATCTCTCAGAGTTATTTTCTGAATCCCGATATATATATGCTATAAGGTACAACTTCCTTAAGTTTTGTCTATCAGTGTATTTTCTCACATGAGTTTCTTTTTTATTAAAAAAATAAATAAATTACAAACCAATTTAAAATTTTCAGTTATAAATATATTCACGCTGCGCGCGTTTGTTTTTTGTAAATATTTCTGGTGGGATAAAGTCGATATTTTAGTAAGCCCGTTGAAGTGCGATTATCGCTTGAAAGCTAGCGTTTTTTATTTAATAAAAAAGAAACTCATTGTGAGAAAATATTTGTAATTTGAATTCTTTTCACAATTTTATCATGAATATCCCTGTCTAAAATGAAATAATTATAAATGAGACTTGAAAATATACACATGAGTCTATACGCACTGTGACAAGCGGTATTTTGGGAAATTAGGTAGCAAACCAAAGAGCCAAGCCCGTTGCACTTTCTATCTTATCTCTTTTCAAAATATTTACATGAAGAGTTGTCCACAATAAAAGAACTCAGATTACACAGATTTATTTTTATTTATTTCATCTCAATTTGCAGGTGTTACATTCGAGCACAGCTCGCGAGTCACCTTGTCCAGATTATTTACACATGGCGAGTTGTAATGCTGGTGTGGCCCCTTGAACCTTACAGGAGGGCAGTTGTTGGGTGTTTGGCTGTCAGCTAGCCATTGGGTCCAGGTCGTCGGATTCGGTGGCTGAGGTCACCAACTGTAGGAATTCTTTTTTTTTTTTTAGTTTGATTCCGTTGCAATTTCAGAAAACGATTTTTAAAGGTAATTTGCCTTTCATTGTAAGAAAGTTTTGATAATTTCTAATAACTTTTCGCACAGTTCCCTGGTGTCAGAATGAGTAGTTTTCTTTTTTGAAATTTCAGCGTAACTTTCACATGATTATATAGATAGACCTATTTATATACTACAGTTAAACCTGTCTATAGCGCCCCCTCTTGGGACTCACCAAAATAGGGTACTATAGAGAGGGGGTGCATAGACAGGTCACTTTTAATGTAAATCTCATCGTACTACGTATTTAAAATCGGGCGCTATAGAAAGGGAGGCGATATTTGGAGGGAGTGCTATAGATAGGCTTAACTGTAATATATTCCCCTTATTTTATCTACCATATATTTACTATTTTATCATATATTTTCCACCTTGTAACAATTGATTAGAAGAATAAATTAAATTGTTTAAATTGTCAATTGTCGATGTACCTATACATTATGGATTATACAAACATCAATCTCAGAATATTTACGCCAATGCAGGCTTGTTTGCAGGAATGGCATGAAGATCTTTAGCTTTCAACGTTATTGGCCGTTCTCTAAAGGTTTGATCTGCAAGGCTGTAGTTACCTGATTTGAAGCGTTTGTACCAATTTTATATGGTCTGAATATACAGTTAATATTATACTTTTCAATGATACAATTTATATTATATGAAATAAAAAAATCGCAAAAATAATTAGTTTATGATTGCCTCAAGGAAATATTTAATAACATCGGCTTCTCGTTGTTTGTTGGATACAGTGATTTCACTAATTTACAAAGAAACATTCCTCTAGTTATTAGAACTGCAATGGACCAGTTTATAAAGTTGGATTATACAAGAAACTCTGTACTTTATTTTCATTATAAGTATTTTATACATCAACTACAATGGAGTCTTACATCAACGGTGATTTTACAACTACTGTTTATACATTACTACAATGGAGTCTTACATCAACGGTGATTTTACAATGACTGTTTATACATTACTACAATGGTTTCTTACATCAACGGTGATATTACAATGACTGTAAAGCGCTGTGTTTCCCAAGTAAGAATTATATTTGCAAAATATTTAAACATAATAATGTTTTATTACTTAAAATAATATGAACTTAAAATGCACTTTGACCAATAACAAATTTAGCGATAAATTTTCATACTGAATGTAAGAAGAGAACTTAACACTTAAAGAAGAGAAAGAATGTCTTAATAAAAAAAATTGGTTGAAAAACATGTCGCCATATGTTTTAATGACAAAGTAGTAAAAATCAATCCCCCAATGAATTAGCTTTCTTAATATTCACAGACAATAAACGCAAGACAAATGATGGATCCAACTTGAATGACGGTAGGCTTTTATCTCCAAATGCTTTGTGTAATTGTTATATTACTTCTGTGGAACAATCTAGGAGAATCCTGAATGGGACGAGTGTCTTCAATAAAAGATTTTTATTGTTGTTGATACAATTTTAAAAAATGATTTTGCTATTATTTCAATTTCTAAATGATATTTAGATAAAAGGACATAGTAGAGGCCATCTGCTAATCAAATTATAATTTTTAACGATATTTTTTCATTTTGTAAAATAAATATTTAACATTCAATATTTGAAATTTTAAAATTTCAATTGAAAAAAAAAAAAAATTTCAGAGAGAAAATATTTTTATATATTTTTTATTTTCTAAAAAATCATCTTTTGTTTATGCTCAAAAACTTAGCTTAAAAAGAGCAGAATCTATTTTATATATTTTATTTAACGTGAATAAAATAAACATAATATATAAAACGTGTATAAATATACTCTTGAATATATAATTGATATATTTTCACAATGAAGGTTACTAATTCTGAAAACATGAAATCTCGATTCCAACAAGCATCTCAGAAAGGCCAAAAAAATGTGGTTATTTCTTTAATAAGACAAGGAATAGATGTAAATTATACGTTTTGGATAGGTTTTACAGCTTTACATGAATGTTCAAAATTTGGCCATGTTGATACAGCCCGTATCTTGATAGAAGCTGGTGCTGAGGTCAATAGAAGGAATCTCATGTCTTTAACACCTTTAGATCTGGCTATATTTGGTGAACATGTCGAAATGGTCAAGTTACTCTTGGAATCAGGAGCTCATGTAAACAGCATAGATTACCGTCACCTAGATATAGCAAAGTTACTAATCATGCATATGGTCGTAAAAAAGCCAACTTTCTTGAAGCCTGAGATCGTTGCCGAAGAACCGACACTATCAAAATATTGGGACGACTGCCAAGCTGAAACTGAATATATGGACAAGACCGTCATCGGGAAAAGCACCATTACCTACCGAAAGTTTGTCCTGGAATCCTGCGAGAACAAGCTGGCACTATACTTGTCCCATAAAACTACTCAGGTGAAGGAAACACTACCCAATACTGAAGTTCTGAATAAAGAACTCAAAATATATTCTCTACTCATCGGAAAAAAGGTTTCTTTGGGTGAAAAAAGAAAGACATTGCTTGACAAAATGAAGATGTTCATGAGATCAACCTAGCTAAAACATCTGAGTTTTACTAAAAAAGCCAAAGTTATACAATGTTTGGAGAATTACCTCATTGAGAATATCAAGTGAACTCTCCAATTTTAATGTAAAGATGATTATTTAAAAATTTGTATATTCCCTGAAATCAACAAAGGACAGAAGAAGATAACTCTGAACCTTCAAAGTCTTAACTGTAATATAAATTCGAACGAACTAAATTTATGTAAATTATTTTATTCTTTCTAAGTTATTAATAAATATTGTGATTGTAAATAAATTCGTGCGATTTTAATAAATATGGCGATATTAAATTATTATACTATTGCCTTTTTTTTTTTTTTTTTTTTAGATGCGGGGTGCATCAATGTCTAGATTATTCAAGATGGTGGCCCCTTCATTGGAAATGGTGGTTTGTCCTTGATCATCGACAATAAGCTTGTCTATTCCTCTAGGATCTAGGGTGGTCCGAATAGCATCAGTAACCGCTTGGCGTTTAGTAGAGAAGTATAAACGATTTCCATTGTTTCATCTGGCAAAAGAGTATAAAGTGTATGTGTGAGACTATATAGCTTTATAATAAATCTTAGTTTTCTCTCTGCCATGTACCTAGTTACTGTATATAGATATATACAGTAGAACCTCCCTGTAAATGACAACACCTAATTACAGAACCAAATTGTCCTTTAGGGAGAGGTGTCCTCTTACCGGAGAGTTGCTAAATAGTAAAAATGGTAATTTTGCAAATAAAAACTGTCCTTTGTAGAGAGGTGTCAACTGAAGAGAGGTTCTACTGTATATATGTTATATAAAAATATTATTTTATTTAAAATTATTTCATAGATTCAAATATTCTGTTAAGTATACCACGAGATATCGCGACTTCACTTTACATAACCTATTATTGTTGTTTCCCGATGGCCAGCTCAAATTTTTTGTAAATTATGTAAATAAGTTTTTCTTTTTTTTTTATTCTTACGCCTTAAGTCAGGCAGTACTTTGATCAAATTATGTTTTTATATATCCCATAAGCTTAATTTAAGCTATTTTTAATCTTCACTATTTTTATTATTATACTTACGGGATTTTAACCACGACTGCATTACCATAGCACAATCCTCAAGATAATCAATAATAAACAGAAATCTATTTTTTAAATAACATATATATATATAGATTAAAAACAAATTAGGCATATCCTGACCGCGCTCACATGAGCTTTTTAGATGGTAGAGCGCCATCTTGTTGAACAGAAATCAAATAAACATTGCTTTTACTATTCCATGATATTTGGCCAACCCATTTTCTGTTCCACTAGATGGTGCTCTACCATGATATGCCTAATTTGGTTTTGATGCCAACATCTGACGATTTATATTTTTATTATATCTTTCACAGAGATATATTTATAACCCACAAGTTGCTGGAGCGCAGAACGCTAACTACCTAGTGAAATACATAATCTAAAACTATATTTCTATATATCACATTTTTATAATATTTTAATCGGGTAGTTAGCGTTAAGTCCTTCGGGAACCTGGATTTTCTATATTTTTATCTATATTTACAATAGACCCTCCCTGTAAAGGACAACACCTATTTGCAGAGCCAAAGTGCCCTTTAGGGAGAGGTGTCTTTTTACCGGAGAGTTGTTGAATTGTGAAAATAGTAATTTTGTAAATCAAAACTGTTATTTGTGGAGAGGTGTCCGCTAAAAGGAGGTTCTACTGTATATACTAAAAATGTATTGAAGTAATAAACCTGTATAATAAATATTCTCTTACTGAGCGTAGAATGGAATAAATAAATACCTTCCTTTCCTTTATAAGAGGTGTGCTCAAAAGGTATCGCGACTTTTGAATTTTCGCGGGTTACGTATATTCGAATTTCGATCTTTTGTAGCTTTATGTCGGTACTCATGTCTCTCACTTATGCCGACAAGCTCGGCCATTTTGAATGTTCACTTAATTGTTGACAGCTGCTTTGCTTGCAGGTGTTTTGGATCGTCTTCGATTTTTACCTATTAAAAAATGGATCAAAGAACCTGTATCAAATTTTGCGTGAAAAACGAAATTAAGTGCGCGGATGCATTCCGAATGTTGACTGTGGCATACGGAGAAGCTACCTTGGACCGAAGCAACGTTTATCGGTGGTACAAAATGTTCTCAGAAGGCCGAGAAGATGCGAACGACGAAGAGCGTGCCGGACAGCCGAGCACTTCAACAACAGACGAAAAAATTAATGAAGAGGAGAAAATGATATTGGCCAATCATCGAATCACCGTTAGAGAAGTTTCTGTGGACCTAAACATATCGATTGGCTCGTGCCATTCGATTTTTATCAATGATTTGGTCGTGAGACGGGTCGCCGCAAAATTCGTGCCAAAATTGCTCAATTGCGACCAAAAACAGCATCGCATGAACATTGCTAATGAGATGTTGGACTCTGTCCGCGACGACCCAAATTTGCTCCAGAGGGTCATAACTGGTGACGAAGCGTGGGTTTATGGTTATGACGTGGAAACCAAAGCTCAATCATCTCAATGGAAGCTGCCGCACGAACCAAGACCGAAAAAAGCGCGCCAAGTTCGGTCAAATGTGAAAGTTTTGCAGACAGTTTTCTTCGATTGCAGGGGCGTGGTGCATCATGAGTTCTTGCCACAGGGTAGAACGGTCAATAAGGAATATTACCTGCAGGTTATGCGCAATTTGCGCGAAGCAATCCGCCAGAAACGCCCGGATTTGTGGAAGAACAAAAATTGGCTTTTGCACCATGATAACGCCCCTGCTCACACATCGTTGCTTGTGCGCGACTTTTTGGTCAAAAACAACACACATGATGCCGCAGCCACCGTATTCCCCAGATCTGGCCCCCTGTGACTTTTTCTTGTTCCCTAAACTGAAGAGGCCCATGAAAGGACGACGTTACGCTACACTTGACGAGATAAGACGGCATCGAAGGAGGAGCTGAAAAATATTTTAAAAAATGATTTTTGAAGTGCTTCGAAGATTGGAAAAACCGTTGGCACAAGTTTAAAATATCTCATGGGGATTACTTTGAAGGGGACAAAATAGGTATTCATGAATGAATAAATAATTTTGAAAAACACAAAAGTCGCGATACCTTTTGAACACACCTCGTATAAAAATGATATCCAAAATCTATGTTTGTCATCGCATTGCGCAAAATCTAAAGAATGTAGATTGGCTGTAGCTTTCGTTTAACATATTGTTGCACCAAGTGGCGGCTTGGCAGACTCTTCAGCCTTGATTCTCTCCTGTGCTGGGTCTTGCATCTTACCAGAGCGTGTTTCAACCATCCTGCAACTTTATAAAAGGGAATAACGAGATAAGTCTTCTTTAAGTAGCCTCCACAATCCTTTCTTTATTTTCTCACATCAAAGAGAGCTGTGAAGTCACAGTGTACCTAAATACAAATGATTATAATCTAAATAATCTGTTTTAAATAAATATCATAGAATATAAAAATAAATAAATATATAATTTAAATTTCAAATATATTAAAAATAATATAAGAAATACGCCATTAATCATGATGTAACACTTCCCCCTCTCCAGAGGTCGTCACGTCCTCGTGAGTTACCTCATCAATTCTCTCAAAATAGGGTTTGAGTCTTGAGACATGGACAATCAATGGGTCTTGGCCAGGATTATCTTTCGGCTCAATTAAGTAATTTACGTTAGACAGCTTCTTTAATATTCGATATGGGCCAAAATATTTTCTCAATAGTTTTTCACATTTTCCGATTTTCCTGACTGGTGTCCAAACTGCCACTAAATGTCCTGGTTCATAGATTCTCTCGTTGTGTTTTTTGTCATAGTTTCTCTTCATTCTTTCCTGAGTCTTTTCTGTGTTGTTAATGACTACCTGTTTCGTCCTTGCTATTTTATCTAAGTAATTTTCTATATATTCGTCATAATCGTTCATGTTACTGTCAATTGGGATATTATCGTCGTCTAAGAGGGACATGGGTTCCCTCCCAAATAACAGGAAAAATGGAGAGTAGCCTGTGGTTTCTTGAATCGTGGTATTGTACGCGTGGGTGACGAAAGGGAGGATTTCGTCCCAGTTCTTCTGGTCTGTATTTACATACATGCTTATCATGTTGATTAGAGTTCTATTTAGCCGTTCCGTTAGTCCGTTAGTCTGGGGATGGTAGCTCGTCGTGAAGCAGTGTTTAACTTTGCATATTTTCATAACCTCCTTCATCAAATTGCTAGTGAACTGTGAACCTCTGTCACTAATAAGAAACCTTGGGGCCCCGTGACGTAAAAATATTTGTTCGATTAAAAATGTAGAGACTTCTTTCACTGTTGCTTCTGAGACTGCCTTTGTTTCAGCGTACCTGGTATAATAATCAGTCAACACAATTATCCACTTCCTTCTTCTTTTCGTTGATGGCAAGGGACCAACAAAGTCAATCCCAATTCTTTCAAAAGGGTAGTTAGCTGGGGGAATGGGTTGCAAAAGTCCAGAGGGCGACTGATTTGAACCTTTCCGACTTTGGCAAAGATGGCACGTCTTTACAAATTCTGAAACATCTTTCAGCATGGAAGGCCAATGATATTTATTCTTCAAACGGTATGTGGTTCTGGCGACGCCTAGATGGCCATTCAGCATCCATATGTTTTTTACCCGATTTGTGTATTATGTCAAAATCGTATTCCTGAATTTTCAGTGCCCACCTTGCAAGTCTACCTGTTGGATCTTTAAGATTTTTCAGCCAGCACAATGCGTGATGGTCTGTAATTATCTTGAAGTGTCTTCCATATAGGTAGGGTCGTAGTTTTGATATCGCCCACACCACAGCCAAACATTCCTTTTCGGTGGTTGAGTAATTTTGCTCAGCTTTACTTAGAGTTCGACTCAAATATGATATCACCTTCTCTTCCCCACAGATAATTTGGACCAGTGTTGCACCTAAGCCGATGTTAGAGGCGTCTGTGTGAATGTAGGTGGCTGCATTTGGATCAAAGTGACCTAAAATTGGCGGATTTATCAGAGCTTTTTTAAGGTTTTGAAATGCTTCCTCTTGTTTTTCTGTCCAGGTAAATTGCGCATTTTTCCTGATGAGTCCTGTCAATGGGTCAGCAATTAATGAGAAATCTTTAATGAATTTTCTATAATAGGAACACATTCCTAGGAACGATTGTACTTCTTTGACCTTCTTGGGCTGAGGAAAATCCCTAACGGCTTTGATATTATATTCGGCCGGTTTTATACCCTGTTGGTTGGTTATATGACCAAGGATCTCAAGTTCTTCAAAAGCAAATCTGCATTTCTTGTCGTTCAGTTTCAAATTAGATTCACTAAAACATTTTAAGACAGCTTCAAGTCTTTTAAGGTGGGTTGGAAAGTCTGAGCTGTATATAATTACGTCGTCCAGATAACAAAGGCAAATCTGCCATCTTAGATTTCCAAGCACATTGTCCATATTCCTCTCAAAAGTAGCAGGGGCGTTGCATAGTCCAAAGGGCATGACGTTGAATTCGTATAAACCGTGGGTCGTAGTGAAAGCTGTCTTCTCCTTGTCTTTCTCTTCAATTTCGACTTGCCAATATCCCGATCTAAGGTCTATTGCTGAGAAGTACTTCGATCCTTGGAGAGTATCCATTACGTCATCAATTCTTGGGATTGGATAAACATCCTTTACTGTTACCTCATTCAATTTTCTATAGTCTACACAAAATCTGAACTTACCATCTCTCTTCTTGACCAGTATTACAGGGAAAGACCAGGGACTTGAAGATGGTCTAATTATACCTTCTTTGAGCATTTCATCAATTTGATCTTTTATAATGTCCCGTTCTTTGGGGCTCACCCTATATGGCTTGTGCTTTATCGGTTTTGCATCTTCTGTATCGATCCGGTGTTTTGCCAAATTGGTCCTGCCTAACCTCGGCGAAAACAAATCAGCATACTTAATCAAAATTTGTTTCAAATCCTCTTTTTCTTTAGGTGATAGATTTTTGTTTATCTGAAATTGGATTTCGTCATTATTAATTTGCTCTAACTTCTCTATGAACTTTACCTCTGCAGGAAGGCTTCCATGAGCCAATGTTTGGTCTTTCATGATTTTTAAAGGTCGAGGATAAGGGTTCGTTATCCAGATATGAGTTTTCCTATCCGTGACAGTAAGCAAACTTCTTGCCAATCGAAGGCCATTTGTTTGAATCATTCTGTTGTTCTCTTCGATGATATATTCGCCATCCTCTGCTTCTATTGAGGCCTTAATTAATCTAATAGACAGTTCAGGTATAACAGTATCTTCAACGCTTTTTATTTTTTTCAGTTCATAATTGCTTATGTCATGATTATTCGTCAGATCGTATTTTATTATTTCTTTTTTGCAATCTATTTTCGCATTCATTTTCTTAAGGAAATCTCTTCCAAAAATTAATGTCCGTAAATGCGTTTTCAAAATCACAAATTTGTGCGATAATGCTTTGTCATCAATTTTTATATTTAACAATATACTTCCTACTATGTCTAATTTTTTTCCATCGGGTCCTGCACAGGTTTTTGCGAGTTTACTTATACCATGGCCTGTATCGAGGGCCGTTCTGAGGTCGACCACTGAGAGGTCGGCGCCTATATCAACCAAAGCTTCAAAAGTTCCTATCTTGTCCACATGAATTTTTAATTTGTATTTAGGGTCCAACTTTTTGATTCCATTTATGGTCGACTTGCTTTGATTGACATATTCAGGCGCGACGCTTAGTTTAAATCTTCCAACACGGAATATCTATTCCGGGTAGGAATATTTGTCTGTGTGCTATGACATACATCAGCATAAAGCCGAGGTCCTGATTTATCTGATATTTCATTCATTTGGCATTTCTCTTCGATCTTCTCTTGGGTAGCTGTTGGATCCTCTTCTAGGATTCTTATAAACTTGACCCTACAATAACGGGCCACGTGCCCTGGCTTGTTACACTTGAAGCAGATTGGTCTTCCATCTTCCGTCCTATTTTTGCTCACTTCTTGACTTTTATTGTAGGTGTTTCTCTGGAGGTTTGGTTTAGGCACAAAGTTCGGATTATAAGGACGTCTCGGGGTAAAGGGCTGGGTCAAGTTGTTTCGATGCTGCCTGGGAGTAGGAGGGAAGTCGTTCTTGTAATTATTGGAAACAGGGGCTTGGGGCCTGGAAGGGGTCTGGTAGTTTCGTGTGGCAGTCGGCGGCACGTACCTCGATTGTTGTTGGGGTCTAGAATAGCGTGGGCCGTTATATAGGTTTCTGGATTTCTCCACACGTTCCCGATACTTCTTTTCAAAAGAATCCATTTTCTTGCACACGACAAGAAGTTCATCGGTCGTTTTAGGAGGGTTCAGGTAGAGCGCGAATGAGTATTCTTTTTTCAGTCCTCCAATAACATGATCGATTTTTGTTTCTTCTTCCATTGCGGGGTCAACCTTGTTGCACAACACTAGGATGTCTTCCGCGAACCTGATTGCTGGTTCATTCCAGTGTTGCATTCTGTTGAGCTTCATTCTTAGTTCTTCTTTATTGGCGTCCAGAGAAAAATCCTGAATGAGGCGGATTTTAATATTTTCCCAGCTCGTGAAACTCGCTTTGTGTAAATTCAACCAGGTTTTAGCGCTTCCCGTCATGTTCATGGCGGCATAACGGGCAATTATGTAGTCTGCCCAATGATAGAGGAAACCAATCTCTTCGAGGGATTCTATCCATGGGCGAGGGTCTTCTGTTCCATCATACTTGGGGATGTCTATGTTGGGGTTCAAAACAACTGGGTCGGCACTTGCATCTCCACCAATTGTTGCACCAAGTGGCGGCTTGGCAGACTCTTCAGCCTTGATTCTCTCCTGTGCTGGGTCTTGCATCTTACCAGAGCGTGTTTCAACCATCCTGCAACTTTATAAAAGGGAATAACGAGATAAGTCTTCTTTAAGTAGCCTCCACAATCCTTTCTTTATTTTCTCACATCAAAGAGAGCTGTGAAGTCACAGTGTACCTAAATACAAATGATTATAATCTAAATAATCTGTTTTAAATAAATATCATAGAATATAAAAATAAATAAATATATAATTTAAATTTCAAATATATTAAAAATAATATAAGAAATACGCCATTAATCATGATGTAACAATATAGGTTATTCCTAAAACTAAAAGGTTAGTGTGCTTTTTATAAAAAATGTAAAACCAAAGAGCGTTAGTTCCAGCCTTTTACCGCTTGGCGCAGCACTGGTCGCGACGATAAATGAATTTTATTGGTTGATAATTTTACACGTTTATAAACGATGAATGTTTGTTTTTTTACACGATGAATGTTTTTAGCAGGTAAGATTCTCCAATCGCCGTGAAACTTTAGAAAGTTATTTACTATACTACTGGGAAGGTTTCTGGTTTGAATTTGATTTGAAATAAATATTCGTTGCAATTTTATTTGCAATTTTTTCTACTTTCACTCGCAAGCAGCGCCTCTCGCTGCTTCTGGTGGAATAACATTTATAAATTGTAAAAATGCTAAAATATGTTCCAAGTAAAATAAATTTAATATTTAATTTGAGGATTTAGTTATATAATATTCCAATGACATAAAAAAACTTGGCATTTCAATATTAATATATATTTAAAAATATATATCTTATTTAAATTTAATAAATGTTTTCAAAAATTATGTGTTTCAAAAATATATTTAAACGCATATAACAATATTTATATACGTTTATAAATCTATATATGTGGATTGGATGTTTTATAGAATCGTTTTAACAAATGTTCGTTAGGCAAACTTTTACTCGGGTAAAAACCGGGCGAAGCCGGGTACATTCGCTAAATACAATTATTTACAAATGTTCCATTGTGGCATGAAACTATATTCCTTCAACTTCAGATTACCGAGTGGACCAATTAATATTGATTTTATTCAATTTATCGAGTATTTGTCAAGGGATCGGGAAAAAATTTCAAATTATCGAGAGTATAGACAAGTTTAGATTCAGTAGGGATTGGATGTTTGCTAGAATCGTTTTAACAAATGTTCGCTAGGCAAACCTTTACTCAGGTAAAAACCGGGCGAAGCCGGGTACATTCGCGAATTTTTAACGGCGCTAATTGTCAACATTTGATAAACTTATAAATTGCCAACTTACCCACCCAGTTTCACTATGACACATCTAAAAAAGAGAATCATATCTTTCCATATTATCTAATCTTTTTACGTTATTTTGTTTATCAAAAGATATTAATGGAATGATTAGGCAATATTTCAGGGCAAATTATTGAAGGGTATATTCGATTTTTATCTTTTAGGAATAAAATAGCTTTTTTAAAAATATATAATGCTCTCATTTTGAATATCTGGATATGTTTTACCTATTTTATAGATTATAGTTACACATTATCTCTCTATTTCTATTATTATTATATATATCAAATATGATATAAAATTTCGCGTTTCACGTTTTTTTTAAACCATTTAACTTTGTAATATATATATGTGATGATGAAGTGTTGACTCTCGCTATACTGTGTCTACCGAGAGGAACAGTCAGGATGGGGAGTTTCCAGTACCTCTCTGCACCTTGGAAGACCTTTTACAGTTCTCACAAAGTACAGGCAGTCGTGGTCGAGGCAGAGTGGAAAGCTTGGGAATGTCCACACAAAAAACGAAGACACAGTTGCACTAAGAAAGTTCCGTGAACAGATAAAAGTTGAGCTAGGAGCGAAAGATGGAGAGATAGAATATTTCTTACTGGTCTACATGATGGATGAGATGGACCTGGAGTACAACCTACGAGGGCTCGCGCAGATGGCAAACTGATTGTATTTTTAGCTAGGACGGGGGCTTTATGTACCTTTTCTGAGAAAGGGGGTTTTGCATTTCACCAGATGTGAGAGGGGGCGTGGATCGTCTGGTGAAATTCTACTGGCGCCGTGGCATTTCCATTTTTAGACCTTGTTGTGGGAATTCTAAATCTATCTCGATTTTAGACGTTATGACTTCATCTCTTGCTTAGTTCAACTCTTAATCTATTACAGAGTTTTATTTATCTATCCTCAGTTTGTACACAGTACATTACATATGATGATGTAATGACACATGTCAATCATGCATATAACCATTTACAGATGTGTTTCTATTATACAACATTAAAATCTTTTATAAGTTATATATAATATGGGGTCGTTGGCTTAAATTACCATAGATGGGCCCCGGGGAGTGAAAGGGTTTATCCGGGTTTAAGCGGGTAAAGCCTCTCTAACACAGGTAAGTATTTAAAATTTATTTTAATTAATTTAAACTGTGAGGGTTAAAAAGGGCTATAACAAGATGATTTGTTTGGATATATAAAAGTGAAATAAAAATGAGATTTTTGTTTGATTTAAAAAAATGATGATTAAAATAAAATAATGACATAAAAATTCACATTCTAAGAGAATATTGGCGGGCGTTGGAAAGGGTTAGTAGTTGAAGAATATGCAATTGTTAGGAGTGCACATGTAAACCAAATACTTAGATCCAGGTGCAAAGCGAGGAAATAGACTTGAGCGTCTTCCTAGGCAATGTTTCACTTGCGATCCTATATAAGGGTTACAGTGCGTTGTCACAATTGTAGGGTTATTGGGTTAAAAGTTGTTGAAGAAAAGAATTAATATGATTGAAAGGGGTCGTAGAGCCATGCGATATTGTAGATGCCCGATAGTTGATGATAAGCAATGTCATATAATAAGGCTATTTAAACAAATATAAAATATAGTGAATAAAAAGATAGAAATATGATTGCGGATAAAAAAAAGTGTAAGTGGACAAAATCAAACATGTAATAAATAAAAGATATAATAATATTAAGAAAATAAAATGAATTTTGAAACAATTAAATGTTTTGCAATACTAAAATAATATCATGAAAAATAAAAGTAAATTTGATTAAAGTTTTTTTTTTTCAAATAATGATGGAGAGACTAAAAATTGATCATATAATCGAAAGGTAAAAATAAAAATAATTATTCAAGATTTTATACATAAACTAGCGGACCCGCCCGGCTTCGCCCGGGTTTTACCCGAGTAAAAGTTTGTCTAACGAATCTCTCGATAAAGTGAACATTTTTTTCCCGGTCCCTTGAAAAATACTCGATAAGTTGAATAAAATCAATATTAATTGGTTCCCTCGGTAATTGGAAGTTAAAGGAATAGTATCTTGCCTTTGAATTGTATCATTATTCTTGTCTCAAATAAATTGCCGTGTCATCCTGAATTTTGTCTTTCCTAATTTTCTACATTACAAAATCATCGTATCATCATGATAATATTTAGAGCAGATTGTTGAATTATAACAGATAAATAATAATATTTATCTTGATTATTTCTAGGCGAAAAGTTATTTCAAAAATTTTATTTGCTAGAAACCTTCCCAGTACTATACTAAATAACTTCCCAAAGTTTCATGGCGATCCAATGAGTGGTTTGGTCAGGCATAAAGGACAAACAAACAAACAAACAAACAAACAAACAGACATACATTCATTTTTATATATATAGATAAAAATATAATTAAAGATTATTATAATGATTAGATAAATGTTGGGTATTGGAAAATTGAACAAAATTGTCTCTTTTGAAGAAAAGTTACAATTGTGGTGTGTAGATCATATCCCATTGGTAAACATTGGTGTTTCTATGACTCTCTGAAGCTGGGAATACGTGAAATGACATTTTTATTTGTCCAAAATGGTGATATGTAGAGAATGATTTCTATTTTGCGTCATAAAACCTATATAAGATTTAACCAAATTGTTTTAATTGGTGATATCAATTAACATGTAAAATGTTTAATGTATGTTGTGTTGTGATTAAGGCGTTGGTGAGACGTGTGAGATTATCGAAGAAATCTAAATGGTTGGTGTGAAAAAAGTGTTTTAAAAAAAATGGCGATCATGAAAATAACGGTCATTTACATCTGCCTTGAGCGGGGACATGTAACTGAAATAGATTGGTGGAGTGACGCCTAAAGGGGGTCCAATTTCTATCTTTCTCGGTATCGTCAGGGGGTTCTATTTCTGGTATGGTCAAACATGTGGGAGGGTTTGCTATGTTTGTCCTTTACTTGAAACTTTCTTCTTTTGTTGAAGTTGACAATTTTCTGCTATAATTGAAAGATATGGTTTTCTCGGTGTTCGTAGTTGTCGTGTTTCGAAGTTAGTTTAGACTTAGTAAAAATGTTATTCAGTGATGTCAGGTTTAGATGTGTGGTGAAAGTGCGACTTTCGACGTGGACACGCTTTGGGGTGAAGTGTGTCACAGGCATGAAGGCGTCTTTGGCCTGAAAAGTGAAAAGGTTTTGTGATATGGCACTGTGACACGAAGTGAAAAATTGTGAATGAAAAGGTGTTACGTGAAGTCGTTGTTTGGTACAAAATCTAACCTGTTTCACCATGAATAACAAATTTACTAAAGTCATGGGTGGTGGTTGTACGAACATGTATCGAGAATTTTAGATTGTTAGTGGATATGGAACGTTTAATGTGCAATTTTTGAGTGTTTAGTGGGCGTTTATGTTTAGTGGCGACGTTATGGAGCTTGTGTGGCTCGAAATTGGATTTGTTTGTGAAATCGCGCACTAAATATTGTTGCCAATTGGAGAAATTGATGTCAGAGGGTGTTGTGAAGTTTGTTGAGATAGATTTGTTAATGATTAAATATTCATGTAAAAGGAAAGGATGAGGGAGTGTATTTATCCTCGAATATTAACGATTGTAATAGTTTTGGAAGGCTGTGACTTGATTTAGCTACTGGCGTGGAAGTTGATGGGATTTTTATTTTTAACTTGTTTTGGAAAAGATAGTTGTTTTTCTAGTGGTGATTTTGAAAATATTGTATCTTTCGATTTTTTTCAATTAAAAAAAAAAAAAATGCGTTTCACCTATATGTTAATTTATATTTAAAATTTGAACATATTTTTTAAATCGTTGATTATGGTAAATAACATGATTCTTATAAAAGGGCAATGTCGTGATAAGGACAAGAATATTTTGAATTGAGGCATTCAGTTGAAATGGTGAATATGACAATGATTTTTTTTTGTTGTAGATTTGGATAATGCCATTTTAGGTAAATTTAGGAAAGGCATGTAAGATTGGTAAATTGGTAAAAATGCGTGATGGGCGAAATTTTTTATTTTAAGTAAAATTGAAAGTAATGAATTGAAATTTATATTATGATTAAAAATAAAGTAAATTTGATAAATGAGGGTGTAAAAGTTTTAAAAATTGAATAAAAATGGTATAAAAAAGTAAAAATTGGATTTTAAAATGCTTAAAATGAAAATATAAATACAAAATTTATGGAGAATCAAGTTGGGAACTTGAGGATAGAGTTAAAGTAGGTTTTTAAAAACTTACAATTGTGTGATGATTGTTCAGTCAGGAAACTTCGTCTCTGGTGGTCGTCCTGCTGTCCTGGAAGTCGCTCCATGTAGAGCTTGTAGAAGCTTGTAACTTGTTTAAAGTTGTTTGCGGCTTGTCGCTTTGACCATTGTCTCGACGATGTCAAGTCGAAGGTGGAGAACTTGTCACTGGGTTTGCGTTATTCTGCTCCTCGATTTCCATGACTTGCGGGAAGTTCGGCTGTGTCGTTGGGGTGGTCAGACAGCTTGCTCCTGGCGTAGGCGATCGGTTAGCAGGTCTGCAGAGGTCCCTTGGGGCGTCGTGTCTTCCGTAAATATCTCTCTTTGGGGGAGAGATTGCTTGGTCGTTTCGTTGGAATGGTCGGTTTGTTCCTCCAATGTCGTTTCTTGTTTGGGATAGATTGCTCAGTCGTAACGTTGAAATGGTCGATTTGCTCCTCCATCTTTGCTCTTTCTCGCTTTTATCTGGACAGGCTTCTTACCTTCTTCGTTGTGTCATCCTTCGTTTTGGTCATCCTGTCGACTAACTTTGTGATGATGAAGTGTTGACTCTCGCTATACTGTGTTGACCGAGAGGAACAGTCAGGATGGGGAGTTTCCAGTACCTCTCTGCACCTTGGAAGACCTTTTACAGTTCTCACAAAGTACAGGCAGTCGTGGTCGAGGCAGAGTGGAAAGCATGGGAATGTCCACACAAAAAACGAAGACACAGTTGCACTAAGAAAGTTCCGTGAACAGATAAAAGTTGAGCTAGAAGCGAAAGATGGAGAGATAGAATATTTCTTACTGGTCTACATGATGGATGAGATGGACCTGGAGTACAACCTACGAGGGGCTCGCGCAGATGGCAAACTGACTGTATTTTTAGCTAGGACGGGGGGCTTTATGTACCTTTTCTGAGAAAGGGGGTTTTGCATTTCACCAGATGTGAGAGGGGGCGTGGATCGTCTGGTGAAATTCTACTGGCGCCGTGGCAGTTTCCATTTTAGACCTTGTTGTGGGAATTCTAAATCTATCTCGATTTTAGACGTTATGACTTCTATCTCTTGCTTAGCTCAACTCTTAATCTATTACAGAGTTTTATTTATTTATCCTCAGTTTGTACACAGTACATTACATATGATGATGTAATAACACATGTCAATCATGCATATAACCATTTACAGATGTGTTTCTATTATACAACATTAAAATCTTGTTATAAGTTATATACAATATGGGTCGTTGGCTTAAATTACCATATATATATGTAGTAATGTATAGTTGCTGTATCTTGTTGGATGAATGCAGTGTGGCATGTTGGTTTGCAGTCGTGGTGGCCACAATGATTAGAGTGGTTTCAGGCGTGATTGGGATTACACAAAAGGAAGAGGCATGTTGGATGGCACCATAGAGATGGCGAGTGAGTGTAGCCGGCGCCGGTAGGGGAGAGATCTGTTTAGAGGGGTCTGTCCATCCTTGTGTCTCAAAGCCGACTAATCTGTTTGAGTAAGAAAGGGCACACCTAGGAACCCGACTTGTTTTTCGGACCTCTTTCCTCCTTCTGGCATCGACTGTCACTCACTCGAAATTTTATTTGTCACTTTGGCAATTACATTATACATTTATACAATACATGGAGACATATATATATTGGAATATATTACAACATATATTATATATTTTTTATGAAAACATTTATTAATTTACTAGACGGGTGACCCGGGCTTCACCCCGGGATTGACCCGTGTGCATATCTACCCGAGTGATATATATTTAGATAAGATTTTTTTAAATAATTGTTTGTTATTAGCACACACATTATCTATTTGTTTACATCAGCATAATTTAATCTAATCTTTGATAGAGGGCAATGTTCGTGAGCTAAGTAGAATAATCTATATATATAAAATTGAATGTCTGTCTGTCTGTTTGTCTGTACTCTATAGATTCAAAAACCATACATCCAATCGCCGTGAAATATTGGGATATTATTAGGTATATCCCCGGGAAGGTTTTTGAAAAATAATATCTTGAATATCCTTAGAGTTATTTGCAAGCAGCGCCTTCATTGCGACGATGATAACAAGTTTTTTATCTATATATTTTATTATCACTAAGTTTATTATCTAAAGATTATTTATCAAAAGTAAGATTATCTCAGGATGACACGGCAATTTATTTGAAACAAGAATAATGATACAATTCCAAGGCGAAGATACTATTCCTTTAACTTCCAAATACCGAGGGAACCAATTAATATTGATTTTATTCAACTTATCGAGTATTTTTCAAAGGACCGGTAAAAAATGTTCACTAGATAAAACGATGATTTTGTAATGTAGAAAATTAGGAAAGACAAAATTCAGAATGACACGGCACACAGGGACCGGGAAAAAATGATCACTTTATCAGTTTCAAATTATCAAAATATATCTATTTTTTTTCAAAGGTTTATAGAGAATTGTTTTAAACAAATGTTCGTTAGACAGACCTTTACTCAGGTACCGATTAATATTGATTTTATTCAACTTATCGAGTATTTTTCAAGGGACCGGGAAAAAATGTTCACTTTATCGAGAGATTCGTTAGACAAACCGTTACTCGGGTAAAACACGGGCGAAGCCGGGTACAACCGCTAGTATATATATAAAAATGAATGTATGTGTGTCTGTGTGTCCTTTATGCCTGACCAAACCATTCATTGGAACGCCATGAAACTTTGAAAAGTTATTTAGTATAGTACTGGGAAGGTTTCTAGCAAATAAAATTTTTGAAATAACTTTTCGCCTAAAAATAATCAAGATAAATATTCTAATTTATCTGTTATAATTCAACAATCTGCCCTAAATATTTTCATAATGATACGATGATTTTGTAATGTAGAAAATTAGGAAAGACAAAATTCAGGATGACACGGCAATTTATTTGAGACAAGAATAATGATACAATTCCAAGGCAAGATACTATTTCTTTAACTTCCAATTACCGAGGGAACCAATTAATATTGATTTTATTCAACTTATTGAGTATTTTTCAAGGGACTGGGAAAAAATGTTTACTTTATCGAGAGATTCGTTAGACAAACCTTTACTCGGGTAAAACCCGGGCGAAGCCGGGTACGTCCGCTAGTATATATATATATATGGGTAAAACTTCAACAAGGGAGGTTTAGAAATGATTATCGTTCTAGACCCGCTCGTAGAACGGGATAATGATCTAGTCCTTAATATACATCTAGACCATGTGGAATTTTATAGGCTATTTCATTACTGCTAGAAATGTAAGTTAATGAAATGTCAGACCTATAGTTGACCTTCGTGGCATGGAATAGATTAGAGAATAGAAATTGTATTGTTCCTTTCAAACGAAGCTGTTTCTGTGATGTAAAGAGCGGCCAGCATTCTATAATAATATGGGCGGTAATGAAATAATTTCTAGGCTTCCTTTCAATTTTTGTGATCGATTTTTGATATATTCCCAGACCACATTGAAGTATTATATATGGTTTAAAACAACTTATAAAGTTTAAGTAATATATATCAAGCTTTTAGCAGACTTTGGTGGCCAGGTATAAGATATAAAATAGAATTTTTATATTCCTTTTAAAATGAAGAAAATAAGCGCAGCAGTTTCTGTAGCGTAATTATTGGTTGATATCACGAATATTCAACATTTCAAGAAGAAAATCTGGTTCTTAAGCGACTAAAGCTTGCCATATTTTTCCGAGTGTCAACTTCAGAATTGCCTTAGACTGCCAATTGACTCTTTCTGTCATATGCAGTCCACCCCACTATACACCCAATGTTCAACTCTGCTGTCTAAAGGTCACAGCGGTGGATGCATTTTTAATTTAGGGCCTGCTCCCTATTTATCAACTTATCGAAAATTACAGCCACGAAAAGCAAAAACACACTTCGTTTATTTAGAAAAGTTTATAATATAAAGCACGCGATTCTCTCTCAGATTGGTCCACAGATGTAATATAACAATTACAAGGCATTATCATGTTCTCAATTTTTTTCAGAACTCGCCTCCTTTCCACTATGCCGAAATTCATCATTTTCGATTTACAGTGGTACCTCGCATACGAGCGCCCCAACATACGAGTATTTCGAGATACGAGCCGACGAGCAAGTGATTTTTTGCTTTTAGTTACGAGCGAATTTCGAGATACGAGTTCGATTCGGTAGTGTTGAAGATATTGATCTGTGATTTTAAATGTTTCTTTTTGAGCAGTACTTTTGTTTTGTTTTTGCTTTTCCTAAAATGTTTCTTATTTCTTCTTCATTATTATTTGTTCTATATGCAAAGCTTTGTTTTTTGAGACTTGAATAAAAAAATTCAAGTTTATTACATTTTTGTGTGCTTTTAAAGTTAAAACACAACAGGTAGTAACACGCAGTCGCGCCATCACGATCAGTTAGCAGCGTGCTTCCGCTGTGATAAGTTGTGTTTTGTGTTCGCGTTTTGTGTTGCGTTTACATTTACAGTTTAAGTTCATTTATTTTTATAATCATGGTTCGGAAGAAAGTTGTAAAAAGTCAAGTGCTAAGAAAAAGATGATGAGTATTGAATTAAAACGTGAAATTATAGAAAAGCATGAGCAAGGTGTTCGAGCTGTTGACTTGTCGAGGCAGTATGGCCGTAGTACGTCCATGATATGTTCTGTGCTTAAACGGAAGGAGTCGATAAAGAGTGTAACGCCGGCTAAGGGCCTTACGATAATTTCCAAGCTGCGAACCTCCCTCCATGAAAATATGGAGAAACTGCTGATGCTGTGGGTGACAGAAAAGCATCTCCAAGGAGATACCTTGACGCAGACCATCATTTGTGAGAAGGCAAGAGCGATCTACGGAAATTTGCTGAAGCAAACCCCGCAGACTTCCATCGACGAGGCATAGGAAGAGTCATCTAAAGCCAGCCGGGGCTGGTTTGAGAATTTTAAAAAGAGGAGCGGTATTCACTCCGTTGTCAGACATGGTGAGGCAGCAAGTTCAGATATGAAGGTAGGTGAGGATTATATAAAAACATTTTCCGATTTAATAAAAGCCCAAGGATACATCTCTCAGCAAGTCTTCAATTGTGATGAGACAGGGCTGTTCTGGAAAAAGATGCCGAATAGAACATATATAACGGCAGAGGAGAAGATGATGCCAGGCCACAAACCTATGAAGGACAGATTGACTCTAGCACTGTGCCCCAATGCGAGTGGCGACTGCAAGATCAAGCCTCTGCTCGTGTACCATTCGGAAAACCCCAGAGCATTTAAATCACATAAGATTTTGAAAGAAAAACTGCAAGTTATGTGGAGGTCGAACCCGAAGGCATGGGTCACCAGGAAGTTCTTTGTGGAGTGGGTAAACCTGGTTTTCGGCCCTATTGTTAAGAAATATCTACAGGAAAATAACCTACCCGTGCAAGCCCTTCTCATCCTCGAGAATGCCCCTGCTCATCCACCAAACCTCGAAGATGAACATCCTCGAGGAGTTAAAATTCATAAAGGTTCTCTACTTACCACCCAACACCACTCCTATCCTGCAGCCCATGGATCAGCAAGTGATTTCTAATTTTAAAAAACTATACACCAAGCATCTGTTTCGGCGCTGCTTTGAAGTGACGGAGAGCCCAAACCTCACCCTTCGAGAGTTCTGAAAGGACCACTTTATTATATTATTTTTATTATTTAAAACCACGTAACAAAAATAACTGGGGTGACATTTTGGAGGTTGGAACGGATTAATGGTAGTTCAATTGTTTTGTATGGGGAAATTTGCTTCGAGATACGAGTAATTCAAGATACGAGCAAGGTTGCGGAACGAATTAAACTCGTATGTCGAGGTACCACTGTACTTTCATTCAAGGGGGTCGGTGGAAGGATGGTCTTAACCGTTGGTTTTCGACCGCTACGAACCGGGTTAGATTCTAGCATTGGCAACTTTTTTTCTGTGAAAAAAATACTCAAATGGCCCCTGTTTCTTGCAAAAACCCAACCTCACCAGCGAGTGTAGGTAACCAAACGGGGCTCTGGCACATTTGAAAGTGTAAAGTCGAACTGATTTTCACATGTGTAGGCATGTGGTGCACTTACAGTAAAAAGCAGTCGCTAACTACTACCCACCATGATTAACATGGCAGTACCATGTGCACTAGGGATAAGAAAAAAAATCTTTCATATTCAATATGTCCTATGTTGAATAATTTTAAAGTTATAATTATCAATTTGTAGTTAATTTTAGAATCACCAAGTAAATCAAAATCATCCATATAGAAGAGAAGGTATATGTATCAAATTTAGGTAAATATATTCATTGTCAAATTTGAATAATCAAAGATTTCAATTAGATCATTTGTGAAGAGAAAAATAAACATGAAGATAATGGTGTCACCTGGATTACACCAGAATTAATTTTAATATATTCGATGAAAGAATTATTCCAACGAACTGCTGTCGTCATTATTTCATATTTAATTAGGTTGACAAATCGGTTATTCAATCATAAATTATACACTTTCGTCCATAGTAGTGAGGGATGAACTGTATCAAAAGGTTTAGTTCATATCTACCAAGTGTTAAATATTTATAATTGAACATTGTGTTTCTAAAATTGTTATATATAGAAGGTAAGTTAGATGACGGAAAGGTAATAGAGTAAAACCTTCTTTTAGCAGACACCTCTCTATAAAGGACTATTTTCATTTGAAAAATTACCATTTATAATTTAGCAAATCTCCGGTAAGAGGACACTTCTCCCTAAATGACACTTCGGCTCTGAAATTAGGTGTTGTCCTTTACATGGAGGTTCTACTGTATATCAAGAGATAACCAAATAATTGAAATTAAATGTGATTTAGCCAATAATAATTATAAGAGGTTAACAGGATAGAGAAATATTTATAAAGAGTTAAATTGACTTGTCTTAATGAGAACAATATGGTAAAATAGATGTAGTATAAGCGCACTTTAGATACTGCCTAAAGGAGGACTAAACAATCCCTCCCAGAGTTGGTTTATTTTTGAATAAATTTTATTTCATACAGAATCTCTTATGAGAGGCCACCTCCAAGATACACAGGTGAGGTCACGTCTTCAAGCAGTCTCTTTATCTATTTTAATATAAAAATTAAAATTTTCCTGTTCCACGTGGCTGTTTATCGAAAACTCCTAATCTACAGGAACCATTCTCACAAAATTTACCTAGAAACCTTCTTTATAGACTTTAAATATAAATGTCTTAAGAATAATATATTTCAGAGCCAATTTTATATTGGAATTTATTTTCTAATTAATATAGTAGAACCTCCCTTTAGTGGACACCCCGCTAGCGGAGACCTCTCCACAAATGACAGTATTCATTTTTAAAATTACCATTTTTACTATTTGGCAATTCTCCTGTAAGAGGAGACCTCTTCTTAAAGGACACTTTGGCTCTGCAATTAGGTGTCCTTTCCAGGAACGTTCTACTGTAGTACATAAGTAATAATATTTTATATTAGTATCTCTTGAAATATAGGATAGTATTGTCAATATTACATTTGAGATATATTTTTATGAAAATTTAGAGTCATTTTATTAATCATAATATATTTATAAACATGTTTTCTTAAAGAAATGTTTTCTATGGATTTATATCATAAACGAATTTTCTTTGCGTTTTTTTTTCATATTTAAGATAAATTGTATCATTGAAAAGTATAATATTAACTGTATATTCAGACCATATCAAATTGGTACAAACGCTTCAAATCAGGTAACTACAGCCTTGCTGATCAAACATGTAGAGAACAGTCATATATTGAATATGAAAGGACGTTTTTTTTTCTGCTTATCCTTAGAACACATGGTTCCGGCCATGTTAATCATGGTGGGTAGAAGTTACCGACTGTTTTTTACTGTAAGTGCATCATATGTCTACACATTTAAAAGCAGTTCGACTTTGTACTTACAATTGTGTCAGAGCCCCGTTTGATTACTGGAACTCGCTGGTGGGGTTGGACTCGGGTGCCATTTGAGTATTTTTTTTCACAGAAAAAAAGTGCCCAATGCTGGAATCAAACCCGGGTCGTAGCGGTCGAAAACAACGGGTTAGACCTTGCATCCACCGACTCCCTTCAATGAAAATTATTCGAAAATGATTTTTCGAAATGGTGGAAAGGAGGCGTATTCTAAAATAATTGGGAACATGATCAAGCCTTGATACTAAATAGAATTCATAATAGTTTTATAAGCCTACTAGACGGGTGACATGGGCTTCGCCCCGGGATTGACCCGTGTGCATATCTACCCGAGTGATATATATTTTGATAATATTTTTTTATAATTGTTTGTTATTAGCATTATCTATTTGTTTGCATCAGCATAATTTAATCTAATCTTTGATAGAGGGCGCTGTTCGTGAGCTAAGTAGAAAAATTTGAATATATAGCTTTAATAATTGATTTATATATTTTTTAAAATAGCCAATCGTCTTCCCCCGTATTTCTTTACCTAAGTATGGAAATTTTGGTTTGAATTAGTGAACTACTGCGAATTTGTATACCGGACATACAAACAAACAAACAAATATAAATGAATTTGAAGCATAATAAATGTTTTATTATTCAATTAATTTATAATTTTAATAAAAATGTAACTTATATCAATGAAAACAAAATTTTAATACATATTTTCACAATCTTTGAAATTTCTAATGATTCTTTTCTTACAGCTTTTCTAACTTCTAACAATTTTAAAAATAAGATTTCCTAGAAAAGGGAAGGTTACTTTTAGAACAGTGTCGCGGGTCCCTGACAGACAGATGTTACATCCACACATGTGCGCTGTCTAGAGGGAGCGGCAGACGCCACTTTGAATAAGTAAGTAAACAACCTCCTTCTATGATATCTAATATTAATTTAATTATACAGTTTAATGGTCGAAGAGAAATCAATCCATAATGAAGTAAGGGTGAAATGGGTTGTGGTATTTTCATCTGAAGAGCCCTGGTACCACAGATTTCTCTCTCCAATAGATTTTCCAAATCTCCTTTTGTGTAATGTCCTGGTCTACCATTAGGGTTCCAAAAAATAATTTCTAATAGGCAAAGATTTAAAATATGTTTATCTATCCTTAACTAGGCAAAAACATTATTTCATATTATTCTTACTCTTAGAAAAAAAAAAATCTATAATTATATAGGAAAAAAAAAAATTATATAAAAAATTACAAAAACTATTAATTAACTAAAAAAATACTAACAACCTTTCAATTCTCTACCTGTTTGAAATAAAAGTGTATGGTTCTTTCTTTATCTCTTTCCTCTCTTTTACTAAAAAATAAATATATAATCATTATAAATCTCTTTTTTATTCCTATTTATTTTAAGAGTATGTCTAAATGACGGGTAAAAGCCGATGCTAAAAGACGTTACGTTGTTAAATCTTCTTTTCTTGTTAAATTTTCTTTTTATTTTTCAAAAAATTTTTTTTTTCTATCTAAAATAAAAACATATTATTCTAACATATAATTACTTTTATTACATTTTTCTCTCCTAAATAAGATATAAATATAATACATATAAAGAACTTTTTAATCTCATCTAACTTAAACACAAAAATAATTATCAACTTTTATCTTATATAATTAATTTAGATTTAGCTTGCTAATCTAATAGAATTTCCTTTTTATATATAAATATTACTATTATTAAAAGTTTTAAATATAGTTATATCAATATATAAATCCATCTTAAATCACTCTATAATATCAACTTAATTTAAATTATATTTAAGATTTATAATTTTATTTGATAAACTTTATTATTTACAGTTGATATAATAATATATATTTATATTATACTAGCCGAATGACCCGGGCAACGCCCGGGGTTTACCCGATTAAATGCTTTTATTCAAATACTATTCGTTACAATTATAAATTGGCGCCGTGGATGTCATTCCTGTATAATATATAAATGAGTTTTAAAAATTGTAAAAAAAAAAAAATGCATCGGCCGGGAATCAAACCCGGGGCGCCCGCGTGGCAGGCGAGCATTCTACCACTGAACCAAAAGCAAACGGTGACAGAATTAAGAACGCATGACATTGATAAATGTATATAATCCGTGACAGAGGCGGCCGATGAGGAAAGACGGTCGTGACTATATATAGTAACTAGCCGAATGACCCGGGCAACGCCCGTGTTTTACCCGATTGTATGTTTTTATTCAAATACTATTTGTTACAATTATAAATTGGCGCCTTAAATAAATGCATATCCTAATCCTAATCAATCAGTCATAGGCCGCCTCTGTCACGGATGGCCGGCGCCCTCCTATTGGACGGCTACAATCACGTGTCATCGTTGGCGCGTAGGTGACCTTGAGTGATATAATGCCCCCCCCCCCCTGCCGGCGGCGCGCGCCCGTTGGCTGCCGGCGAGCACGTGACTTCCCTGTGCGCGCGCATACGTGACAGAGGCGGCTGATGAGGAAAGACGGTCGTGACTATATATATTAATTAATAATAATAATATAATAATAATAATAATCATTAGATAATGATAATGATCATAATGATGATGCGCGCGCATCCTTGACAGAGGCCAGGAAAGATGGTCGTGACTATATATATGTTGACTAGCCGAATGACCCGGGCAACGCTCGGGGTTTACCCGATTAAATGCTTTTATCCAAATACTATTCGTTACAATTATAAATTGGCGCCGTGGATGTCATTCTTGTATAATATATAAATGAGTTTTAAAAATTGTAAAAAAAAAAATGCATCGACCGGGAATCGAACCCGGAGCGCCCGCATGGCAGGCGAGCATTCTACCACTGAACCTAAAGCAAACGGTGACAGAATTAAGAACGCATGACGATGATAACTGTATATTATCCGTGACAGAGGCGGGCCCGAAGAGGAAAGACGGTCGTGACTATATATAGTAATAATCCAAACTGTACCTTATCATGGATGTGGTCTTTTTACCTTGTGTTTATAATCTATAATCCAAATTGTACCTAATCATGGATGTGGTCTTGTTACCTTTGTGTTTATAATCTACGAATGACCCGGGCAACGCCCGTGTTTTACCCGATTGAATGTTTTAATTCCAATACTATTTGTTACAATTATAAATTGGAGCCGTGGATGTCACTCTTGTGAAACGTCCCGCTCCAAACTTTACATATACATTAGGTCAGCTGGTATTACCCCTCATTTTCACCGCTAGAGGCGCGAGCGAATTGACTTTTTGTAAATATACATAATTATAAAGATAGAAGCTTCTATAGAAGATAATGATCATAATGATGATGCGCGCGCATCCGTTACATGAGGAATTGAGGAAAGACGGTCGTGGCTATATATATTAATAATAAAATAATAATAATAATAATTATTATTATTATTATTATCATTAGATAATAATGATCATAATGATGATGCGCGCGCATCCGTGACATGAGGAATTGAGGAAGGACGGTCGTTACTATATATGTTGATAATAATAATATTTATTATTATCATTAGATAATGACAATGATCATAATGATGATGCGCGCGCATCCGTGACAGAGGCGGCCCGGCCGGCCGATGAGGAAAGACGGTCGTGACTATATAATAAAATAATCCAAACTGTACCTTATCAAAAATTATGTGTTTCAAAAATATATTTAAACGCATATAACAATATTTATATATGTTTATAAATCTATATATGTGGATTGGATGTTTTATAGAATCGTTTTAACAAATGTTCGTTAGGGCAAATTTTTATTCGGGTAAAAAACCAGGCGAAGCCGGGTACATTCGCTAAATACAATTATTTACAAATGTTCCATTGTGGCATGAAACTATATTCCTTCAACTTCAGATTACCGAGTGGACCAATTAATATTGATTTTATTCAATTTATCGAGTATTGTCAAGGGATCGGGAAAAAATTTTCAAATTATCGAGAGTATAGACAAGTTTAGATTCAGTAGGGATTGGATGTTTGCTAGAATCGTTTTAACAAATGTTCGCTAGGCAAACCTTTACTCAGGTAAAAAACCGGGCGAAGCCTGGTACATTCGCGAATTTTTAACGGCGCTAATTGTCAACATTTGATAAACTTATAAATTGCCAACTTACCCACCCAGTTTCACTATGACACATCTAAAAAAGAGAATCATATCTTTCCATATTATCTAATCTTTTTACGTTATTTTGTTTATCAAAAGATATTAATGGAATGATTAGGCAATATTTCAGGGCAAATTATTGAAGGGTATATTCGATTTTTATCTTTTAGGAATAAAATAGCTTTTTTAAAAATATATAATGCTCTCATTTTGAATATCTGGATATGTTTTACCTATTTTATAGATTATAGTTACACATTATCTCTCTATTTCTATTATTATTATATATATCAAATATGATATAAAATTTCGCGTTTCACGTTTTTTTAAACCATTTAACTTTGTAATATATATATGTGATGATGAAGTGTTGACTCTCGCTATACTGTGTCTACCGAGAGGAACAGTCAGGATGGGGAGTTTCCAGTACCTCTCTGCACCTTGGAAGACCTTTTACAGTTCTCACAAAGTACAGGCAGTCGTGGTCGAGGCAGAGTGGAAAGCTTGGGAATGTCCACACAAAAAACGAAGACACAGTTGCACTAAGAAAGTTCCGTGAACAGATAAAAGTTGAGCTAGGAGCGAAAGATGGAGAGATAGAATATTTCTTACTGGTCTACATGATGGATGAGATGGACCTGGAGTACAACCTACGAGGGCTCGCGCAGATGGCAAACTGATTGTATTTTTAGCTAGGACGGGGGCTTTATGTACCTTTTCTGAGAAAGGGGTTTTGCATTTCACCAGATGTGAGAGGGGGCGTGGATCGTCTGGTGAAATTCTACTGGCGCCGTGGCATTTCCATTTTTAGACCTTGTTGTGGGAATTCTAAATCTATCTCGATTTTAGACGTTATGACTTCATCTCTTGCTTAGCTCAACTCTTAATCTATTACAGAGTTTTATTTATCTATCCTCAGTTTGTACACAGTACATTACATATGATGATGTAATGACACATGTCAATCATGCATATAACCATTTACAGATGTGTTTCTATTATACAACATTAAAATCTTTTATAAGTTATATATAATATGGGGTCGTTGGCTTAAATTACCATAGATGGGCCCCGGGAGTGAAAGGGTTTATCCGGGTTTAAGCGGGTAAAGCCTCTCTAACACAGGTAAGTATTTAAAATTTATTTAATTAATTTAAACTGTGAGGGTTAAAAAGGGCTATAACAAGATGATTTGTTTGGATATATAAAAGTGAAATAAAAATGAGATTTTTTGTTTGATTTAAAAAAATGATGATTAAAATAAAATAATGACATAAAAATTCACATTCTAAGAGAATATTGGCGGGCGTTGGAAAGGGTTAGTAGTTGAAGAATATGCAATTGTTAGGAGGTGCACATGTAAACCAAATACTTAGATCCAGGTGCAAAGCGAGGAAATAGACTTGAGCGTCTTCCTAGGCAATGTTTCACTTGCGATCCTATATAAGGGTTACAGTGCGTTGTCACAATTGTAGGGTTATTGGGTTAAAAGTTGTTGAAGAAAAGAATTAATATGATTGAAAGGGGGTCGTAGAGCCATGCGATATTGTAGATGCCCGATAGTTGATGATAAGCAATGTCATATAATAAAGCTATTTAAACAAATATAAAATATAGTGAATAAAAAGATAGAAATATGATTGCGGATAAAAAAAGTGTAAGTGGACAAAATCAAACATGTAATAAATAAAAGATATAATAATATTAAGAAAATAAAATGAATTTTGAAACAATTAAATGTTTTGCAATACTAAAATAATATCATGAAAAATAAAAGTAAATTTGATTAAAGTTTTTTTTTTTTCAAATAATGATGGAGAGACTAAAAATTGATCATATAATCGAAAGGTAAAAATAAAAATAATTATTCAAGATTTTATACATAAATAAAAATATAATTAAAGATTATTATAATGATTAGATAAATGTTGGGTATTGGAAAATTGAACAAAATTGTCTCTTTTGAAGAAGGTTACAATTGTGGTGTGTAGATCATATCCCATTGGTAAACATTGGTGTTTCTATGACTCTCTGAAGCTGGGAATACGTGAAATGACATTTTTATTTGTCCAAAATGGTGATATGTAGAGAATGATTTCTATTTTGCGTCATAAAACCTATATAAGATTTAACCAAATTGTTTTAAATTGGTGATATCAATTAACATGTAAAATGTTTAATGTATGTTGTGTTGTGATTAAGGCGTTGGTGAGACGTGTGAGATTATCGAAGAAATCTAAATGGTTGGTGTGAAAAAAGTGTTTTAAAAAAAATGGCGATCATGAAAATAACGGTCATTTACATCTGCCTTGAGCGGGGACATGTAACTGAAATAGATTGGTGGAGTGACGCCTAAAGGGGTCCAATTTCTATCTTTCTCGGTATCGTCAGGGGGTTCTATTTCTGGTATGGTCAAACATGTGGGAGGGTTTGCTATGTTTGTCCTTTACTTGAAACTTTCTTCTTTTGTTGAAGTTGACAATTTTCTGCTATAATTGAAAGATATGGTTTTCTCGGTGTTCGTAGTTGTCGTGTTTCGAAGTTAGTTTAGACTTAGTAAAAATGTTATTCAGTGATGTCAGGTTTAGATGTGTGGTGAAAGTGCGACTTTCGACGTGGACACGCTTTGGGGTGAAGTGTGTCACAGGCATGAAGGCGTCTTTGGCCTGAAAAGTGAAAAGGTTTTGTGATATGGCACTGTGACACGAAGTGAAAAATTGTGAATGAAAAGGTGTTACGTGAAGTCGTTGTTTGGTACAAAATCTAACCTGTTTCACCATGAATAACAAATTTACTAAAGTCATGGGTGGTGGTTGTACGAACATGTATCGAGAATTTTAGATTGTTAGTGGATATGGAACGTTTAATGTGCAATTTTTGAGTGTTTAGTGGGCGTTTATGTTTAGTGGCGACGTTATGGAGCTTGTGTGGCTCGAAATTGGATTTGTTTGTGAAATCGCGCACTAAATATTGTTGCCAATTGGAGAAATTGATGTCAGAGGGTGTTGTGAAGTTTGTTGAGATAGATTTGTTAATGATTAAATATTCATGTAAAAGGAAAGGATGAGGGAGTGTATTTATCCTCGAATATTAACGATTGTAATAGTTTTGGAAGGCTGTGACTTGATTTAGCTACTGGCGTGGAAGTTGATGGGATTTTTATTTTTAACTTGTTTTGGAAAAGATAGTTGTTTTTCTAGTGGTGATTTTGAAAATATTGTATCTTTCGATTTTTTTCAATTAAAAAAAAAAAATGCGTTTCACCTATATGTTAATTTATATTTAAAATTTGAACATATTTTTTAAATCGTTGATTATGGTAAATAACATGATTCTTATAAAAGGGCAATGTCGTGATAAGGACAAGAATATTTTGAATTGAGGCATTCAGTTGAAATGGTGAATATGACAATGATTTTTTTTTTGTTGTAGATTTGGATAATGCCATTTTAGGTAAATTTAGGAAAGGCATGTAAGATTGGTAAATTGGTAAAAATGCGTGATGGGCGAAATTTTTTATTTTAAGTAAAATTGAAAGTAATGAATTGAAATTTATATTATGATTAAAAATAAAGTAAATTTGATAAATGAGGGTGTAAAAGTTTTAAAAATTGAATAAAAATGGTATAAAAAAGTAAAAATTGGATTTTAAAATGCTTAAAATGAAAATATAAATACAAAATTTATGGAGAATCAAGTTGGGAACTTGAGGATAAAGTTAAAGTAGGTTTTTAAAAACTTACAATTGTGTGATGATTGTTCAGTCAGGAAACTTGGTCTCTGGTGGTCGTCCTGCTGTCCTGGAAGTCGCTCCATGTAGAGCTTGTAGAAGCTTGTAACTTGTTTAAAGTTGTTTGCGGCTTGTCGCTTTGACCATTGTCTCGACGATGTCAAGTCGAAGGTGGAGAACTTGTCACTGGGTTTGCGTTATTCTGCTCCTCGATTTCCATGACTTGCGGGAAGTTCGGCTGTGTCGTTGGGTGGTCAGACAGCTTGCTCCTGGCGTAGGCGATCGGTTAGCAGGTCTGCAGAGGTCCCTTGGGGCGTCGTGTCTTCCGTAAATATCTCTCTTTGGGGGAGAGATTGCTTGGTCGTTTCGTTGGAATGGTCGGTTTGTTCCTCCAATGTCGTTTCTTGTTTGGGATAGATTGCTCAGTCGTAACGTTGAAATGGTCGATTTGCTCCTCCATCTTTGCTCTTTCTCGCTTCTATCTGGACAGGCTTCTTACCTTCTTCGTTGTGTCATCCTTCGTTTTGGTCATCCTGTCGACTAACTTTGTGATGATGAAGTGTTGACTCTCGCTATACTGTGTTGACCGAGAGGAACAGTCAGGATGGGGAGTTTCCAGTACCTCTCTGCACCTTGGAAGACCTTTTACAGTTCTCACAAAGTACAGGCAGTCGTGGTCGAGGCAGAGTGGAAAGCATGGGAATGTCCACACAAAAAACGAAGACACAGTTGCACTAAGAAAGTTCCGTGAACAGATAAAAGTTGAGCTAGAAGCGAAAGATGGAGAGATAGAATTTCTTACTGGTCTACATGATGGATGAGATGGACCTGGAGTACAACCTACGAGGGCTCGCGCAGATGGCAAACTGACTGTATTTTTAGCTAGGACGGGGGCTTTATGTACCTTTTCTGAGAAAGGGGGTTTTGCATTTCACCAGATGTGAGAGGGGCGTGGATCGTCTGGTGAAATTCTACTGGCGCCGTGGCAGTTTCCATTTTTAGACCTTGTTGTGGGAATTCTAAATCTATCTCGATTTTAGACGTTATGACTTCTATCTCTTGCTTAGCTCAACTCTTAATCTATTACAGAGTTTTATTTATTTATCCTCAGTTTGTACACAGTACATTACATATGATGATGTAATGACACATGTCAATCATGCATATAACCATTTACAGATGTGTTTCTATTATACAACATTAAAATCTTGTTATAAGTTATATACAATATGGGGTCGTTGGCTTAAATTACCATATATATATGTAGTAATGTTAGTTGCTGTATCTTGTTGGATGAATGCAGTGTGGCATGTTGGTTTGCAGTCGTGGTGGCCACAATGATTAGAGTGGTTTCAGGCGTGATTGGGATTACACAAAAGGACGAGGCATGTTGGATGGCACCATAGAGATGGCGAGTGAGTGTAGCCGGCGCCGGTAGGGGAGAGATCTGTTTAGAGGGGTCTGTCCATCCTTGTGTCTCAAAGCCGACTAATCTGTTTGAGTAAGAAAGGGCACACCTAGGAACCCGACTTGTTTTTCGGACCTCTTTCCTCCTTCTGGCATCGACTGTCACTCACTCGAAATTTTATTTGTCACTTTGGCAATTACATTATACATTTATACAATACATGGAGACATATATATATTGGAATATATTACAACATATATTATATATTTTTTATGAAAACATTTATTAATTTACTAGACGGGTGACCCGGGCTTCACCCCGGGATTGACCCGTGTGCATATCTACCCGAGTGATATATTTAGATAAGATTTTTTTAAATAATTGTTTGTTATTAGCACACACATTATCTATTTGTTTACATCAGCATAATTTAATCTAATCTTTGATAGAGGGCAATGTTCGTGAGCTAAGTAGAATAATCTATATATAAAATTGAATGTCTGTCTGTCTGTTTGTCTGTACTCTATAGATTCAAAAACCATACATCCAATCGCCGTGAAATATTGGGATATTATTAGGTATATCCCCGGGAAGGTTTTTGAAAAATAATATCTTGAATATCCTTAGAGTTATTTGCAAGCAGCGCCTTCATTGCGACGATGATAACAAGTTTTTTATCTATATTTTATTATCACTAAGTTTATTATCTTAAAGATTATTTATCAAAAGTAAGATTATCTCAGGATGACACGGCAATTTATTTGAAACAAGAATAATGATACAATTCCAAGGCGAAGATACTATTCCTTTAACTTCCAAATACCGAGGGAACCAATTAATATTGATTTTATTCAACTTATCGAGTATTTTTCAAAGGACCGGTAAAAAATGTTCACTAGATAAAACGATGATTTTGTAATGTAGAAAATTAGGAAAGACAAAATTCAGAATGACACGGCACACAGGGACCGGGAAAAAATGATCACTTTATCAGTTTCAAATTATCAAAATATATCTATTTCTTTTTATAAGTTTATAGAGAATTGTTTTAACAAATGTTCGTTAGACAGACCTTTACTCGGGTACCGATTAATATTGATTTTATTCAACTTATCGAGTATTTTTCAAGGGACCGGGAAAAAATGTTCACTTTATCGAGAGATTCGTTAGACAAACCGTTACTCGGGTAAAACACGGGCGAAGCCGGGTACACCCGCTAGTATATATATAAAAATGAATGTATGTGTGTCTGTGTGTCCTTTATGCCTGACCAAACCATTCATTGGAACGCCATGAAACTTTGAAAAGTTATTTAGTATAGTACTGGGAAGGTTTCTAGCAAATAAAATTTTTGAAATAACTTTTCGCCTAAAAATAATCAAGATAAATATTCTAATTTATCTGTTATAATTCAACAATCTGCCCTAAATATTTTCATAATGATACGATGATTTTGTAATGTAGAAAATTAGGAAAGACAAAATTCAGGATGACACGGCAATTTATTTGAGACAAGAATAATGATACAATTCCAAGGCAAGATACTATTTCTTTAACTTCCAATTACCGAGGGAACCAATTAATATTGATTTTATTCAACTTTTCGAGTATTTCTAAAGGGACCAGGAAAAAATGTTCACTTTATCGAGAGATTCGTTAGACAAACCTTTCCTCGGGTAAAAACCTGGGCGAAGCAGGGTACATCCATACAAGAATAATGATACAATTCCAAGGCAAGATACTATTCCTTTAACTTCCAAATACCGAGGGAACCAATTAATTATTGATTTTATTCAACTTATTGAGTATTTTTCAAGGGACTGGGAAAAAATGTTTACTTTATCGAGAGATTCGTTAGACAAACCTTTACTCGGGTAAAACCCGGGCGAAGCGGGTACGTCCGCTAGTATATATATATATATATATGGGTAAAACTTCAACAAGGGAGGTTTAGAATGTTATCGTTCTAGATCCGCTCGTAGAACGGGATAATGATCTAGTCTTAATATACATCTAGACCATGTGGAATTTTATAGGCTATTTCATTACTGCTGAAATGTAAGTTAATGAAATGTCAGACCTATAGTTGACCTTCGTGGCATGGAATAGATTAGAGAATAGAAATTGTATTGTTCCTTTCAACGAAGCTGTTTCTGTGATGTAAAGAGCGGCCAGCATTCTATAATAATATGGGCGGTAATGAAATAATTTCTAGGCTTCCTTTCAATTTTTGTGATCGATTTTTGATATATTCCCAGACCACATTGAAGTATTATATATGGTTTAAAACAACTTATAAAGTTTAAGTAATATATATCAAGCTTTTAGCAGACTTTGGTGGCCAGGTATAAGACATAAAATAGAATTTTTATATTCCTTTTAAAATGAAGAAAATAAGCGCAGCAGTTTCTGTAGCGTAATTATTGGTTGATATCACGAATATTCACATTTCAAGAAGAAAATTGGTTCTTAAGCGACTAAAGCTTGCCATATTTTTCCGAGTGTCAACTTCAGAATTGCCTTAGACTGCCAATTGACTCTTTCTGTCATATGCAGTCCACCCCACTATACACCCAATGTTCAACTCTGCTGTCTAAAGGTCACAGCGGTGGATGCATTTTTAATTTAGGGCCTGCTCCCTATTTATCAACTTATCGAAAATTACAGCCACGAAAAGCAAAAACACTTCGTTATATTTAAAAAGTTTATAATATAAAGCACGCGATTCTCTCTCAGATTGGTCCACAGATGTAATATAACAATTACAAGGCATTATCATGATCTCAATTTTTTCAGAACGACGCTTTCCACTATGCCGAAATTCATCATTTTCGATTTACAGTGGTACCTCGCATACGAGCGCCCCAACATACGAGTTTCGAGATACGAGCGACGAGCAAGTGATTTTTTGCTTTTAGTTACGAGCGAAATTCGAGATACGAGTTCGATTCGGTTAGTGTTGAAGATATGATCTGTGATTTTAAAATGTTTCTTTTTGAGCAGTACTTTGTTTTGTTTTTGCTTTTCCTAAAATGTTTCTTTTTTTCTTCTTCATTATTATTTGTTCTTTATGCAATGCTTTGTTTTTGAGACTTGAAAATTTCAAGTTTATTAATTTTTGTGTGCTTTTAAAGTTAAAACACTCTGGTAGTAACACGCAGTCGCGCCTTAACGATCAGTTAGCAGCGTGCTCCGCTGTGATAAGTTGTGTTTTGTGTTCGCGTTTTGTGTTGCGTTTACATTTACAGTTTAGTTCTTTTTTTCATGGTTCGGAAGAGTTTGTAAAAAATAAGTCAAGTGCTAAGAAAAAGATGATGAGTATTGAATTAAAACGTGAAATTATAGAAAGAATGAGCAAGGTGTTGACTTGTTGATTGTCGAGGCGTATGGCCGTAGTACGTCCATGATATGTTCTGTGCTTAAACGGAGGAGTCGATAAAGAGTGTAACGCCGGCTAAGGGCCTTACGATAAATTTCCAAGCTGCGAACCTCCCTCCATGAAAATATTATGGAGAAACTGCTGATGCTGTGGGTGACAGAAAAGCAGCTCCAAGGAGATACCTTGACGCAGACCATCTTTTGTGAGAAGGCAAGAGCGATCTACGGAGATTTGCTGAAGCAAACCCGCAGACTTCCATCGACGAGGCATAGGAAGAGTCATCTAAAGCCAGCCGGGGCTGGTTTGAGAATTTTAAAAAGAGGAGCGGTATTCACTCCGTTGTCAGACATGGTGAGGCAGCAAGTTCAGATATGAAGGTAGGTGAGGATTAATAAAAACATTTTCCGATTTAATAAAAGCCAAGGATACATCTCTCAGCAAGTCTTCAATTGTGATGAGACAGGGCTGTTCTGGAAAAAAGATGCCGAATGAACATATATAACGGCAGAGGAGAAGATGATGCCAGGCCACAAACTATGAAGGACAGATTGACTCTAGCACTGTGCCAATGCGAGTGGCGACTGCAAGATCAAGCCTCTGCTCGTGTACCATTCGGAAAACCCCAGAGCATTTATTCACATAAGATTTTGAAAGAAAAACTGCAAGTTATGTGGAGGTCGAACCCGAAGGCATGGGTCACCAGGAAGTTCTTTGTGGAGTGGGTAAACCTGGTTTTCGGCCCTATTGTTAAGAAATATCTACAGGAAAATAACCTACCCGTGCAAGCCCTTCTCATCCTCGAGAATGCCCCTGCTCATCCACCAAACCTCGAAGATGACATCCTCGAGGAGTTAAAATTCATAAAGGTTCTCTACTTACCACCCAACACCACTCCTATCCTGCAGCCCATGGATCAGCAAGTGATTTCTAATTTTAAAAAACTATACACCAAGCATCTGTTTCGGCGCTGCTTTGAAGTGACGGAGAGCCCAAACCTCACCCTTCGAGAGTTCTGAAAGGACCACTTTATTATATTATTTTTATTATTTAAAACCACGTAACAAAAATAAACTGGGGTGACATTTTGGAGGTTGGAACGGATTAATGGTAGTTCAATTGTTTTGTATGGGGAAATTTGCTTCGAGATACGAGTAATTCAAGATACGAGCAAGGTTGCGGAACGAATTAAACTCGTATGTCGAGGTACCACTGTACTTTCATTCAAGGGGGTCGGTGGAAGGATGGTCTTAACCGTTGGTTTTCGACCGCTACGAACCGGGTTAGATTCTAGCATTGGCAACTTTTTTTCTGTGAAAAAATACTCAAATGGCCCCTGTTTCTTGCAAAAACCCAACCTCACCAGCGAGTGTAGGTAACCAAACGGGGCTCTGGCACATTTGTAAGTGTAAAGTCGAACTGATTTTCACATGTGTAGGCATGTGGTGCACTTACAGTAAAAAGCAGTCGCTAACTACTACCCACCATGATTAACATGGCAGTACCATGTGCACTAGGGATAAGAAAAAAAATCTTTCATATTCAATATGTCCTTTTGAATAATTTTAAAGTATAATTATCAATTTGTAGTTAATTTTAGAATCACCAAGTAAATCAAAATCATCCATATAGAAGAGAAGGTAATGTATCAAATTTAGGTAAATATATTCATTGTCAAATTTGAATAATCAAAGATTTCAATTAGATCATTTGTGAAGAGAAAAATAAACATGAAGATAATGGTGTCACCTGGATTACACCAGAATTAATTTTAATATATTCGATGAAAGAATTATTCCAACGAACTGCTGTCGTCATTATTTCATATTTAATTAGGTTGACAAATCGGTTATTCAATCATAAATTATACACTTTCGTCCATAGTAGTGAGGGATGAACTGTATCAAAAGGTTTAGTTCATATCTACCAAGTGTTAAATATTTATAATTGAACATTGTGTTTCTAAAATTGTTATATATAGAAGGTAAGTTAGATGACGGAAAGGTAATACAGTAGAACCTTCCTTTAGAGGACACCTCTCTATAAAAGACAGTTTTCATTTGAAAAATTACCATTTATAATTTAGCAAATCTCCGGTAAGAGGACACTTCTCCCTAAAGGACACTTTGGCTCTGAAATTAGGTGTTGTCCTTTACATGGGGGTCCTACTGTATATCAAGAGATAACTAAAGAATTGAAATTAAATGTGATTTAGCCAATAATATGTATACAAGTTGACAGGATTGAGAAATATTTATAAAGAGTTAAATAGACTTGTCTTAATGAGAACAATATGGTAAGATATATGTAGTATAAGCTCACTTTAGATACTGCCTAAAGGAGGACTAAACAATCCCTCCCAGAGTTGGTTTATTTTGAATAAATTTTATTTCATACAAAATCTCTTATGAGAGGCCACCTCCAAGATACACAGGTGAGGTCACGTCATCAATCAGTCTCTTTATATATTTTAATATAAAAATTAAAATTTTCCTGTTCCACGTGGTTGTTTATCGAAAACTCCTAATTTACAGGAACCATTCTCACAAAATTTACCTAGAAACCTTCTTTATAGACTCTAAATATAAATGTCTTAAGAATAATATATTTCAGAGCCAATTTTATATTGGAAATTATTTTCTAATTAATATAGTAGAAGCACCCTTTAGTGGACACCCCGCTAGCGGAGACCTCTCCACAAATGACAGTATTCATTTTTAAAATTACCATTTTTACTATTTGGCAATTCTCCTGTAAGAGGAGACCTCTTCTTAAAGGACACTTTGGCTCTGCAATTAGGTGTCCTTTCCAGGAACGTTCTACTGTAGTACATAAGTAATAATATTTAATATTCATATCTCTTGAAATATAGGATAGTATTGTCAATATTACGTTTGAGATATATTTTTATGAAAATTTAGAGTCATTTTATTAATCATAATATATTTATAAACATGTTTTCTTAAAGAAATGTTTTCTATGGAATTATATCATAAACGAATTTTCTTTGCGTTTTTTTTTCATATTTAAGATAAATTGTATCATTGAAAAGTATAATATTAACTGTATATTCAGACCATATCAAATTGGTACAAACGCTTCAAATCAGGTAACTACAGCCTTGCTGATCAAACATGTAGAGAACAGTCATATATTGAATATGAAAGAAAGTTTTTTTTCTGCTTATCCTTAGAACACATGGTTCCGGCCATGTTAATCATGGTGGGTAGAAGTTACCGACTGCTTTTTACTGTAAGTGCATCATATGTCTACACATTTAAAAGCAGTTCGACTTTGTACTTACAATTGTGTCAGAGCCCCGTTTGATTACTGGAACTCGCTGGTGGGGTTGGACTCGGGTGCCATTGGAGTATTTTTTTTTCACAGAAAAAAGTGCCCAATGCTGGAATCAAACCCGGGTCGTAGCGGTCGAAAACAACGGGTTAGACCTTGCATCCACCGACTCCCTTCAATGAAAATTATTCGAAAATGATTTTTCGAAATGGTGGAGAGGAGGCGTGTTCTAAAATAATTGGGAACATGATCAAGCCTTAATACGAAATAGAATTCATAATAGTTTTATAAGCCTACTAGACGGGTGACATGGGCTTCGCCCCGGGATTGACCCGTGTGCATATCTACCCGAGTGATATATATTTAGATAATATTTTTTTTATAATTGTTTGTTATTAGCATTATCTATTTGTTTGCATCAGCATAATTTAATCTAATATTTGATAGAGGGCGCTGTTCATGAGCTAAGTAGAAAAATTTGAATATATAGTTTTAATAATTGATTTCTATATTTTTTAAAATAGCCTATCGTCTTCCCCGTATTTCTTTACCTAAATATGGAAATTTTGGTTTGAATTAGTGAACTACTGCGAATTTGCATACCGGACATACAAACAAACAAACATACAAACATTGATTTTTATATATATAGATATTTAAACATTCCAAGCTATACCGCGGGTTATATTCTTAGGGCAGAAACAAGATTGAATTTTCTCAATGTCTTAACGTAGAAATTAACCATAAAATTCTAAATTAAAGTACTAAAAATTGAAAAAAAAAACAAAAAAAAAACAAGCTATCTTCAATTTGTCAGGCGCAGTTCTGAGATATATCAACATCTATCGGGTTGATAAAAAGCCTCAAGGAAATATTTAATAACATCGGCTTCTCGTTGTTTGTTGGATACAGTGATTTCACTAATTTACAAAGAAACACATTCCTCTAGTTGTTAAAACTGCAATGGACCAGTTTTTACAGTTGGATTATACAAGAAACTCTGTACTTTATTTTCATTATAAGTATGTTTTACATCAACTACAATGGACTCTTACATCAACGGTGATTTTACATTGACTGTTTATACATTACTACAATGGAGTCTTACATCAACGGTGATATTACAATGACTGTAAAGCGCTGTGTTTCCCAAGTAAGAATTATATTTCCAAAATATTTAAACATAATAATGTTTTATTACTTAAAATAATATGAACTTAAAATGCACTTTGACCAATAACAAATTTAGCGGTAAATCTAGCGAAGAGAAAGAATGTCTTAATAAAAAAAATTGGTTAAAAAAACAAGTCGCCATATGTTTTAATGACAAAGTAGTAAAAATCAATCCCCCAATGAATTCGCTTTCTTAATATTCACAGACAATAAACGCAAGACAAATGATGGATCCAACTTGAATGACGGTAGGCTTTTATCTCCAAATGCTTTGTGTAATTGTTATATTACTTCTGTGGAACAATCTAGGAGAATCCTGAATGGGACGAGTGTCTTCAATAAAAGCTTTTTATTGTTGTTGATACAATTTTAAAAAATGATTTTGCTATTATTTCAATTTCTAAATGATATTTAGATACAAGGACATAGTAGAAGCCATCTGCTAATTAAATTATATCCCCTGCTTGCCCAACGTTTCCACTACCCTTGCGAGACATCTCCTGCCGCCAGATCCTAGGGTCCCTTGCCACCTGACAATCGCGTTTGGGCTCAAAAATCAAAACTTTTGGTTAGTAGCCCGTAAAACCATATTTTCTCAAATCAAATTATAATTTTTAACGATATTTTATTATTTTGTAAAATAAATATTTAACATTCAATATTTGAAATTTTAAAATTTCAATTGAAAAAAAAAATATTTTCAGAGAGAAAATATTTTAATATGTATTTTATTTTCTAAAAAAATCATCTTTTGTTTATGCTCAAAAACTTAGCTTAAAAAGAGCAGAATCTATTTTATATATTTTATTTAACGTGAATAAAATAAACATAATATATAAAACGTGTATAAATATACTCTTGAATATATAATTGATATATTTTCACAATGAAGGTTACTAATTCTGAAAACATGAAACCTCGATTCCAACAAGCATCTCAGAAAGGCCAAAAAAATGTGGTTATTTCTTTAATAAGACAAGGAATAGATGTAAATTCTACGTTTTGGATAGGTGTTACAGCTTTACATGAATGTTCAAAATTTGGCCATGTTGATACAGCCCGTATCTTGATAGAAGCTGGTGCTGAGGTCAATAGAAGGAATCTCATGTCTTTAACACCTTTAGATCTGGCTATACTTGGTGAACATGTCGAAATGGTCAAGTTACTCTTGGAATCAGGAGCTCAGGTAAACAGAACAGATCGTAGAGGCAGCACGCCTTTATATTTATCATGTTGTACTGCCCAAAATGAGGAAATCGCTAAAATTCTAATTAAAGCTGGTGCTGATATAAATGCAAGAACAGATTTATATTCCAGAACCTGTTTGCATCATTCAGGAAAAATAAATATTGCCGACATTTTACTGAGAAATGGAGCTTCGATTAATATACAAGATTCGCTTGGATATACCCCATTAAACGCCGCTGTGCAAATGGGCAATTTAGAAATGGTTATGTTTTTACTTTCGAAAGGAGCGGATCCTAACATAATGGATTATGATGACGGTTTTCCTTTACACATAGCTATAGCATTTGGCAATCGAAAAGCTGTCGAGCTGTTGATCTTTAACGGGGCAGATATTTTTAAAAAGGTTGATAGAATAGGTTGTCTAGATCAAGCCGTAGCTTTCCATCACATAGATATAGCAAAGTTACTAATCATGCATATGGTCGTAAAAAAGCCAACTTTCTTGAAGCCTGAGATCGTTGCCAATGAACCGACACTTTTAAAATATTGGGAGGACTGCCAAGCTGAAACTGAATATATGGACAAGACCGTCATTGGGAAAAGCACCATTACCTACCGCAAGTTTGTCCTGGAATCCAGTGAGAACAAGCTGGCACTAAACTTGTCCCATAAAACTACTCGGGTGAAGGAAACACTATCCAATACTGAAGTTCTGAATAAAAAACTCAAAATATATTCTCTACTCATCGGAAAAAAGGTTTCTTTGGGTGAAAAAAGAAAGGCATTGCTTGATAAAATGAAGACGTTCGTAAAAGCAACCAAGTTAAAACATCTGAGTTTTACTACAAAAGCCGAAGTTATACAATGTTTGGAGAATTACCTCATAGAGAATAACAAGTGAACTCCACAATTTTAATGTTATTATAATTACTTCTGAATTTCTATATTCCCTGGAATCAACAAGTAAAAGTAGAAGATAACTGTAAATATTTAAAGTCTTAACTGCACAATAAATTGATATGGTCCAAATTTATTTATTCTTTCTAATGGTTTTGTAAATATACTAGTGCAACAGCCATTTCATTGTAAGAATTAAGAATGATGATCAGGCTTAAATACTATAAAAGGTTTATATTTTCTGTGAAAATATAAAGTGTGCCTAAGACTATAAGATTTTCTAATAAATCTAAGTTCTCTCCCAGTCAAATATCTCTATCTCTATATATAAAAGTCAATGTCTGTCTGTCTGTTTCGCGATAAACTCAAAAACAACTGAACCAATTGGTACCAAATTTTGCATGTCGCTTTTTATAAACCAGAGGAAAATTTTAGGCTACATTTTGATTAGTATTTTCGGCTATTTCTTTTTTTTCATTTGAAGAACTTTTTTTTTTACGCAGAGTAATCCGGAATGGAATGAATACCAAAATATGGCCATTTTTTATACGCCTCGGTGGTTCAGTGGTAGAATGCTCGCCTGCCACGCGGGCGGCCCGGGTTCTATTCCCGGCCGATGCATTTTTTTTTTCAATTTTTAAAACTCATTTATATTACATACTAGACGTATGACCCGGCTTCGCCCGAGAATTCCCCCGATTGCAATATCCTTCATACTGAAATTACATCAATAATAAATATTAGAAGTGACATAGAATAGCAATACAGAAGTAACACATAAATTACAGGAAAAAAGTGTGTGTGATGGCAATAATTGTATTATATTAGTGTTTAGGTATTTGATTTAATTAATATGGTTGATATTATAATATATATTTATATTATATACTAACGGACGTACCCGGCTTCGCCCGGGTTTTACCCGAGTAAAGGTTTGTCTAACGAATCTCTTGATAAAGTGAACATTTTTTCCGGTCCCTTGAAAAATACTCGATAAGTTGAATAAAATCAATATTAATTGGTTCCCTCGGTAATTGGAAGTTAAAGGAATAGTATTTTGCCTTGGAATTTAACCATTATTCTTGTCTCAAATAAATTGCAGTGTCATCCTGAATTTTGTCTTTCCTAATTTTCTACATTACAAAATCATCGTATCATCATGATAATATTAAGAGCAGATTGTTGAATTATAACAGATAAATTATAATATTTATCTTGATTATTTTTAGTCAAAAGGTTATTTCAAAAATTTTATTTGCTAGAAACCTTCCCAGTACTATACTAAATAACTTCCCAAAGTTTCATGGCGTTCCAATGAGTGGTTTGGTCAGTCATAAAGGACAAACAGACACAAATACATTCATTTATATATATATATATATATAGGCGAATGACCCGGCTTCGCCCGAGAAATCCCTTGGGTGCAATTTCCTTCATACTAAAAGTATATCAATCTACTTATATATTTGCCTTATTCTGTCTGTTTGTTTGTCTGAAGCTTTGTCTGTTTGTCTGAAGCTTTGTCTGAAGCTCACGGATAGAATGCGCTCCCATTGGCCGCCAGCGAACACGTGGCCTCCCTGCCCCCCTCTAGACAACCCTGTTATTCAAAAACCATACATCCAATCGCCATGAAATTCTGGGATATTATTAGGTATATCCCCGGAAAGGTTTTCGAAAAATAATTTCTTGAATATCTTGAATATCCTTATAGTTATTTGCAGAATTGTAGATATAACTCGCGAGCAGCGCCGCCAGACGGTGATGAAAGCAATGGGGAGGTAACGCCATCTATGTTTGATTTTTTAAACTGTTTATATATTAAATAATATTAAAATAATTATTATTAAAATATTTATTATATAATATATATAAATATATATAATAATTATTATTATAATAAAAATTAATATTAAATAATAATAATATTAAAAAATATATTATATAACATTTTTCTCTTTTTTACCCCCAAAAACACCAACAGGGATGGTATAGTTGCATAAATGATACAAGTTTTATAACAGGTTTAAATATGGTCAAATATAATTGGAAATTTTAGTATAATATGTAAATTAATAGATCACACGCTCTCTATTTATAACACTATCATTCCTGTTTGTTGAGAGGGGTGAGAAAACTTTGACACTGTTTATCAAATACAGTTAAACCTGTCTATAGCGCTCCCTCTTGGGACTCACCAAAATAGGGTGTTATAGAGAGGGGCTGCTATAGACAGGTTACTTTTAATGTAAATAGCATCGTAATACGTATTTAAAATCGGGCGCTATGACCACCCGAGTCAACGTTTTTAAAATATATTCGCACTCGGGTAAACCCCGGGCGTTGCCCGGGCCATTCGTCTAGTAATAAATATTAGAAGTGCCATAGAATAGCAATACAGAAGTAATACATAAACTACAAGAAAAAAGTGTGTGTGTTGGCAAAAATTGTATTATATTAGTGTTTAGGTATTTGATTTAATTAATATAGTTGATATAATAATATATATTTATATTATACTAGTCGAATGACCCGGGCAACGCCCGGGGTTTACCCGATTAAATGCTTTTATTCAAATATTATTCGTTACAATTATAAATTGGCGCCGTGGATGTCATTCCTGTATAATATATAAATGAGTTTTAAAAATTGTAAAAAAAAAAAAATGCATCGGCCGGGAATCAAACCCGGGGCGCCCGCGTGGCAGGCGAGCATTCTACCACTGAACCAAAAGCAAACGGTGACAGAATTAAGAACGCATGACATTGATAAATGTATATAATCCGTGACAGAGGCGGCCGATGAGGAAAGACGGTCGTGACTATATATAGTAACTAGCCGAATGACCCGGGCAACGCCCGTGTTTTACCCGATTGTATGTTTTTATTCAAATACTATTTGTTACAATTATAAATTGGCGCCTTAAATAAATGCATATCCTAATCCTAATCAATCAGTCATAGGCCGCCTCTGTCACGGATGGCCGGCGCCCTCCTATTGGACGGCTACGATCACGTGTCATCGTTGGCGCGTAGGTGACCTTGAGTGATGTAATGCCCCCCCCCCCTGCCGGCGGCGCGCGCCCGTTGGCTGCCGGCGAGCACGTGACCTCCCTGTGCGCGCGCATACGTGACAGAGGCGGCTGATGAGGAAAGACGGTCGTGACTATATATATTAATTAATAATAATAATATAATAATAATAATAATCATTAGATAATGATAATGATCATAATGATGATGCGCGCGCATCCTTGACAGAGGCCAGGAAAGATGGTCGTGACTATATATATGTTGACTAGCCGAATGACCCGGGCAACGCCCGGGGTTTACCCGATTAAATGCTTTTATCCAAATACTATTCGTTACAATTATAAATTGGCGCCGTGGATGTCATTCTTGTATAATATATAAATGAGTTTTAAAAATTGTAAAAAAAAAAATGCATCGACCGGGAATTTTATTTTTATTTTTGATTTCTCAAAAGACCTAATAGAATTCCTTCGATTTCATTCCCAATCTCGAATAGAATATGGTTAGGCATTTTTCCTTTTTTTTCTCACCATGCAACAAAGCATTTTTTTTTTCTCTCTCACCATGCAACCAAGCATTTACTTTGATTTCTTCCAACTTTTATTTTTCATTTTTGATTTCTCAAAAGCCCTAATAGAATTCCCTCGATTTTTTTTCCAATTTCGAGTAGAGTATAGTTAGGCATTTTTCCTTTTTTTTTTCCCACCATGCAATCAAGCACTCACTTTAATTTCTTCCAATTTTTATTTTTATTTTTATTTTTGATTTCTCAAAAGACCTTATGAAATTTCCTCGAATTCTTTTCCAAAATTCGAGCAAAAAAGTAACTAGGCATTTGCCCTTATCACCATGCAACAAAACAATTTTTCTTTTTCAACCAAACACATTCAATTTTGATTTCATTCAACTATTCTTATTTTATTTTGTTTTGATTTCAAAGCGCCTTATGAAATTTCCTCGATTTCTTTTCTCAAAATTCGAGCAAAAAAGTAACTAAGCAGTTGTCTTTGTCACCATGCAACAAAATATTTTTCTTTTTCAACCAAACACATTCAATTTTGATTTCATTCAATTATTTTTATATTATTTTTATTTTGATTTCAAAAGCCTTAATAGAACTCCCTCGATTTCATTTCCTATCTCGAGTAGAATTCGTTTTAGGCGCATTTTCCTTTCTTTTTAGCCCACTATGTACCATAGCATTCATTGATTTCTTACAATTAAAAATTTTTGATTTCTATTAATTATACTCAACCTATATCATCAACACCACTCTATTTTACCTCTTATATCACCACCAATACTTGTATATAACCTCTCAATACCCACAACTAATTTTCCCACAAAATTATTTTTCACTTTACAGAATTCTCTCAGGCTAACCCCTTCTTGAATTCTTCACATGTAGGGGGCGCATCTGTCATAATTTGTATATAATTAAATGCACCCCCGACCCACTATGTATGTACCATGTATGATTTTCAAAGATTTAATAAAGAATAAGGTAACTGGAGGAAAGCAAGTAGCAATAAGACATAGGAAGTAGGCCTAAAGCTGGCACGACTATTCTTGGCACCCCCGTCAATATTGCAGGGGCAAAGCGGACGTATCTAGTGACCGCAGAAGTTATATTAGTCAAGAAGCACTCAATACTTCCTGACAAAGCAGGACGTATCTGGTGACCAGAAGTTATAAAAGTAGAGAGACACCCCATACTTCCGACCCAAGACCGGACGTATTTGATAACGCGGAAGTAAATAGAGTCGAAATAACACCCGACACTTCCTGACAAGATCGGCGGTATCTTTCACCAAAGCAGCCGCAGAGCCAATCAGAAGGCAGTACCTAAATAGGTCGACCAATAGGAAAAGATCATGTAACATCTCTCGACCAATCAAAAAGAAACTGAGTCTTGGTGTTAAATCGAAAAGCAAGAATGGTCAGTTGTTCACTCGTTCTCGCCGAGTTCAGACCCAGTCATCGACTCGATCCCACCAAGGTAATGTCTGCTCACTAGAGACCTCTCTCTCCGCTCATTTCATCTAAATCCAATCATCGCCATGTGATCAACTAATTAATCATCAAAAACCGCTCTGCCTTTCTCAAAAGCTTTCTTTCCTCCAACCCGTTGCCTTTATTTTCAAACCCCATCACGTGTCCTGATTATTCCTAACTGTGTGCTTCACTTGCCACTCAACGACTGCGTTTCAACCAATCCTCACCACTCAAATCAAACAACAAGAAATTCCGCAACGATATTGTCACAGAACGGTTAAGTCGACAGGATTCTACAACAGTGTAATACATCAAATATTGCAGTGTAATAACTTAGGATATATTACAATAAGTCGACAGGATTCTACAACAGTAATACATCAAATATTGCAGTGTAATAACTTTGGATCATATTACATAGAGTCGACAGGATAAAGATATTATGGAGCTTAATCAGGATCAAGATGGAAATTAGCCCAGACACCAGCAAATCAAACGGCAATGACAAACCCAGCGGAAAAGAAGCGGTCAAGAAGAGAGGCGACCAGGCGCCTTCTAGCGGCCATCATATGGCAGATGACCGTGGCCCCCCGACGTGTCAACGCCCCGCAAAGTGAGACGGAATTCCGGAGCGCCATTCCCCGGGGAGGACGACGGACACAACCCCCGCCAACCCCAGGCGAGTGTCACCAAGGCCGGACACCGACCACCGAGGAGTCATCCACCGCCATGCCGTACACCGCCCCCGAAACCAATCCGCGCGATCCGGGACAGCACAAACGATCCCAAAACGATATTCCAGTACCGGACTTCACTTCAATTTCGCGGACGGTGCAAGCAGTCCCAAAATCACCAGTCCCGAGTCCACAACAACCAAGTCAAGCCAGAGACACCCCAGCCGAGCAGACTTTTCGAGACTAAGGTAGGCAACCCCCTATGGCGTCAAGAATTGACTTTGAACTCTTATCTAACCCTACCTACCCCTTTAACCATGTATCTAAACATGTACCAAATGAATGCAAGCACGGGCTAGACCAAAACCTGTCCCAAAGGACTCGTACAGCACACAAAACTTTCACACATGGAAACCCTTGCCTGCATTCATTGCCCAAACCCCAAATATTTACATGCCACCATTCTAATCTCACACCACGCAACTTTTCATGCCCACAACATATAAAGCCACCACGACTCCAACCTACAATTCCAATAATGCCCAAAAAGGTGTCCGTACACCGACACAGCTCACCCACTTACCACACAAAAAACATACACGCACGCCAAAAGACGACAACAACCAACAAACGCAACACGCGCGCCAACAGACAACAACAACCAACAAGCGCATGCCCAGTCGTTAGTAACAATCATCTCGTCTACCCAAAACACACAAAAAAAAAAAATGTTCACATTAAAAGGTGCCATTTACACTAACAATAGAAATTTCGACAGATGTTCGTACAACCCGCACCCATGACTTTAATAAATTTGTTGTTCATAGTGAGAACAGGTTAGATTTTGTACAAATAAGGACTCCGCGTGACACCTTTTCATTCACAATTTTTTTTTTTTATTCGTGTCACAGGTCACCCCACAAAATTTTTCATTTCAGGCCACAGACGCCTTTCACCAAGCCTGTGACACGTCTCCACTCAAAGCGTGTTCACGTCGTAAGCCTCATTTTTCACTCAATTCCACCCTAATATCACTGAATACCATTTTTTACTAAAGTCACGACGACCATTCGATTTAATAAATGGATACAATATCCGGATTTTCAAAATACAAATAATGCCGAAATTACATCACTCCTCTTTCACAATGTTATTGGCAGAACATAACACACGACAATACAAAAACAGGTAAAAACCTGTCCCACCTGCCGATTATCTACAAATATCAACGAATCCAACCAACACAAACAAAACAAAATTTCGTACACAAAACATATCACACACACAACGCAACCAATGCCGAAAGTAAAAGATTCAATTAGAAAAAACAATTAGGCGTGCACAAAGTCAATTAGGCCGACAGGAAACGTAGAAGCGAGGCAGATATCTTCCCGCGAAGAAATAAAGACGTCGCCATGACTCCAATTACGTGCAAACAGTGGGTGGATAAGTTTAGACTGGACCCGCTCCCCCGCACGCCTCGTTTCCGATCTCCAATTTCATTCCCTCTCTTTTGCCCGACACACCCCACTTCCGTATCTCTAATTACACATAAAGGTTATATAGATTTCCATGTCTCCTGTACACATAGCATAAACGCACTTGAGGGCTAGAATCACGTTTTCACCTAAGTGTCACTACAGATGAGACAAAAAATGTATAGGGCATAATTGAGCAATTAAAAAATTTTATAGGGCATGTAGATACCAAAGGGTTCAAACCAATACACCTTATTGTTCATATTAATCATTTTCATTATTTTCTCTCAATTAAAAATGTAAATATTTAATCAATTTATCAATTTATTCAACTTATTATCACTTTTAATCATTAATTATCATTTTATTTACCAATTTGTTTATATTATCATAATTTCAAATCAACGAAAACTCACTGGTTTTCTTTTAAAATTAAATACTATATTTTATTTTTATTTACAAAAACATTCTCTCTTTTCCTTTTTTTTCCACCATGCAACAAAACATTTTTTTCTCACCATGCAACAAAACATTTTTTTTTCCCCACCATGCAACCAAGCATTTACTTTGATTTCTTCCAACTTTTTATTTTTATTTTTGATTTCTCAAAAGACCTAATAGAATTCCTTCGCTTTCATTCCCAATCTCGAATAGAATATGGTTAGGCATTTTTCCTTTTTTTTCTCACCATGCAACAAAGCATTTTTTTTTTCTCTCTCACCATGCAACCAAGCATTTACTTTGATTTCTTCCAACTTTTATTTTTCATTTTTGATTTCTCAAAAGCCCTAATAGAATTCCCTCGATTTTTTTTCCAATTTCGAGTAGAGTATAGTTAGGCATTTTTCCTTTTTTTTTTTCCCACCATGCAATCAAGCACTCACTTTGATTTCTTCCAATTTTTATTTTTATTTTTATTTTTGATTTCTCAAAAGACCTTATGAAATTTCCTCGAATTCTTTTCCAAAATTCGAGCAAAAAAGTAACTAGGCATTTGCCCTTATCACCATGCAACAAAACAATTTTTCTTTTTCAACCAAACACATTCAATTTTGATTTCATTCAACTATTCTTATTTTATTTTGTTTTGATTTCAAAGCGCCTTATGAAATTTCCTCGATTTCTTTTCTCAAAATTCGAGCAAAAAAGTAACTAAGCAGTTGTCTTTGTCACCATGCAACAAAATATTTTTCTTTTTCAACCAAACACATTCAATTTTGATTTCATTCAATTATTTTTATATTATTTTTATTTTGATTTCAAAAGCCTTAATAGAACTCCCTCGATTTCATTTCCTATCTCGAGTAGAATTCGTTTTAGGCGCATTTTCCTTTCTTTTTAGCCCACTATGTACCATAGCATTCATTGATTTCTTACAATTAAAAATTTTTGATTTCTATTAATTATACTCAACCTATATCATCAACACCACTCTATTTTACCTCTTATATCACCACCAATACTTGTATATAACCTCTCAATACCCACAACTAATTTTCCCACAAAATTATTTTTCACTTTACAGAATTCTCTCAGGCTAACCCCTTCTTGAATTCTTCACATGTAGGGGGCGCATCTGTCATAATTTGTATATAATTAAATGCACCCCCGACCCACTATGTATGTACCATGTATGATTTTCAAAGATTTAATAAAGAATAAGGTAACTGGAGGAAAGCAAGTAGCAATAAGACATAGGAAGTAGGCCTAAAGCTGGCACGACTATTCTTGGCACCCCCGTCAATATTGCAGGGGCAAAGCGGACGTATCTAGTGACCGCAGAAGTTATATTAGTCAAGAAGCACTCAATACTTCCTGACAAAGCAGGACGTATCTGGTGACCAGAAGTTATAAAAGTAGAGAGACACCCCATACTTCCGACCCAAGACCGGACGTATTTGATAACGCGGAAGTAAATAGAGTCGAAATAACACCCGACACTTCCTGACAAGATCGGCGGTATCTTTCACCAAAGCAGCCGCAGAGCCAATCAGAAGGCAGTACCTAAATAGGTCGACCAATAGGAAAAGATCATGTAACATCTCTCGACCAATCAAAAAGAAACTGAGTCTTGGTGTTAAATCGAAAAGCAAGAATGGTCAGTTGTTCACTCGTTCTCGCCGAGTTCAGACCCAGTCATCGACTCGATCCCACCAAGGTAATGTCTGCTCACTAGAGACCTCTCTCTCCGCTCATTTCATCTAAATCCAATCATCGCCATGTGATCAACTAATTAATCATCAAAAACCGCTCTGCCTTTCTCAAAAGCTTTCTTTCCTCCAACCCGTTGCCTTTATTTTCAAACCCCATCACGTGTCCTGATTATTCCTAACTGTGTGCTTCACTTGCCACTCAACGACTGCGTTTCAACCAATCCTCACCACTCAAATCAAACAACAAGAAATTCCGCAACGATATTGTCACAGAACGGTTAAGTCGACAGGATTCTACAACAGTGTAATACATCAAATATTGCAGTGTAATAACTTAGGATATATTACAATAAGTCGACAGGATTCTACAACAGTAATACATCAAATATTGCAGTGTAATAACTTTGGATCATATTACATATATTACTAGCCGAATGACCCGGGCAACGCCCGTGTTTTACCCGACTGTAGATGTTACAACGGTGATCCTTAGGTCGCTGGTTCAAATCCGGCTCGAGGGAGCCGGCGAGCACGTGACCTCCCTGTGCCCGCGCATCCGTGACAGAGGCCGATGAGGAAAGACGGTCGTGACAATATATAGGGATATTATATCTCTATATATATAAAAATGAATGTTTGTATGTTTGTCTGTTTGTTTGTTTGTTGGTTTGTATGTCCGGTATACAAATTCGCAGTATTTCACTAATTCAAACCAAAATTTCCATACATAGGAAAAAAAATACGGGGAAGATGATAGGCTATTTAAAAATATATATAAATCAATTATTAAAACTATATATTTTTAGTCAGAAAATGATGATTACGATATTGCTGTATCATGTTTGATTATCAGATACAAAATTATATCGGGAAAAATTCCAAAAAGCAGAGACCATGGGTGAAACCAGTTCATTATTTTGTACGCAGGAACAAAATTCTAACAGAAAAACATTCATTCGAGCAGAAAACAAAAGCCAAATCATCTTTCTATAAAAATATCGCTTCTCAGACACAAAGTTTGGAGCGGGACGTTTCACAAGAGTGACATTCATGGCGCCAATTTATAATTGTAACGAATAGTATTTGAATAAAAACATTTAATCGGGTAAAACCCGGGCGTTGCCCGGGTCATTCGGCTAGTATAATATAAGTGAGTTTTAAAAATTGTAAAAAAAAATGCATCGGCCGGGAATCGAACCCGGGCCGCCCGCGTGGCAGGCGAGCATTCTACCACTGAACCACCGATGCTTAAAAAAAATGGCCATATTTAGGTATTCATTCCATTCCGGATTAGTCCGCGTAAAAAAGGTTCTTCAAATGAAAAAAAGAAATAGCCAAAAATACTAATCAAAATGCAGCCGAAAATTTTCCTCAGGTTCATAAAAAGCGACATGCAAAATTTGGTACCAATTGGTTCAGTAGTTTTTGAATTTATCGCGAAACAGACAGACAGACATTGACTTTTATATATAGAGAGATAATATAAATGAGTTTTAAAAATTGTAAAAAAAAAAATGCATCGGCCGGGAATCGAACGCGGGCCGCCCGCGTGGCAGGCGAGCATTCTACTACTGAACCACCGATTCTTATAAAAAATGGCCATATTTGGGTATTCATTCCATTCCGGATTACTCCGCGTAAAAAAAAAAAGTTTTTCAAATGAAAAAAAAAAAGCCATCGGGGGAATTCTCGGGCGAAGCCGGGTCATACATCTAGTGTAAAATAAAAATGAATAGGAAAATACACATTTCCTCAAATTGTTTATCTATTCTCTAAATATATTGTCACTGTATAATATTTGCCTTTCTATTTTCCAATTTGTCATGTAAATTTTCATATAATAATTTTTGTATAAATAGTAGCCAAAATTGACTATATCAAAGAAGCTCGTTTTGGCATTCATGTTGAATAAACTTTAGATAGAAAACCGCGCTTCGCATGATTCCTAGTATCTATTTGACAAGGGAAATCCGTGACAATATGCAGTTAAACCTGTCTAGAGCGCTCCCTCTTGGAACTCACCAAAATAAGGTTTTAAAGAGAGGGGGTACTATAGGCAGGTTGCTTAATAATTTATGTACAAGGGCAATCATTTTGTGTGTTTTTAATATTGTTTATATCATTGGCATTTCTTAAATAAAGTATATATAGTCATTAATTAACTTAAAACAAAAAATGGGTGTAACTTCATCCCAAGATATTTTTATCCAAAAAGTTGTGTCCAAAAGATTAAATAATTTGTAAATCTCAGGGTCAGTCATATCAGGACAGGCGTGTTCGTAGCCAACCAATAGGAGAGCGCCATTCCAAAAAAAAAAGGCAAGTGGGGGGGGGGGCAAAGGTGGCGTGACCGTAGCCAACCAATAGGAGGGCGCCATTCCAAAAAAAAAAAGATTAAAATTAAGATTAAAAATTAAGAACGCATGACAATGATAACTGTATATTATCCGTGACAGAGGCCACGACAGACGGTCGTGACTATATATATTAATGTCATTCTATTTCTGTTTCATCACACTTTGTGGGGTTTTATATATGGAAGTTTTCCTCCCACAGTAATGTGTGTGTTACTTGCATGTTTTAATTTGGAATCCTTCTCTTATTTTGAGTGTGTGATGATTTCAGCCAAGTCTGTGGAGAACCGTGCCGGATATTTTGCTGAGAAGCTCTACAAGGTCATGTCTGTAAGTTCCTTGTGTGTAGATTTACAACTGTTCCTTCACTTCTCTCTTTGTAGACACAACTTTATAAATCTCTTTGATTCTTGATGTAGTCCAAGTTGAATTGTTGCTCAGGTGGAGAAGATCAATTCCTGAACGTCTTCTTTCTCAGAGACATTAGAAGTGTTACATAAGAGGACATGTTATAAATCACAAGGTAACAAGACACTAAATCCAAATGAAGTAGAGTCTCCATGAGTGTACACTCTTGCTAGCTGACACTTCTAGATAAAGAACAATTTCCATTGTAACTGCAAAGTCGAACTACTTTTCACATGCATAGACTTTTGTACATGTAGACGTGGCCTGTACCACATGTATTAGGGATAATAATAATAATAAAAAATTCCATTGCGCTAAAATGACCATTTTTACCAATTAGCTGCTCTCTGGTAAGAGGAAACCTCTTTCTATAGGCTCTTCAACTAGGTATTATCCTTTTTTTAATTATGAATAAATATTACAAGGTACAGTAGAACCTCCCTATAAAGGACACTTAGTTAGTCTTCTTTAAGGAGAGGTGTCCTCTTACCAGAAAGCAGCTAATTGGTAAAAATTTTGATGATGAAAACTGAACTTGATAGAAAGGTGTTCTCTAGCCAGAGTGTCCTCTCATGGAGGTTGTACAATGGGATGTTCCTGTGAGAGTATTGTTTCTATCCTCTCAGACAAAAGTGACGAATGATTTTGCTGTTAGATTTGGTGTCAAGTTACCTTGTGATTTTGATCCAAATTGTGCCTTATCATTGTGTGGAAACAGAATCTTAAAGAATGATGAGGCAAAATTTGGATTATAGATTATAAACATAAGGTAATAAGACCAAATCCAAATAAATTAATAATGTGTGATGTTTCGTTAACAGCGTTGTTGCCATCATCAGACAAAAGTACAGATTTCAGTACTTTTAATTGGTTCCATTCAGTACTTTTGTCTGATGATAGTAACAACCTTGTTATCGAAACATCACACACTATTAAATTATTTGGATTTGGGTGTTATTACCCCTTGTGAAAAACTATAGTAGGTTATATTTTCACCCATCTGGATGGTAAGTGTTGTTAGAAAAGTCAATACAAAGAGAGTTGTGTTCTCCAGGGCATGGGCACAGATGATTGTGTCCTGATCCGCATCGTGGTATCCCGCTCCGAGATTGACCTGGTGCAGATCAAGGAGATGTATGAGCAGACATACGGCAAGTCCCTGGCTGAAGCCATTGCTGTAAGTACCTTCAAGGTGGACGGGTCATCTAAACTCTTGGTTTTCGACTGCTACCACCCAGGATCGAATCACGCAATAGGCACGTTTTTCTAATTGAAAAAAATAAAAAAATAAATAAATAAAATTTTCCAATGTGACCCCCGCGATTCTTGCAAAAGTTCAACCCTACCAGCGAGTGCAAGTAACTAAACAGGGCTCTGGCTCATTTGTAAGTGCAAAAGTCTAACCTCTTTTCACATGTGTAGACATGTGGTACACTTACAGTAAAAAAAGTCGCTATAAACTACCCACCATGATTATCATGGCCTGTATCACATATACTATAGGGGGGGGGGGATTAAAAAAAAAAAAAAGAGTACCTTCAAAGACTTTCAACTAGCTTCTGCAAATACAGAGAGACATCAATTACTATTCTAAAACTTACGCAAAATAATTGCAAGTAATTATATCAATTCTATAACATGTTTAATTGGGACTTATTTAGCCTCTTACAAACCAGTCTTAATTAACCTTTTCACAGCCTGATGTGCAAGCTTATGCTGTTAGCCAGTACCCCAAGCATACTTGCCATCTGTGCTGGTAGTTCTTTTTTTTTCCCCCAGTAACCATGCCTACCATAGTAATGATGGTTTGAAGATTTTTACATATGGTAATATTCATAAAATATTCAAATAGATCTTTTTTAAAAATGTTATTTATATTTATATGAAGAACTTTTGAAAGTGTTCCCCCCCCCCTCAATTACATAAACACATTTTGACATATATTACCTTGTGTATAACCAATCTTCCAGTTTAAACTGTGGTATAACGTTGCTGATACTTTTTCAGCATTACACTTCTTTAAATGGGATGATTCACTATATAGTAGAATATGATACAGTTGAGCCTTCCATGAGAGATCATAGTATAAAAACATGGTTAAATCTAAGGTAATAAGACCAAATGTTACTATATCATTGTACCTTTATCATGGTTAAATCCAGGCTTTTCTAGAGGTGGTCTCTTTTCAGAAACTATTTTGTTAGAAAGACTCCTAATGACTTGGTTGACATTTCTTCTTCTTTCTTATCTTCATTCAATCGTATTAGGGTATCAAGCTAGTAGAGTTGACAGCCTGGGTGAAGTAGAATGCCTTTGTCATTAAGACTGGGAGCACTACTCAGTAGCAGGCCGACTTAGCTCCAATATAAAATGGCCGCCTCTAACATGAGGAACAGACACCATGTACAGCCGCTCCCTAACATGGAGTACAAACACTGTTCATCCTGTATCCCTGGAGCCCTTACAGGGTACTATCAGCTGGGCCAGCTGAACCCAGGTTTTTTAGTGAGCTTGTTACTGCTCCCCCCCCCCCCCCCCCCCTTTTACATCTGGGCTTGGGACCGGCAAAAGCAGAGTTTTGGACTGACATGATAAGAGTCTGATAAGAGACCACCTCCAGGAGAGACCAGGTTCTATTCATGTTGTTTTTAGATTGTTCCAATGAGAGATCAGTGAGATACACACAGATGTTTGGTGACAAGTTGTGACCCAGTATATATTGGACATTAGTTACAATTATGAAAAAGGCATCTCCTTATCGTGCAACTGAAAGTTTCTGATGGCTTGCGCATCTATCGGAATAAATATCAACTATTCTTGTTGATTTTTAATTAATTCAGAATTGGCCAAATACCTATTCTTGATTAATCAAGAAAAGCTAACCACATATCCGTTGGCCCTCATCAGCGTGGTACAAGCTGTACCTCATTGACCAAAAAAACTGGTCATTCAGTTTTTTAACTTTCAGTTGCATGATAAGGAGATACCTTTTTGATAATTTATGCACCTTATCAAAGTACAATATCACATTTGTACTATTTTTTCACAGTAGTTACAATAATATTGACAATTTAACAATAATAATAATAAAATCTACCCCACTTGCCCAAAATGTAGCTTGGCACCTGCAGCTCCAGAACACATTTTGGCTTGCATTAGATGCACTAAATAGGACCTTTGGGAGAGGCCGTTGCTTATCATAAAACAGCTAGAGGAGCATGAACTCATGGAATTCGTGTAATCTTTACACAAGGGGATAAGAAACAACAACAAACAGTTGTTACAATACAATATAATGCGGCTTGCGATTGTAAAACAACATTTGAAAATTATCCTGCAAGTGTTTCTTTTGAACGAAAAATTAAAATTTTTATTCCAAGGAGAAATAACGATTATTTCTAACCTAAGGGATGAGGTATGAAAGGATGAATTGTGAAGAGTAATGATAAATGGAAAAAGTAGTTACAATTGGTGGTGTGTACAGGACGACACCTCTGGAGATTACAAGCGAGTGCTGGTGGCCCTGGTGGGAAACTAGATCTTCCTTGATGACCTTCCTCTAGTTTGTCAGCTTCGCTACGTACTTATCTATACTCTCTCTATCTCTACATCTTCCTCCTCATTATTCTCATTGTTGTTTTATCTCATTCCTTCGTTTTTTTGCTTTTTCCCTCTTTATTGTGTTATTGACATTTTTTGTTGCCTTTTTTAAAACTTTTTTTTTCTTAGTACTCAATCATTTTTATCTATCTTTCAAGCTAATATATATATATACTTTTTGTTAACTTTTTTTCTTCTCAAAGATCAAAAAACTTATTATTATACAAAGGTTTTTTTTTATATCTGTGTGTGTTGGGTTTAAAGTTTTATTTTTTTAAATTTGCTATTATATTGCACAAAAATGTTTTTTCAAAAAATTATTTACACATTTTTTTTTCTTTTTTTTTGCAATTATTTTGTTGATATTTTTATTTTTAATAAGATTGATATATATTAACATATATGCTTATATATTTACATAACTTTAAAAAAGGTTTTATGATATTACAAATATATAAATGAATATATAGAAAAATAAATGTTATACTTGAAAATTTTCTCCATTTCAAATATTAAAGCACTATGTAGGTGTTTTTCTCTTGCATTCTCTATGCTAAAAAAGAAATATTAGGATAAATGTTAATCTATGTAAATTTCTATAACAAATTTGCATAATACCTTCTACAAATATATATATATTGAGGCAAAATTAAGTTAAAAATGAATATTGAAGATCCTATAATAAATACTATCGTTTTTACAGTTAAAAAAAAATTTTTTTTTGGTCAAATTTCAAGTTTTCAAATAATATTAAGAAAGCCTATTGTTATATACATTGTTGAGTTTTAATACTTGCAACAATAGCAGATGCATTTATATTTGTTTCTTTTATAGCATTTGTTATGATTTATAAAATAGTTTATATTAAAAAAATGACATACATATATATATAAAGTATTAAAGTGCAATTTTTAACTCAAACAAACCACTTTAGAATCATGTTACTTATATGCATTTTAAAATAGTTAAAAAAAATAAGTCCATATATACTTATTTTGTCTTTATATTTATAAAAATTCTTTATATAAATGGAAAGAGTTATATTAATCTAAAATATATTTTAATCATTTTTTTTGAGACTATATAGTAACAAAATACCATAGCCTTATATGCATATAGAGTGATATATGCAAAAAAAAAAAAAGTTGCATAGTTACCGTCCAAATCTCCATTATAAACTAACATTTGTCCATATAAGCAATCTATCCATACAAACCTTTATATACAGAGAGCATGAAACATATTTTATAAATACACACCATATTACATATATTTAGGCTGCAAAAAAATCAAAAAAAGAGATTTGCATATTAACATATATGTAACTCAGGAGATTTGCATATAAATGAATAGACAATATATATATATTTTTTTGCCAGAATACAGAAAGTGAAAATGTTCAACCATGTGATTATATCACCAACAATATTATTGATTGGTGCTTATGATACTTAACAGAAAGGTGATTGGACCAAATTCCAACCAATAAGCAATCAGTATCTTCCCCTTCGATACAGTTGAGAAGCAAAAGGTTTTTGCTTGCCCAGTTCTCCCAGCCATTGTTTAAAGTGCCTTTCCTTTGGTTTGATGGCTTCTTGCGCGGAGTGATACAATTGCTTTCTGTTTGTTTGTTTGTTGTCTGGAGAGAAATAAAACTTATTGGCTGAAGATGGCGGTTTCCTCTTTTATATTTACACCTATATAGTTTCACACATTTCAAAACACTTTTCACTATATGAAATATCTATTGATCTAAAAAGAACATTTTGTGTTATTTTATATTGATCTTGACTTAAAAGCTTTCTTGACTCAATCAAATAGGGGGGGAAAAATTGTTTTTGAAATATGTAAATAGCCAAAAAAAAAAAGTTGCCATTATTTTTTTAAAGCTAGGCCAAAATTAAGTACAGTAGAACCTCCCTGTAAAGGACAACACCTAATTGCAGAGTCAAAGTGTTCTTTAGGGAGAGGTGTCCTCTTATCAGAGAGTTGTTAAATAGTAAAAATGGTAATTTTGGAAATGAAAACTGTCTTTTGTAGAGAGGTGTTCTCTAGTGTGAGTGTCTTCTCATGGAGGTTCTACTCTATTTTTTGTCAAACTTCTTAAATTCAACACCTAAGGGATCAGAAATTTGGATTTAATAAAAGTCAGTGTTGATTTAGAGTAGACTAATGGACAAAACTTAAGGAAGTTGTACCTATTAACATGTATATCGGGATTCAGACAATAACTCTGAAAGATATTACAGTGACCTTTATTGAAGACACACGAGATAACCAAGTGTGAACAAAATTGCATCCGACTCCTTAAAAAAAAAAAGATGACTGGCGACAAAGACTTTCCACTACCTAACTTTTATCCAAGAGTATAGATTAAAGAAAATAGCCTTATTGAGATTTGAAAAAATGGTTGAATTTGAGTATTTAAATGTCGAATTTAAAGTGGGTTGAATTAAAGAGGTTATACAGTATTTGTTTAAAGAAACAATGATTACTGCTTTTCACATGTGTAGACATGTGGTGCACTTACAGTAAAAGCAGTCGCCTACTTCTACCCACCATGATTATCATGGCCTGTACCACATGTACTAGGGATAAGCAAAAAATATTATATGTAAATTGATATTTTCAATTTATATCACGTACTTTCAATACACTCAGTTCTAACTCTCTTTCTACAATGCTAGTATATTAACTAATTAAAATGAGACAAAATACTTGGGATTTTTCCAGTCCAGTGAATGGACTGTGGCTATCACAAAACAACAATATGAGAAACACAAGGTAATAAGACCAAATCCAAATAAATAAATAGTGTGTGACATTTCGGTAACAGTGATGTTACCATCTTCAGACAAAAGTACTGAATGAGAAATTTTACCAGAGCATGTTTTAAATAGTTACTGCTATCAAGTGTGTAAACAAGATAACAGATAAGAAGAAGATATTTATCTGAGAAACAACTAAAATTAACTATTTATTTGGATTTGGTCTTATTACCTTGTGTTTATAATCTATAATCCAAATTGTTTCTTATCAGCAATATGAGAAATCAACAAAATCTACCAACATATTCATCAAAAAGATTCAAATATCAAACACTAGAGTTAACTAGCGTAGAATATATAAACATTGCATAGAGAGACCTCTCAAAACATTATCTGACGAATCATTAAAGGACAAAATAAAAATAAAAACATAAATTTAAAAAGTTAAAAGTTTATTATATTGAAAAATGGTATCCTCTAAGTAAGACTAAAGGGTTCCCTTCCTATTGCCTGAAACAGACACACTCATATAATCTAACTGTAGGGGATAAAAAAAACACAACTATATATTGGGTTTTTACGACAATATTTGTTAGAAATCACCCCCTGTCCTATATATAAACTTACAGTAGACCTGCCCAGAAGCCCTCCTCTACGTGGTGGACGGGAGAAGCAGCACAAGTAAGGGACTGCCCTGTAGGGTGAAGTATGGTGTCGTGAGCCCCGAGCCACTACGGTAACCGTAAACAGGGAACTATGAAATGTGGCTGACTAACGGGGCAATGGCATCCCCCCATTTCCATGGAGCAACAAAATCAGTGGACAAGACACCACTACCACCTACAGTATAACTTTCATAAGAAGACACCTCTAGGACAGTTTTCATTGCCAGAATTACTTTTTTTTACTATTGGATAGCACTCTAGTAAGAGGATACCTCTCTCTAAAGGACACTTTGGCTCTACAACTAAGCGTCCTTTACAGAGGTTCTACTATATATATATATATATATTAAAAATAAAGGCATATCCTGACTAGGAGCACATGTGCTTTTTATATGGCAGAGCGCATTGATTTAACCTGTTCCCTGATAGTTGGCCAACCCAATTTTTTGAAAAATCAAGAAAAACAAAAAAGCACATGTGCTCCTGGTCAGGATATGCCTTCTTTATATTTAATATCAACACCTGACCCCTTTATTTTTTATTATTTTTTAATATGTGAAAAAAATTCATGAAAGCAGCTATATGCAATTTTTATATTCAATATGATGTTGATTTGATTTCCAGTCGAGATGGAAGTAGATATATATACAGGAGTCCAGAGCAAATATCTACAAATAGGTAAAGGTGGAAAGTTCGTTGAAGGATGGACTGGAATGTAGATTAAGTCTACTGATAGCTCGGAGGGTTTTATATACCTCTTCTCATAGAATGGTAGATACAAGGTGGCCCGTGTTTTTCTTATTACTTGGCGAATAATATTATTACAGTGACTACATAATAATACAATTACTCTATACATAATACAAAGACATTATACATAACGGCGAATAATTTTGGTATTTCATTTTATTTTTGCAAGTGTTAACGAACTTTTGGGACAACCTTATAGAATGGTAGATATATTTCCCCCTAATATGAAGATGTTCTTTAAAGAGAATGAGTCCCCGTGAGTTAACAAATTGAAGGGTGATTAATTTGACAACCTGCTGTAAGACAGAAATGTTAATAACGTAGGTTCTACGAGTTTTACCATATTTTGGATTTTCTATTTATTATTATATGACATAAAGTGAAAATTGCACAGATACCAACTTACCCTTTTTTATAGAAACTTGAAACATTTTTGATTATTTCTGTCAAATCCAGGATTTTCGCGGCGTTTTGGCAGTATTTCTTGCCACTTGAAATCAATAACGAAGCGTGGTTTGAGACTGAAACAACAACATAATTTAGTTAAATATAGAATTTACACTATGCTATTAAACTTGTGGGGGTTGAGTGACTAGTCTGCTGGGATGACAAACCACGGCAAACATACAAGCGGGGCCTGGAGATGACCACCATTGTGTGGCGTGGCAGATCGGCGGAAGTCAATGAGAACCCAATAGACATTCTAGGGTGTTGTTCTTTTGTCTTCCTTTATTGACTTCCTATAAAAAATGTAGCTAATACGTAATACTAATAAACACTAACTTTAAAATACTTTTCTAGGACATCGCTGGACTTAATAAATCGACACACCACAAACTTACTTATTGAAAATACTTCGCTTGCTTTCTGTTTTTTCACAGGGTCTCGGAGGATATCTTTGTTACGTGAAAGCCAGAATAAATCACTGGCTGAGGCTGAAACCACAACATATAGTTTAGTCCAATGTGGAATTTATACTTTGCTATAAAACTTACGTTTAAAATGTCTTAAGAATGGGTTCTTCGCAATCTTCTCACATACAATATTCATGCCTGTAACAACGTCAAACTTAGAAATCTCATTCAAAAATAATGTTTTTAAGTAGATTTAGATCGAAAAAAAAAAAGTTTTATAAATAGAGATAAAGTAGAACCTCACTTTAGCGGACACTTCTCTACAAAGGACAGTTTTCATTTGCAAAGTCCTTTTGTTTAGTGTTAAAATATAAAATAGAATTGAGGACTATACAATCTTGGTTTTGAATCCGACTTGGTCTTAAATATATACCACTAGTCTTATATTGACATTACTTAAGATTCTAGAATTGTATTTGGGATTCTAGACAGGATAATATTGGTCTTAAATACGGGTTAATCTTTAATACGATAGATTTAAACCGAGTCTCGACTGTAGAGATACAGTAGAACTTCTATGAGCGGACACTCTGGCTCTAGCAGAAATTTAATAAATAGCCATAATGAGCATTTTTTATCAATTAGCTATTCTCTAGAAGTCACCCATCTCTAAAGGACACTTTGGCTCTGAAACTAGGTGTTATCCTTTACAGAGATGTTGGCTGCTGTATCGAAACATAGAATAAGGATTTAGAAAAAATATAAACTAATTTTTTTATTTATTTAGTTCCTGACGTTTCAGTGACTCGCTGGGAAATTATTCCACTGAGGAGAGTGATATCGAGTCATTGAAATGTCGGGAACTAAATTGTATACTAAAATATATGGCTACATCAACCAATTTTTTAGTCCCTACTTTAGTTCCTGACGTTTCAGTGACTCGCTGGGAAATTATTCCACTGAGGAGAGTGATATCGAGTCATTGAAACGTCGGGAACTAAATTGTATACTAAAATATATGGCTACATCAACCAATTTTTCAGTCCCTACTTTAGTTCCTGACGTTTCAGTGACTCGCTGGGGAATTATTTCACTGAGGAGAGTGATATCGAGTCATTGAAACGTCGGGAACTAAATTGTATACTAAAATATATGGCTACATCAACCAATTTTTCAGTCCCTACTTTAGTTCCTGACGTTTCAGTGACTCGCTGGGGAATTATTTCACTGAGGAGAGTGATATCGAGTCATTGAAACGTCGGGAACTAAATTGTATACTAAAATATATGGCTACATCAACCAATTTTTTAGTCCCTACTTTAGTTCCTGACGTTTCAGTGACTCGCTGGGGAATTATTTCACTGAGGAGAGTGATATAGAGTCATTGAAATGTCGGGAACTAAATTGTATACTAAAATATGTGGCTACATCAACCAATTTTTTAGTCCCTACTTTAGTTCCTGACGTTTCAGTGACTCGCTGGGGAATTATTCCACTGAGGAGAGTGATATCGAGTCATTGAAACGTCGGGAACTAAATTGTATACTAAAATATATGGCTACATCAACCAATTTTTCAGTCCCTACTTTAGTTCCTGACATTTCAGTGACTCGCTGGGGAATTATTTCACTGAGGAGAGTGATATCGAGTCATTGAAACGTCGGGAACTAAATTGTATACTAAAATATATGGCTACATCAACCAATTTTTCAGTCCCTACTTTAGTTCCTGACGTTTCACTGACTCGCTGGGGAATTATTTCACTGAGGAGAGTGACATTGTGTCATTGAAACGTCGGGAACTAAATTGTATACTAAAATATATGGCTACATCAACCAATTTTTCAGTTCCTACTTTAGTTGCTGACGTTTCAGTGACTCGCTGGGGAATTATTTCACTGAGGAGAGTGATATCGAGTCATTGAAACGTCGGGAACTAAATTGTATACTAAAATATATGGCTACATCAACCAATTTTTCAGTCCCTACTTTAGTTCCTGACGTTTCAGTGACTCGCTGGGGAATTATTTCACTGAGGAGAGTGACATTGAATCATTGAAATGTCGGGAACTAAATTGTATACTAAAATATATGGCTACATCAACCAATTTTTCAGTCCCTACTTTAGTTCCTGACGTTTCAGTGACTCGCTGGGGAATTATTTCACTGAGGAGAGTGACATTGAATCATTGAAATGTCGGGAACTAAATTGTATACTAAAATATGTGGCTACATCAACCAATTTTTCAGTCCCTACTTTAGTTCCTGACGTTTCAGTGACTCGCTGGGGAATTATTTCACTGAGGAGAGTGACATTGAATCATTGAAATGTCGGGAACTAAATTGTATACTAAAATATATGGCTACATCAACCAATTTTTCAGTCCCTACTTTAGTTCCTGACGTTTCAGTGACTCGCTGGGGAATTATTTCACTGAGGAGAGTGACATTGAATCATTGAAATGTCGGGAACTAAATTGTATACTAAAATATATGGCTACATCAACCAATTTTTCAGTCCCTACTTTAGTTGCTGACGTTTCAGTGACTCGCTGGGGAATTATTTCACTGAGGAGAGTGACATTGAATCATTGAAATGTCGGGAACTAAATTGTATACTAAAATATGTGGCTACATCAACCAATTTTTTAGTCCCTACTTTAGTTCCTGACGTTTCAGTGACTCGCTGGGGAATTATTTCACTGAGGAGAGTGATATCGAGTCATTGAAATGTCGGGAACTAAATTGTATACTAAAATATATGGCTACATCAACCAATTTTTCAGTCCCTACTTTAGTTCCTGACGTTTCAGTGACTCGCTGGGGAATTATTTCACTGAGGAGAGTGATATCGAGTCATTGAAATGTCGTGAACTAAATTGTATACTAAAATATATGGCTACATCAACCAATTTTTCAGTCCCTACTTTAGTTCCTGACGTTTCAGTGACTCGCTGGGGAATTATTTCACTGAGGAGAGTGATATCGAGTCATTGAAATGTCGGGAACTAAATTGTATACTAAAATATATGGCTACATCAACCAATTTTTTAGTCCCTACTTTAGTTCCTGACGTTTCAGAGACTCGTTGTCACTCAGGGGAATGATTCCCCAGTGAGTCACTGAAATATCGGAACTAAATAAAAAAAAGTTAGTCGATTTAGACATTTTTCTAAAACCTTATTCTATGTTTCGATATACAGCAGCCAACCTCTCTGTAAAGGACAACAGAGCCAAGAGAGGTGACTTCTAGAGCGTAGCTAATTGATATAAATGATAATTTTAGCTATGAGATAACCGTTTTTATAAAATTTCTGCTAGCGTGAGTGTTCGCTCATGAAGGTTCTACTGTATTATAGCTCTACAGTAGCCAATACAGCAGCCAAACTCTGATTGATGAAATTGGTTGATGTATGGGGCATATATTATTTCTAAACAAATTTCCAACCAAAAAGATTCAGAAATAGAACAGGATGGTATTCTTACTTTGGAACATTTCTTGATCCAGGATAGCAGGAATATTCTCCAGCATAATTGTTTCTAAACACGACAGTTAGCATTCTGTTTGACACTACACACAATGGAAATACCTACCGTTAGTTCTTACACGATCATCATGGTATTTCAGAGATTCAATTTGACACTCTGCGGAACACAAAGTACAGAAAGTTAGCAATGGACTCATTACTGGAAGATATATTAATCGTTATTAATATTGTAAAATGGATGACAAGGCCAAGATTCAAGACTAAAGTTGGGGAAGATGAGTGGGGGATGGCTATGTGTTGTCAGGGGGCCATGGGTAGGGGCCAAAAACAGCATTCCTGTGTGGGGGAGGACAAAGTTATAAAATGGATAACACAAGCTATCCGAGAGAGGCCAAGATTCCAGAGTAAAGTTGGGGGAAGATGGGGGGACTCCAGCTGCCATGTGTGAGAAGAACAGGCGCCAAAAACGGTATTCCAGTGTAGGGGAGGACAGAGTCTTGTCACATCTGCGGCGAGGAGAAGACGTGGGGACTTGTCTCCGGACGTGTGGATGATTCTGCAAGGCAGTGCCAGGAGAGCCTGACATTGGAGCGGTCTACAAGACGGTGTAGTCCAGGCTGGACGTGTATAGTGAGGAGCAGAAGGCTTCACAAGAGTGACATCCACAGCGCCAAGGATTCTTCTGACTGGAAGGTTGAAGGCAAGTCCAACTGATTGTATTCCTTCTGTTTACTGAGACGTATAATAAAGTGATAACTTTAGCTGCTGCATCCTTACGAACTCACGTGTGTATCTTTGTGGCATCCTGATTAGACAAAGAACAGCGTCTGGGTACGAAGTAACAGTATTTATTTCCCACCACTCCTTCCATGCAAGAGCACTCTCTACTCTAAGCCTGTTTTGTATTTGTTACAGAAATTTGAACGATTTTTGACATGTAAAATTCTTTTTAAATGAAACAATTTTTCTACTGCTCTTACTACAATTATAAAAATAACTAGACGAATGGCCCGGGCAACGCCCGGGTTTTACCCGAGTGCGTATATATTTTAAAAATGTTTTAATTAAAATACTATTCGTTACAATTATAAATTGGCGCCGTGGATGTCTCTCTTGTGAAACGTCCCGCCCCAAACTGTGTGTGTCTTGAAAATATAAAAATAAAAATGTGAACGGAAAAATATGTCCAGGGTAGCCTAGTGGTCATGGCATCTGCCCGGTAAGCGGAAGGTCGTGGGTTCGATTCCCATCCCTTGACACTTTTTTTATTTTATCCATTCTGACCAAAATCTATCCGTGAACTTCACACAGTGAACTTCACACAGAGAGAATAAGGCAATTATATAAGTAGATAATCCAAATTGTGCCTTATCACACACTATTTTTTTATTTGGCCTTATTACCTTGTGTTTATAATCTATGACGTAATGCCGGCGGCGCGCGCCCGTTGGCTGCCGGCGAGCACGTGACCTCCCTGTGCGCGCGCATCCGTGACAGAGCCGGCCGGCCCATTACGGTCGTGACTATATATGTTGATGGATGGATAATAATAATAATATAATAATAATGATAATGATCATAATGATGATGCGCGCGCACCCGTGACAGAACCGGCCGGCCGGCCCATGACGGTCGTGACTATATATGTTGATAATAATAATAATAATATAATAATAATAATAATAATTATTATTATTATTATTATTATCATTAGATAATGATCATGATCATAATGATGATGCGCGCGCACCCGTGACAGAACCCATGACGGTCGTGACTATATATGTTGATAATATAAATGAGTTTTAAAAATTGTAAAAAAAAATGCATCGGCCGGGAATCGAACCCGGGCCGCCCGCGTGGCAGGCGAGCATTCTACCACTGAACCACCGATGCTTTAAAAAATGGCCATATTTAGGTGTTCATTCCATTCCGGATTAGTCCGGGTAAAAAAAAGTTCTTCAAATGAAAAAAAGAAATAGCCAAAAATACTAATCAAAATGCAGCCGAAAATTTTCCTCGGGTTTATAAAAAGCGACATGCAAAATTTGGTACCAATTGGTTCAGTAGTTTTTGGGTTTATCGCGAAACAGACAGACAGACAGAAATTGACTTTTATATATATATAGAGATATAGAGATTTACTCTTCATTGTTGGCTTTTTATCTTACATTCATTCTTCATTGTTGGCTTTTTATATTACATTCACTCTTCATTGTTGGCTTTTTATCTTACATTCACTCTGTTGGCTTTTTATATTACATTTACTCTTCATTGTTGGCTTTTTATCTTACATTCACTCTTCATTGTTGGTTTTTTATATTATATTTACTATTCATTGTTGGCTTTTTATCTTACATTCATTCTTCATTGTTGGCTTTTTATATTACATTAACTCTTCATTGTTGGCTTTTTATCTTACATTCACTCTTCATTGTTGGCTTTTTATCTTACATTCATTCTTCATTGTTGGCTTTTTATATTACATTCACTCTTCATTGTTGGCTTTTTATCTTACATTCATTCTTCATTGTTGGCTTTTTATATTACATTCACTCTTCATTGTTGGCTTTTTACCTTACATTCACTCTTCATTGTTGGCTTTTTATATTATATTTACTCTTCTTTGTTGGCTTTTTATATTATATTTACTCTTCTTTGTTGGCTTTTTATCTTACATTCATTCTTCATTGTTGCCTTTTTATATTACATTTACTCTTCATTGTTGGCTTTTTATCTTACATTCACTTTTCATTGTTGGCTTTTTATATTACAATCACCCTTCATTGTTGGCTTTTTATATTACATTTACTCTTCATTGTTGGCTTTTTATCTTACATTCACTCTTCATTGTTGGCTTTTTACATTATATTTACTCTTCATTGTTGGTTTTTATCTTACATTCATTCTTCATTGTTGGCTTTTTATATTATATTTACTCTTCATTGTTGGCTTTTTATCTTACATTCATTCTTCATTGTTGGCTTTTTATATTACATTTACTATTCATTGTTGGCTTTTTATCTTACATTCACTCTTCATTGTTGGCTTTTTATCTTACATTCATTCTTCATTGTTGGCTTTTATATTACATTCACTCTTCATTGTTGGCGTTTTATCTTACATTCATTCTTCATTGTTGGCTTTTTATATTACATTCACTCTTCATTGTTGGCTTTTTATATCATATACGAATGACCCGGGCAACGCCCGGGTTTTACCCGATTAAATGCTTTTATTCAAATACTATTCGTTACAATTATAAATTGGCGCCGTGGATGTCATTCTTGTATAATATATAAATGAGTTTTAAAAATTGTAAAAAAAAAAATGCATCGGCCGGGAATCGAACCCGGGCCGCCCGCGTGGCAGGCGAGCATTCTACCACTGAACCACCGATGGTTATGAAAAATCCCATCCGTGAGCTTCAGACAAACAGACAAAGCTTCAGACAAACAGACAAACAGACAGAATAAGGCAAATATATAAGTAGATTGGAGGGCCTGCCTAATTAGTATTGAACCCTCCCAGTGGTTTCGCCAGTTTAATCTACCATAAGGGCAGTATAAATTTGTTTTAATTGATTTAAATATGATAACATAGTACAAATGTGAAATTGTACTGGGATAAGGTGAATAAATTAAGAAAAAGGCATCTCCTCGATATTTGGCCAATTCTGGAATAATTAAAAATCAACGAATTACGGATATTTATTCCGATAGATGACGCCAGCCATCAGCAACTTTCAGTTTCACGAGATGCCTTTATCTTGATTTAAATATGTTATTGATTAAAATTTGTATTTATTGATTTAAAATTGTTTTATTTAACGAATAGTAATTAGGTTACGTTTAGTTAAAATAGCGGGAAAAATAGTTAAGAATTAATAAAAGGAGAACTTACTTAGTTTTTTGATTTCAATTTTCATATTATTGAACTTGGGCACTGCTTTATTAATGATGATGTCCGCTGAAATAAAAAAAAAAACACAAACAGCTGTTAAATAACAATTTGTTTACTATTACTACACTATCTACTATATTAAACGTCTACAGGGGAAATACGATATATATTACACGATATTTATATAATAAATAAAATTTTTATATCGTGTTTTCTCTCTCTCTCTCGGCCTCCATTCCAAGGCAATGACAAGTGTGGCTACCACCATCTACAAATACCATCTTGGTCTTGAGGTGGGTAACACCAGCCATCACATCGACCTGCCCCCTCTGTAGGAAAGAACTCTTGCAGTCCATCGGTGGCGGAGTCTTTCCCGTGGTGGACACCACCAATAACGATATTGTATATATATATATATATATATTTTGAAGATTTGGCAATCCATAATTAAAATTATATTTATAAAAGATGCATATATTGGATTTCTAATAATTTTATTGTTCCAATATTTCGAGGGGCAACTCGCCTCTCTTTTACGAGGATGTTTTTGTTTTTCACTAGAACATGCGCGCGCGCGTACACCACTCTCGTTCTACAAGGCCAATGAAAGATAATTAAATATAATTATTTGCTGTATATAAACTGAATACAATATTTAAATCAAAGATAAAATTCTTTCATTGGCCTTGTAGAACGAGAGTGGTGTACGCGCGCGCGCGTGTTCTAGTGAAAAACAAAAACATCCTCGTAAAAGAGAGGCGAGTTGCCCCTCGAAATATTGGAACAATAAAATTATTAGAAATCCAATATATGCATCTTTTATATATATATATATATATATATATAGAAGCATAGGGCGCCTCTCCCGTCAGTCATCTATTGACCGTCGCCGCAACTAGCGGCCTCGGGTCGGTGACAAAGCCACAACACCAGCTTTGGCAAACTGAGAAGCGTCCACCTAGAGACCATGGTTTCGGGCTAATGGCCCTCGTCAGTCTAAGGCGGACTTTATTTTATGAGATCCACACGGGATCTAATGGAATCTTCACAATCTACCAAAGAGGTGTTTTGCATCTATATATATTAATCAATTTTATATTTATTCATCTATCTATCCTTATTTAATATCTTATATATTCTTGATTTCTCAAGAAGCCTCTGTGACCAAAATCTTTTTGGTCGCAGTGGTACAGCCTACTCCACGCTGAAGAGCGCCAACAGCGCGAAATGCGTTCGTGGATGGCTTTTCTTGATTTATAAAGAAATTGGGTTGGCCAAATATCACGGACAAAGGTCGTTTCTCCCGTCAAAATAGACGTCAAAACTAGACGCCATCTATTGACCAAATGGAATGGAATCTTGACAATCTGCCAAAGCAGTGTTTAGCTGGCAAAGTGGCTGGGCCAAATCTATGGCTAAAATATAGATGGAAATTTTGCCGGGAGGATATTGATCTAAAGAGACAAGGTCGCCTCTCCCGTCAAAATAAATGGCGTCTAGCAGTCAGGATTACAGTGGAACAAAAACTGTGAAAAAGGTAAAAGGTTTTAAGATGAATAAATGTTATCAATGAATATAGTGTCTCCATGAATTTGTGTGTGTATAATTAAATATTATGATGCATTAGCGCGCCATCTGTTATGAAAATTCGAAACTATTATAGTAAGGTCAGTAGTATTTGCTTAATTTTTAAAAGAATCATACGCGTCTATAATAGTTTTGAATTTACATAATTAAATATATCTATGCAATAGGAAATAATTTTATAAAAATGAATAAATACAGAAACCAACTTAATTTCAACTAATTGTTCCTGAGAAGAAACTGAACAAACTTCACCTTATTTACAACTCTCCAAACTTTACAGAAGTGAGGAGACATCGTTTGTTTCCTGATTTTAATCATTTAACTCTTACATCAGCCATTACAGAAGGGAATCGACACAGTTGGCCAGATGGAAATCTGGTCACCTGCGCCCTCTAGTCTATAAAGAGGGAGCCAAAAGCTCCCCATGTGCACTAGGTGCAAACCCGAAGAGGCCACTTCCCAACATATACTAAATTGTATCGGAAAGGACAATAGATCCCTGTACAGAGAACCAAGAAGAGTTCTTGAGCTTCTTTATGAGCACGACCTCCAAGATCTTGTCTAATTTAGACTAAAAGGATAAGTAAAAAAAAAACCTCTTACATCAGCCACTTTATCGTAAAGATATAGTCTACCTGGCCGGAATTCATAATTCTTCAAATTAAAGATACTTCGGAAAAAGCCTTAGAATAATTTTTAACGCTTTGCCAAATGTTTTGTTCGCTCCTGACGAGGCCAAAAGATTTTTGTCGAAACGTCGAGACAATAAAAAATATTTACTGGCCGAATTATTTTTAATTTGAAGAATCAGTCAATTTGTATATATAAATTTTATGAACTCTGTTGTAAATATTTGATTTTAAATTCTAATTTGTTTGTAATAGACGCAAATATTCTAATATAGCGTGCCTGGTTTATAAATAAATAAATAAACTTACCTCTATTATGAAAGGACATCAAATTAGTGGCGGTGAACAAGAAGATTAAAGCTGACAAGATGATCAGCTTGTTAATAGCTAGAACACAGCACAAGTTAGTGTGGTTAGGATATGACAGGAATCTGATAACAACCACTATGGGGGGATCATATAATACACTTGTACACATGGACTTTATTAAGATATACATAATCTTCCTTACACATGGATTCATATCTATAAATCTCTAAGTAGCTCCTTTATAACGGAGGACTACTTACTATCAAACCTCCCTTTGAAAATTGAACGATTTATAGCCCGTCAAAGGATTCTATGGCTACCTTTCCGCGAGGATATCATGGGATTTTGGAACAGCGAGATTTTAAATTGCTACTTCTGCAATGTTGGCATCCAAGACAATTTGGTCCATTATCTATTTCATTGCCAATTCCTACATGAAAAGAGACTGGAAATTCGCGAAATTTCGGGGCTAACTCACTAAAATGAACAACATGTATATACAATTTTTACTACTCTCCTTCTGGATAAAACATTTGTTTATAAATATTTTAAAATTTTCAAGGCGATTGATAAAATGAGGGAAGAAGTGCTTAACTCCACAGACAACGGCTGATTGCTCCCCTTCCCCTCTAAATTGCTTTTACTCCTCACTCATGTACATATATGTCATAATTTGTACAGAGCTGTATACAACCCCGACCCAATATGTATGTACAATGTATGTTTCAAAGATTTAATAAAGAATAAGGTAACTGGAGGACAGAAAGCGTAGAAGTAAGGCCTAGCAAAGAGGCTTAAAGTTAGAACAACTATTAATAAAATTACAGCCAATTTTATGATCGCGGAAATCATAAAAGTTGAGTTTAACGACCAGTATTTCCTGGGCAGGGCCGGCCATGTCTTACGACAAAGAAATCAGCAAGGACCAATTAGGAAGCAACACCTAAGTAGGTCAGCCAATAGAAAACGGCCACGTGACATCTTCCTACCAATGGGAAAGAAGAAAGGTCTTGGTGTTAAATCGAGAACCTAGGATAGTCAGTCTTCGACTCGCTTCCATCGGGACAACACCTATAGTAGTGCTTTCGCTCCCATCGAGACAGCATCTAGAAATTCTTCGACTCGACCCCACGGAGGTAACATCTGCTCTAGAGACCTCTCTCTCCGCTCATCCCATAGCCAAGTCAATCATCGCCATGTGATCAGATAATTAATAAATCGAAACCCGCTCCGCCCTCTAAGCCTTTCTTTCCTCCAAACCAGTTGCCTTTTATTTCAACCCATCAAGTGTTCTGGCTTATTTCCCTTGTGTGTAAACCTTACCATTCAGACACCACGACTGCGCCACCACCTCAACAATCGCCAACCCCAAAAGTAAGGTTTCCCAGCATAGCATATTACGATATATATAACCTTTTATCCCCTTGTAAGACAATAGTGTCTTAATAAAGGTTTTTGTTGATTCATATCTATAAGTCTAAAATGCAACTAAAAAGAGAAACTATATAATCTATTTCAATATTAGTTCATACTACTGCTAACTGTGTATAACCCGGACTCCTGGAGCATGTAATAATGTTTGTATATACTCAATATAGTAGAACCTCCCTGTAAAGGACAACACCTAATTACAGAACCAAAGTGTCCTTTAGAGAGAGGTGTCTTCATACCATTGAGTTGTTAAATAGTATAAAAATGATGATTTTGCAAATAAAAACTATAGAAAGGTGTCCTCTAGCGTGAGTGTCCTCTCATGGAGGTTCTACTTTACCCTTTTTACATGGGAAATAAATAATTTAAGCACGAATGTTTCTTTTATACACAAATAAATTACTGTCTTTACTGCGATGAAAAAATATTGAGAAGGCTTGAGTCATCAGTAGTGAATTCTCCCAGCGGTTTTCCCAATTTAATCTACCAGACTGCTTCTTATAGCTCTAATATTATATTGGGCGATTGTGGTTATATATGCTACGTGGAAGGATGCCCGCTCTTCTTCACCGCTAGACAACAGACAATAAATAACGTTGTAGATCTATATCAATTTGTAAATAGAGAGAATTATAATAGATTTAACTATTTTTGTAAATATATTTATGATTATCTTTTAAACCTGAAAGGTTCAGGTTCCTAATATATATTATTGTTTCTCGTTTTATTTAGATTACTTTTTCTTGTCTAATATGTTTATAACTCTTTCTGTTTTAAAAAAAATGTAAATTGACGCAATTATCCCTAGCCGGGATATCGCGTTTTGTGTGTTGAAATAAATAAATTGAAGGATGGAATCTGAGGAATGGTATTCAAGCAAACTATGAGATTTTAGGACAGTACAACACCCAGATAGTAATTGAGGTACTTACTTTTATTGGGTACCCTCGGCTGGAGTATGTCGATTTTCACCATCTGTATTCACACAACCCAAATTACATATAGGAAGAGAAAGATAATCATATAAAGATTATATGATAAGATGATGATGATAACGATAATTCCTGGTCATGCCGTTGAAAGTTACACAGTATGACTAGAAGACCATCGAAATTATTCAGTTAAATTTTCTATTTATATTGAGAACTTTTGTTAAGAAATGTTTTTTTTTTTTTGCTTATCCCTAGTACACGTGGTACAGGCCATGATAATCATGGTGGGTAGTTAGCGACTGCTTTTACTGTAAGCGCACCACATGTCTACACATGTGAACAGCAGTTCGACTTTGCACTTACAAATGCCAGAGCCCCGTTTGGTTACTTGCACTCGCTGGTGGGGTTGGACTTTTGCAAGAATCGGGGGCCATTGGAGCATTTTTTTTTAAACAGAAAAAAGTGTCCAATGCGGGAATCGAACCCGGGTCCTAGTGGTCGAAAACCAAACGGTTTAACCAGCCTTCCACCGACCCCCAAGAAATGTTTAAATAACAGAAGTCTATTCTATTCTTAAAAAGAATAGACTTTTGTTATTTTAAACATTTCTTTTTAGTAACCTTCTAAAATATCTATTGATTTTATTACGCCTATTTATACTTAAAGTAATTTGATTTTGATATTATATATGAAATTTAATAAAAATATAAAAGTATTCGAGTGTTAAGGGAATAAAATAGATATAAAAATTACTAATAAGATTTAAAATGTCAAAAATTTCATTAAAATTCGAAAATGATATTAATACTATTTAACCTGAAAAAAATGCTGATATTTAATTACAAAAAAAAAAAAATGTCGCGATTATAAACACTTTAAAATATTAGTAACTAGCGGATGTACCCGGCTTCGCCCGGGGTTTTACCCTAGTGAAAGTTTACCTAACGAACATTTGTTAAAACAATTCTAGAAAACATCCAATCCCTACTGAATCTATACTTGGCAAGATAACTTTATGTTTGATTATCTGCTCCACCTAGCTGTACCCGTTCAAACGTTGCTGTCTTTGAACAAAAAGGCAGTCTTAATACCTAAATAATAATTTATTAATGATCAAATGTATACAATACATCAAAATTAAAATTAACAATAAAATTATCCCTACATAAATGTCATTTGAACATAACATACTAGCCGAATGACCCGGGCAACTTCGGGTTTTACCCGATTAAATGTTTTTATTCAAATACTATTCGTTACAATTATAAATTGGCACCGTGGATGTCACTTTTGTGAAACGTCCCGCTCTAAACTTTGTGTGCTTTTAAAATATAAAAATAAATATATGAACTTCAGTGAAATGTCTTCATTCATAATGCAATAGCCGAATATTTATTTTGTATACATAGATATTTACTTTTACTCTATTTATTCATTTATTTTGATTAGTATTGTGCGATATTTGTTTGCATGCATTACATTTTTATTTGAATGATTTTCGCCCGGGGAGATTGTGAGACGCCCGTGTCTCGAGTGTAACGCGCAACTGGCCACAAAAAGAGATGAGATCCTAGAAAAAGATGGTCGTTTAGCCCATCGAAATATCGGAAATAAAAAGATTATTTATTGAATCCAAGATGTGCCCTTTATGAACAAAAATAAATATGTAAATTTTCACAACGATATTTGAAAATTATATTATTTTGATTTTCAAATACTATTCGTTACAATTATAAATTGGCGCCGTGGATGTCACTCTTGTGAAACGTCCCGCTCCAAACTTTGTGTCTGAGAAGCGATATTTTTATAGAAAGATGATCTGGCTTTTGTTTTCTGCTCGAATGAATGTTTTTCTGTTAGAATTTTGTTCCTGCGTACAAAATAATGAACTGGTTTCACCCGTGGTCTCTGCTTTTAGGAATTTTTCTCGATATAATTTTGTATCTGATAATCAAACATGATACAGCAATATCGTCATCATCATTTTCTGACTAAAATATATAGTTTTAATATTTGATTTATATATTTTTTAAAATAGCCTATCGTCTTCCCAGTTTTTTTTTTTACCTATGTATGGAAATTTTGGTTTGAATTAATGAACTACTGCGAATTTGTATACCGGACATACAAACAAACATACAAACATTAATTTTTATATATAGATATAGATATACCATGTGTGCGTCAAGTTTTTAAACTTCAAAATTTTATTTTAAAGGCGTTAAACTTTTATACATTCACAAAAATATCCTTAAAAACAATTTTTTTCAATTCAATTCAACTTTATCAACTTTCTCTCCCCACGATACTAATTATTACACATATCTTCATTAAATCAACTTCCATCATTTCTTAACATACTGTAAATAACTACCTTGCGATTTCTTCTATCTGCTTATGTTATTGCTTATTGGTTTAATGTATATGTTTATTTAATGCTATTTTTCTTAATTGTTATTTTCTTTTTGATAATTCTGTTACCTACTCTACTCTACTACAATATGAATTATTGTAAATAGTTTAAGCGCAATTATCCAGATCGGATATAGCATATCTTGTTTGCAACTGGTAAATGAATAAAAATTCAATTCAAAAATGTGCCGAAAATAAAATCAAAAAGGTGCAATATATTTATTAATGTTATATATGTTCATTTTTAAGACAAACAAATATTACACTTATAGGTGTTTTAATTTAGGGCCTTTTCCCTATTTATTAACTTATAAAAAATTTCATCCAGGAAAAACAAAAACACACTTAGTTTATTTAGAAAAGTTTAGAACAGCGATCTGTGGCCAACTATGCAATTTTTTTTACACATAACTATGAAAATTTGCATAGGTCCATATCTAAAATGAAATTATAAATAAGACTTGAAAATATGTACATGAGTCTATAGCGCACTGTGATAACACTTTAATAGCAACACATTTGAATTTTATTTTAAATTTTAACACAATATTGCGCTATAGATGGTTTTTAATAGTAATAAAATACTTTGAATTGTTTATATTAACATTTTTATAAGTTTTAATTTAGCAATAGAAATACACTAAACTCTCCTATAACGCGATTAATGTGTTCCGTGTTGTATGAAATCGCGTTATAGGAATTCGCGTTGTACGAAATAAAACTTGTATAACGCGAATGTTGTTAGGGTAAATTGTTTTATTTTATAACGTGTTATACGAAAATCCGCGTTTTATAAATAAATTTGTCGCAATTTTTTTTATCGTGTTGTACGAAATCGCGTTGTAAAACTCGCGTTATAGGATAGTCTACTGTAATGCAATTGCGATTTAAGTAAAGATAAATTTTATAAATATATGTATGGAGTGATGATTCTTTTCTATATTCCCACTACAAGCTGTTTCTTTACTCTTAAGTCTAAGCTAATTTTCAAAAATATTTTTTCTTCAAAAAGCTTTTTTCATGTTGAATTAAACATCAAACAAAAGTTAGCTAATTTGGTTTAGATATTTCTTCATCTAATATAGGCAGAGTTTTTTCTAGTGTTTTAATATATCATTTAAAATTGAATATCTTTTAGTTTACGAATAGCAATATTAGTTACTATTCCCGAATAAACATCGAAGCACTTGCTAACTTACGTAATGGTTACTTTGAACTTATAAAAATCTATTTAAAAAAGTCAATGCAAATCACTAATTATTAATTTGGTAAGCATATTTTAATGGGAATATAGGAAACAATCTTATAGTAAAGCGATTAATTTTGAGAGAGAAATTTCAAGTATGATATTTATATTGCTTGATTAAAACGAATATAAAATGTCTAAAATAGAAAATTCCAATATATAAAAGTTTTGAAAATAGAGCAATTCATAAATAAATCTTTAATTAAAAAGGCATATATTGGATCAAAATATCATTTGTTTTACCAATATTTCAGTTGGCGTTCAGCCAAAATAAATGATATTTTGATCCAATATATGCCTTTTTAATTAAATATACAAAAAGTATTTCTATAATGAAGCAAAAATTTATCTATTGTATATAAATGTTAAAAATTTAAAATAAAAACAGAATTATCGCTTTAAAATGAGAAGGTTGTTATTAAAATGTAAAAAGTTGTTAATAAAGTATATAATTTTGTTATTAAAGTGTGAAATACGTCATTAATGTGTAAAATGTTGTCTTGAAAAGCAAAACCTATATCTTTCTGACCGCGTTTCAAAATGTTAATAGTTTTAGTAATTCGTAAAAAAATATCACACACATAATCACTGTAACCAATATATAACAATGAACATTTTAATAAAAAATTGACCTTTAACTTTAAATGAAGCAGACGATATTTTAGAGAAAATGTTTTTTAAAATAAATTTAAGTATTTTAAATTTGCGATATAAAATATTCTACCATAATCACTTTTTAAAACTTGCATGAAATAATTAATTACTTACCTTTAATATTTTATTTGTTAAATATTTTATGAATGAAATAAAGCAAAACTAACTTGAACGAAACAAATTCCAATGTTATTTAATATGATGATAACGATATACGAGTCAAATTTTTTAAAAATTTAATCAGTGGTTTATTACGATATATTTTTATATTTAATATATAGGTTTTCAACTTTTAATTATACAATTTTAATTTATAAATACTATAGAATAAAGCGATAGGAGAAAATAATTTTTAATAATGATTATTAAAAATTATTTTCTCCTATCGCTTTATTCTATAGTATTTATAATCCAAGGAGAAAGTTTCCATGTTTAAAAAAAAAAATTAATTTATATTTAGACATTTTTAATTTTAATTTAGACACTTTCATTTTTATTTAGACATTTTTAATTTTAATATTGACATTTTTCATTTTAATTTAGACACAAGTACTTTTTATAGAAAGGTCCATGTGTCTAAATTAAAATGAAAAATGTCTAAATTAAAATTTAAAATGTCTAAATAAAAATGAAAAAGGTTAAATATAAATTAAAATTGTCTAATTAAAAGTTAAAAACCTATATATAATATAATAAAAACCGTAATTATTTTCCTAAGAAAATTAATATTTAATTTTACAAGCAAATATGCATCAAATCTCTAAATGTGGATTTAAAATATAATGATTGAGACCAGATTCCAGATAAAATATATAAAGAATTGGCAATTTATATACATGTATTTGCCTTTAGTAGTTAAAATTTATTAGAAATATTGAAACATTTTTCATACAAATTTATAGTATAAGTTCATATTATAATTTTAAAAGCAAATTCACAAATATGAATGAATATTTAAAAATTTTTATATGAATATGTTGTAAACTGAATGTTGCGACAGCTAGCGCCACACTGGCCTTATTATCATCCCCTACAGTTTGTTTACCTTCTTCTCTACATTATAAAAGTGTTCGCTACTATAACTTTGTTTTTCTTGCTAAATGGATAATAAAGATTATTATTATATAATCATCAACGTCCTCATGCCTTCATACAAGCTGTAAGTACCTAAATCTTACAACAATTAGATTATGAGACTGAATATTGCATGAAATTCAACTAACGAGTTAAGACAAAGAAAAAAGGCTTAGCAAAATGGCGTCACTCCCGAGCCACGATGTAACCCTAGATAAGCTCGACGGCTATAACTACTCACTATGGTCTTTCAAAATTGAAATGCTTTTGCAAAAGGAAGATCTTTGGGAAGTTGTCACCGAAAATATTCCAGATGAACCTAAAATCGAATGGAAAAAGAAAGACTCAAAAGCTAGAGCTATCATTAATCTAAGCATCGCCGACTCACAAATAGTGCATGTCAAAAACCTACAGCCAAAGCTACCTGGGACACTCTTAAAATAATCTATGAAAGAAAAACACTCTCAGGAAAAATTTATTTGCTAAGGAAACTATACAGCTTAAAACTCGAAGAAGACAAAGACATGCAACAGCACATCACTACCATGATGGAAATAGTTGACAAACTGCGAACCATTGGCGAAACACAAAAGGACTCTCACATCACGGCTATACTGCTTTGCTCGCTCCCAAAGAGCTACTCCAATCTCATCACGATTTCGGAATCAAGGCCTGATGACGAGCTAACGCTTGAATTTACCAAAAACAAACTCCTTGATGAACACACACGCAGAGTAGAAAGCTCGAAAGACGAAAGCACCGGATCAAAAGCCTTAAAAAGCCTCCACGGAGCTTCAAGCCAAAGAAGAGAAAAAGAGAAGAAATTCTGTTCTTTCTGCCACAAACCAAACCACTCCAAGGAAGAATGTTGGCACTATCAAAAGCGAAACAACAGCAGCAAAGAGTACAAATATGAAAACTTCAGAAGAGGAAACGTACCAAAGTACACAAATAAGTCGAGTGTCACCCAAGAACAACCAAAAAATCAGAGAACAACAAAAGGACCTAACCCAAAAGCTCTCAATTGCACTCAACGAGAAGCAAGTGTACACAACTGGTTCGTCGACTCTGGAGCCACATCTCATATGGCGTACGATGAAAGCTTCTTCACTGAACTTAACAGAGAACAAACACAAAATGTTGTGGTTGCTAATGGCAATAAGCTGCAGGTCAAAGGGATAGGACAAGGAGAAATCAAAGTCATCACACCCCAAGGAAAGACTGACACCTTACTTCTCACAAAAGTTCTCTACATCCCGGAACTAACAGACAACCTTCTGTCAGTGAGTGCGGCCACCTCCAACGGATGTAAAGTGACGTTCCAAAGAGATTGGTGTACCACCGAAAGAGACAACACAGCCCTCGCGAACGGTATACTTGACAATGGAATATACCGACTCCACCTGGATGACAACCCCCAAACTCGCACATTCAAAGCAAACGTAGCAAAACAAAACCACTGCAAGAACAAAAATTGCCTCATGCTCTGGCACGACAGACTAGGACACAGAAATATAGAATCAATTAAGAAAATTCGAAATGAAAACCTAGCAAGAGGACTAAGTCTAAATAACTGTTCGCACAGCACAGACTGCGTTCAGTGCATTCAAGGTAAACTCACCGAAACCCCATTTCCAAAGAAGACAGAGTACAGAGCAACTGAAACGCTTCAACTTGTCCACAGTGATGTCTGCGGTCCATTACCAACTAACTCTCTCAGCGGTAAGAGATACTTCATCACCTTCACTGATGACTACAGCAGATACACGAAGGTCTACCTCCTGAAAGGAAAAGACGAAGTCTATGAAAAAATAAAAGACTACGTCATCTCAGCACACACGGAATTTGGAAAAAATATCCAAACCATACGGACAGACAACGGTCGTGAGTAGGTAAACCAACAAGTCGAAGATTTCCTGAACCAAAGCGGAATCAAACATCAGCTAACAGTCCCCTACTCACCAGCCCAGAACGGAGTAGCAGAAAGGAAAAATCGATCACTAATGGAGATGACAAGATGCATGCTGTTTGACTCAGGACTCCCACAGTCTCTATGGGCGGAAGCGGTTACCACAGCTAATTACCTACACAACCGAATACCCTCGAAAGCTACAGACAAGACTCCATTTGAACTATGGACCAACAGGAAGCCCAGTCTGAAGCATCTAAAAAGATTCGGATGTAAAGCCTTCGCCTATATTCCCAAGATAAAAAGAAACAAATTGGATAGCAAAGTTATCGAAGGGATCTTTCTTGGATACGATGATCGAAGCAAAGGATACAGAATCCTGCACGACACAGACAACATCACAATCAGCAGATCCGTAAAATTTCTAGAAAAAGAAAATGGGTTTCACCACGCTTCCACAAAAACAACTTCACCACAAGTACTAAGTACAGATCTAACTTCCTCTAATTATATTGGAAATGCAGAGGAAAGTCAGGAACCAGGAACACAATCCGAAAACCTTGAGGACTCAGAAACCGAGGATTACATTCAACCCGGTACAAGCACAGGAACACAAGTGGTCACACAAAGAAGATCCACGAGACCAACAAAGGGAATACCTCCCATAAGAAATGACTACATGCTGTACAAAACTGAAGCTCAAGACATTCAGACACCCACCAACTACTCGGAAGTCCTACAATTACCAAAATTTGAAAGAGAAAAATGGCTACAAGCAATGAACGAAGAACTAAATTCTCTTGAGAAGAACAATGTCTGGGAACTAACGCCTCTACCTAAGGACAAAAAGATCATAGGATGTAAATGGACCTATAAACAGAAACTCAACTCCAAAGGAGAAATAGAGCGGTACAAAGCCAGACTCGTAGCAAAAGGGTTCAATCAGAAATTTGGTCGAGACTACGAAGAAACCTTTGCACCAATTGTGAAGCATTCTACAATTAGAGCCTTCCTAGCAGCATCAGTCTACAAAGGGATGCAAGTGAACCACCTCGACGTCAAGACAGCGTTCCTACACGGCGACCTAGATAAAGAACTCTACATGGAACTCCCAGAAGGACTCCAAACAAAACAAACAAACGAAGTCTGCAAACTAAAGAAGGCAATTTACGGTCTAAAACAAGCCGGAAGATCTTGGAACACAAAAATCGCAAGCACTCTAATTAAAAATAACTTCAAACAGAGCATTGTAGACCCATGCCTATTCACCAAGAATGAAGAAAACCATTCCATCTACTTGATTCTATATGTGGATGACATGCTCCTTGCAAGCAATTCCAAAATAATCATCCAAAACACTGTAAAAACTCTCGAAAAAGAATTCGAAATAAAGAACCTTGGAAACCCCACTCAATTCATTGGCATAGAAATCTCAAGGAACAGAGAAGGTGAATTCCTTCTGAGCCAAAAGAATAAAATCCAAGAATTAGTTGAAAGGTACAATCTCCAAGAAGCGAAACCTACTTTCACTCCCATGGAAAGCGGATACCCCGGTATATCTGATGTAAAACTTCTACCAAACAACGTCCAATACCAACAACTGATAGGCTCACTATTGTACCTAAGCGTAGTATCCAGACCAGATATCGCAGCTCCAGTCTGCATACTCAGCAGCAGAAACCAGAATCCTAGAAATTGTGACTGGAATGCAGCAAAAAGAATCGTAAGATATCTAAAAACTACTAAAGAACTCGAGCTACGCATATCTAACCAAAAACCTCCCACACTGGAAGCATACAGTGATGCCACATGGGCAAGCGACAATACCAACAGAAAGTCACTAAGCGGAAACTTGTTCCTACTGGGATCAAACCCCATCTCATGGATGACTGGGAAACAAGGTTGCGTATCTCTCTCGTCCACCGAAGCGGAACTAATCGCCGCAGCTGAAACCTCACAAGAACTGTTATGGCTCCTCGACTTGCTAAAGGATCTCGAATTGGAACAGAAAGCTCCAATCTACTTCCACCAAGACAATCAATCATGTCTCAAGATATGTTCATCCGAAAGAGTGTCTTCTAGAACCAAGCACATCGCAACCAAGATCCATCACCTGAAGGATCTTCAGAAGAAGACAGTGATAAAAATGATCTACTGCCCGACAGGCGACATGAAAGCGGACATCTTGACCAAGCCGCTACCAAGGCCGACTTTTGAGAAGCTACGCACAAACCTCGTGACATCTCCACATTCATGCTGGGGATTTGTTGGAAACTGAATGTTACGACAGCTAGCGCCACACTGGCCTTATTATCATCCCCTACAGTTTGTTTACCTTCTTCTCTACATTATAAAAGTGTTCGCTACTATAACTTTGTTTTTCTTGCTAAATGGATAATAAAGATTATTATTATATAATCATCAACGTCCTCATGCCTTCATACAAGCTGTAAGTACCTAAATCTTACAACAGAATATACAAGTTGTGCCTCTTGTATTTACACTCCTAACATATATTTAAAAAAAAGCAAAGCACATATAAAGCAAAACATATTTATTTAGGAAAGCTCATCCTTTTCAAAAAGTTCCAATATATGCTATACATTTTAAAATATATATATATGTAACGTTTCTATGATGATCTATACACGCCAATATGCAGATGTTTTGCGTAAAGAAAAGAGAACAATCAACCGTCTGACTAACTAACTTTATTTCAATCACTTTTATTTATAGTTACATATATTTACATAATTCCTGACAGCGTAAAAATTTACATCTATTAATAATTTATAAGCAGACTGTGACATATATTTTTTGTGTGAGAGAGAAAACACTGAACACATCCCTCTCCTTAGTGAACAAACTCATATGAAGTTTTAATTTAAGCTACAATTCAAAATTAACTTGATAAGGTTTTTTTCTTCAAATTTAACAAAAATAGAAATTACATGGTGAATAGTCAGTCGAATAAAGGGAATTCTGCATGGCTGTAATCTGATTTTCGCTAGATTTTCGTTTATACACTAGCCCGCAAAATTAAAGGAACAACATATTTTTTTCATTTATCTCAAATTTTATTGAACATTTATCAATGAAATTTTATACACAAATTTATTATTCTATTATTAATTAAAATACCCGAAATCAAAGAAATCCAAGACGTATCTTATGCAAATTAGCCGGTCAAGAAATGATCTTCTTGCAGTTGGTACATAAATATATCAAAATTTGATATATATCCTTTAATCTTTATTTAAAAAGGCATATATTGGATCAAAATATCATTTATTTTACCAATATTTCAGTTGGCTGAACGCCAACCTTTATCAAGGTGTTAAAACATTTTAAAGTGTGTCAACACTTTGTGGTTGTTGACACACTTTAAAATTTTTTAACACCTTGATAAAGGTTGGCGTTCAGCCAACTGAAATATTGGTAAAATAAATGATATTTTGATCCAATAAATGCCTTTTTAATTAAAGATTTATTTATGAATTGCTCTATTTTCAAAAAATATCCTTTAATATAACTTTTCTTTTTCTTAAATATGTGTTGTTCCTTTAATTGTGCGGGCCAGCATATAAAGAGCCATTTGAAGACGGCGTTGTCAACCTTAGTTGACAGACCTATTTGTCAAAATAGGTTTTACTGATTCTTCACTCGTTCTAGAACTTCTGCTAATTATTTAATGCTTAATATGCGGTCATTTTGAACCAATATTCGGTAGCTTTTCTGAACCATTTCTTGGGACTAAACTGTTTCTGGTCGTCCATACCTTGGCTTATGTCTACAAATTTCTCTCAAAAATTTCAATATCAGAAAATAACATGTAAATATTTGATTTGGTCATGTTTTGTGCTTTCCGTAAAACCTCAAATATGATATTATATTGGTGTTTTATTGGTAAACTTAAGCAAACATTTTAGATGTGTTTATTATAATCTTATTTATATGTTTTGGATGTACAGTAGAACCTCCATGATAGTACACTCACGCTAGAGGACACCTCTCTATAAAGGACAGTTTTCATTTGTAAAATTATCATTTTTACTATTTAGTAATTCTCCAGTAAGAGGACACCTCTCCCTAAAGGACAGTTTGGCTCTTCAAGTGGTTCTACTGTACTAATTCAATTACATATTTCAATATTCTTAATTTACAGTGCTTTAAAATAAAAAATATGATGATGATGATATAAATGTGGTATATCTTTTAAATGGGCATTGCCGTCTATTCCAAGAATACATGATAGTAAAAATCTGGTGATGATGAATTCTAGAGTCATGGAATGATTGTGTCTTTGGCTGTAAAACTATTCACACCAAACAGTCAAAGTTGGCCTTTCCGTCCATGTTAGGGAGTCTGGAATATCTTTATTGGCTTTGAGATTAGTTGAGAATGCCAAGACGCTCTTGGTTGTTGTTCTTTTATGTGATTAAGGAGCCATCCTTTTCACAAGTTATTCATTTTTTAACGTTGTTTTGATTGGTTTTTGATGAATGATGTTTGCTTTGGAGTCTTTGAGTTGGAGATAATGTTCGTAAAAGTTCTCGAATTTGGATTTTGATGTTCTTTGTCACGATTAATCTTCTTGTTTGTTTTAACCAAAGTTGTAAAGAAGGATTACTACTTGTACAAGTACTATTTGTAGTACTTCTTCTAGGTCTCCGTGTTGAAGGGCATGTTTTTCCGAAAGCTCGAGAAATAAAAGAATTGTGAAAAAAAAACCAAGCCTTGATTTCCTTATTGATTTACTAGCCGAATGACCCGGGCAACGCCCGTGTTTTACCCGATTGAATGTTTTGATTCAAATACTATTTGTTACAATTATAAATTGTGATCATGTGGCCTAGTGGTCATGGCATCTGCCCGATAAGCGGAAGGTCGTGGGTTCGATTCCCATCCCTTGACACTTTTTTTTTATTTTATCCATTCTGACCAAAATCTATCCGTGAACTTCACACAGTGAACTTCACACAGACAGAATAAGGCAATTATATAAGTAGATATAAGTGTGTATATAGCATTGAAAATGAGTTCGTTGTTTGTCGTCAAACACGTGTTGGCGGTAGCACAATTTTCTTTGAATATTTACGTGAGCTTGATGAAATTGCAACCACGCGATATGGATTTAATGTTTCTATATGGATAATGCAAGAACGCACACATCCGCAGAAACATCTGTTAGTCTGCTAAGAAGCAGATTTAAGTTTGTGTCACCATAATCATATATGCTAAATCCAATTGAATTTTCATTTAGCAAAATTAAAACATTGGTAAGGTCGCTGCTTCCTCGACATCATGTTAGGCGAGGTTATCACTGATGCAGCAATCAGTAGAATTACATCAGGAGATTGTGAAGGATGGTTTCCTCGCATTCGCAAAACTTGCTTCCTGGCCACGAGAACACCATTTTATCTAATAAAATCTGTTTCTAATTTATTTCGTGGTTATTTGCTCTTATATTAGTGTTTTGGACTTAATGTTAAATGTATTTAATTAATCTTTATGATATTTGTCTTTTGATTTTTTTACACATAACAATATTATTTTTAAAGACGACGAATTCATTTTTCACTCTAAAATTTCTATAAAAGCAGGGAAGAATCTTTATTAAGGATTAAGTTGTTCTGGGATAATGCTACTTGATTTAGCATGATTCGACACTTTTTCTGACTGTATCTTGGTGAATTCAATTGGTATGAATTCCTGGTATGCTTGAAAGTCGTCACTAGGTGGGCGTTCTAAACTACCATCTCCAATTGGTTCATGAAACATTCTTCTTTCATAATAAAAGTTTTTTTATGAACTTCCTTTCAAAATGTTTAATGTTCAAATTTTTGTGAAAAAATAAGCAAATAAGCTTATAATATAGAGAGATATATTTATTACCCAGGGAGCGCAGAACGCAAACTATCTGAGAAGTCCAGCTACTAGCATGGACTAGGGCTAAGCTCTTTTACTCGCGTCCTGTTTTGATTGCCTCTTTATAATACAGCTAAACCTGCCTATAGCGCCCCCTCTTGGGACTCACCAAAATAGGGTGTTATAGAGAGGGGGTGCTATAGACAGGTCACTTTTAATGCAAATCGCATCGTACTACGTATTTAAAATCGGGTGCTATAGAGAGGGAGGCACTATTTAGATGGGGCGCTATAGACAGGTTTAAATGTATATTCAATTTAATATAAATAAAATATTTTAAATAAAATTACTCAGCAAAAACACATATGCATTAAACATGATGCCTTAATATAAAGGATCATTCAATAAGTAATACAAGGTAGCAGCTTAAAATGAAAATTTTCTGGTAGTTTAAATATTCCTCTTTACAGATGTGCTATCAGAATCCTTAGTATATTTCCAGAAATGAAGTCTGAAGTAAACACATGGGTCGATAATGGATGAGTTAAGTCCATCGTCTCAATTCAGCCTCAGTAATTCAATTAAATCTAAAGACTGTGTATGGAAACAGATCACTGGCTAAAACATAATACAGATATAGGCTACATACTTGTGATTCAAATATCATAGACAAAGTGAGGATAGGTAGACCATTCTTTATAGAAAGAGACCGAAATATTGATCGTTAATAGAAAATGGTCATATTAAAACCCAGACGACTTAGCAATTGATAGAAAGACAGAAAGGACAAAAACATAATACAGAGATGGGTTACAGACTTGTGATACAAATATCATAGACAAAGTGAGGATCGGTAGACCATTCTCTGTAAAAAGAGACCGAAATATTGATCGTTAAAAGAAAATGCTCATTAAAACCCAGATGATAACGACTTACCAATTGATAGAAAGATGGTACCCTCTAGTAAACAACCCATCGCGCACTCAGGATTGAATTGCCGAAATAGCTGAAAAGGTTTACCATTAATGAACCAATTATTTTAATCATTTATAATCTTTAGTTCACTAATTGTAAAATATTTCCCGTATAGGATTAAAAAGAAAATAACGCTAAATAAGATGATAAATAACAAATGAAAATATTAAGAGGCGAAAGTCTCTTTTCACCAATAAACCAAACTTGCACTGTCCTTACTGCGATAAAAAAATATTGGGAGGGTTTGACTGATTTGTGTTGCGAACCCTCCCGGTGTGTTAGATTAAATTGGCGAAACCGCTGGGAGGATTCATCACTGATGAGCCAAGCCCTCCCAATATTTTTTTTTACCGCTTCTTAAAGCTCTAATACTGTAATGGACGATTCTGCTTATATATTCTATAATGAAGGGTGGAATATTAGAAATGGTATTTAAGCAAACTATGGACATAGGGTATTAGGACAGTAGAATTACATATAAATATGTTTTATATTTAAAAGAAACATTGGTGTACTTTGATGCTTCCATTTATTATATATAGATGGCACTTTATCGTCTTATAATTAATTCGGTGTGTGTTTATGTACTTTATGTTCAATACAAACTCTATGTATGTACTTTAATATGTTTATATATATATACAGTTAAACCTGTCTATAGCGCTCCCTCTTGGGACTCACCAAAATAGGCTACTATAGAGAGGGGGTGCTATAGACAGGTAAATGTAAATCGCATCGTACTACGTATTTAAAATCGGGCGCTATAGAGAGGAAGGCGCTATTAAGAGGGGGCGCTATAGACAGGTTTAACTGTACTTTAAACATTTGTTGTCAATTTTGGCATATAGTATATATGCTCTATATACTCTCTTGATATGTAAACTCATGAACAAAACTTAAAGAATTTGAACGTATTTTTATGAAGACGGAGGCAATTTTGTTCATACTTAGTTATCTCGTGTGTTTTCAACAAAGGTCATTGTAATATCTTCCAGAGTTATTGTCTGAATCCCGATATACATGTTAAAAGGTACAACTTCCTTAAGTTTTATCCATGAGTGTACTTTGAGAAATTATATGGGTACTAGTATTTTATTTTACTCTCTATCTATTTGTGTTTATATTGTATCTGTAAGTTAAGTTCACTTCACACGCGACCCATGTCGATTATTTATTTTAATTATATAGTAGAATCTATCTGTAAAGGACAACACCTAATTGCAGAGCCAAAGTGTCCTTTAGGGAGAGGTGTCCTCTTACCGGAGACTGTCAAAATAGTAAACACATTTTACAAATGAAAACTCTCCTTTATAGAGAGGTGTCCTCTAGCGGGAGTGTCCTCTCATGGAGGTTCAACTGTATTTCCTCTATGTTTCTTGTACATATTCTCTGTAAATGAATACTGTACAAACTGAATAAATATAATACTGAATACAATATAGTAAATATACAGTAGACCCTTTTTTGTATGATTGGACACTCTTTCTAGAGGACGCCTTCCTACATAATCAATAAAGTTTTCAACTCCAAAAAATTACCATATTTACTAATTAGAAACTTTCTCGTAAGATGACAACTCTCCATATAAAGGACAATTTGGCTCTGTACCCAAGTGTCCTTCGTGAATAGGTTTTATTGTATTAGATTTTAAGCATTTAAAAAAATATTTTTGCTCAATTATAAAATGTTCATTAAATTTGATATATATATTCCAGATTTCTGGAAAGAAGATATATAGATGAATATGCAGTTTAAAATATAGGAAATTCAAAGGCTATATAAATTAATTCAATAATTTAATTTTAATTTTGTGAAAAGAAAAACGATGTGGTTAATTAAATTTCAACACAACTGATGAATTTTTATTGCTATATATTTATATATATATAAAGCAATGTTCACTCGGGTTAAAATCGGGCGAAGCCGTGTACATTCGCTAGAGAGTAGTGTATATACAAGATTTTTTTCGACAAAATTTCGCAAGATAATAACACGGGTAAATATATGCCCTGGCTTCGCCTGAGTTCTGCTCGGGTGAATTTTCGCCGAAAGAAACTTGTTTCTGCCTATCAAACATTAATAGTCATGTTACAAGGTACCCAAAAGTTCGCAAATACTTGCAAAAAATTGAAATCCCAATATTATTCGCCGTTATGTATAATTACTTCGTATTATGTATAAAGTAATTGTATTTAATTAAACAGGCATATATTGGCTCAAAATATCATTTATTTTACCTATATTTAAGTTGGCTGAACGCCAACCTTTATCAAGGTATTATAACACATAATAACAAATATATATACACTGGTGTCCAAAAAATAAGAAACTTTTGTTTTTTAATGATATGTTTTAAAATATACAACGCTAAAAGCTAAAAAGTAATTGAATTAGGTATTTTAAGTCGTAGAATTTATTTATCGCAACCATTCGATTCGGTAAAATTGAAAATATGCAAATATTTGCTTGTCTTTATAAGTGTGCCATTTGGCGTGTCGTTTACCCCATCTAAGAATTGTCCAATTATAATTTTATTTAATCCTTAGTTAATTATGAGTTTACGAAAAATTTTAGCAGATGATTTAAAATGGAGAGCTGTTGGAAGAATGGAGGCAGGGCAATCACAAGTTGAAGTAGCAAAATGGCTAAATGTGAATAAATCTGTGGTCAGCAAAATATGGAAACAGTTCATTGAGACAGGAACCATCAAAAGAAAAGAAGGTTCTGGTAGAAAAAGAAAAACAGCTACCTCTGAAGACCGTTATCTGGTCGTAACTGCCAAGCGCCATAGGGAGATGACAGCTATTCAACTTTCTAATGAACTCTCAAGTGCTACTGGAACGAGAATTTCAAGACAAACTGTTTACCGAAGGCTTCACGAAGGTGTTCTTTGTAGAGAGTAGTGTATACAATATATATATATTCATCAGTAGTGGTGAAATTTAATTAACCATCGTTTTTTTTTTTTCACAAATTTTTAAATTAAATTATTGGCTTAATTTGTATAGCCTTTGAATTTCCTATATTTTAAACTGCATATTCATCTATATATCTTCTTTCCAGAAATCCGGGTTATGTACAGTTAGTATCCATATAAATTATTGTTGATTTTAAGATTTTTTTATTAGTCGTTTTATTGGAAAAGAGTAAGAATGACCTTTGAACCTTTTTCTTTATTTATTTTTAGGCTGAAAATAACGAAAAAATATAAGTTTGTCCCTAAAGTTCGCGTTTTCTTAAAACGTTGTTTTTCTTATTACTTGACGAATAATATTATTACAGCGAATACATAATAAAATACATAATATAATTCTCCCCATTATAACAAAATATTTTTAAAATTTTAATTCTCTTGACGTTATGTGGCGCTGAGTTTGTTGTTGACACACATTAAATATGTTATAACACCTTGATAAAGGTTGGCGTTCAGCCAACTGAAATATTGGTAAAATAAATATGGCGGGCATGTGATCCACTCACGCTATACAAGACCAAAGCGAGAAACCATTTAAATAAAATATATATAACTGTACATACATGACTACTTGAAATTATATCCATTATTCCTGTAGAAGGGCAGCTTGCGCCCGAAAGCTCGAATTGATTTTTCAAATAAAGAAACTTATCCTTTTTGAATCTATTCGTTATTAAAATAAATGATATTTTGATCCAATATATGCCTTTTTAATTAAATACAATTACTTTATACATAATACAAAGGCATTATACATAAAAAACGGCGAATAATATTGATATTTAAATTTTTTTGCAAGCATTTACGAACTTTTGGGCCAACCTTGTAACATGACAACTAATGTTTGATAGGCAGAAAAAAGTTTCTTTCGGCGAAAATTCACCCGAGCAGAACCCAGGCGAAGCCAGGTCATATCTGTATTATCTGGCGAAATTTTGGCGAAAAAAATCTTATTTCTGCTTATCAAACATGAGTCAGCAATATTCCCATCCCTGGACACTTTTATTTTTCCGTTCATCATTACTCTTTATAATTCACCCTTTCATACCTCATCCAAAAAGGTTAGAAATAGTCAATATTTCACCTTGAAATAAAATTTTGATTTTTTATTGAAAAGAAACTCATGCGGTGTAACTTCAAGTGTCGTTTTGCAATATTATATTTGTTATTTAATTATTATAAACAAATAAATAAGTCTAGTACTTGGTTAATTTGAAAATATTTTAGTTGAAAATTCTTCCCGACTTAACTCTATTCCCTATTTTGAAGCTCTTATCTCCGATTTGTGTTTCTTCTTCAATAGTGAATAGGAATATTATCGTTGTCTTAAATTTTCAATAAATTTGGCAGAAAATAAAGATTTGATAAGACAAATTTATAGTACCAAAATATCAGTCTTTAATACAATAGTACCCTATCTAAAGGAACTGGTTGAAAAATAAAAAATGTGTTTTAAAGAGAGAGGTATATCTAATTAAATAATTAAACAGTTTTCTGAAGATATATGATTTTCTTTTATCTTTATTAAAGCAGTTTCAAGCTTTCGGACATCTCTGATCTTTTACAGGAGAACATATATAAACGGATAAAACGCCGCCTGATGCCAAACAGTTTGGTATCATTCTGCGTTTTATCCATTTATCTATATTCTATTGTAGAAGAGGGTAAAGATTCCCAAAAGCTTGAGATTGCTTTAATAAAGATAAAAGAAACTCATCTCCAGAAACCTCTTTAATTATTTGATTTATGTCCAGATTTAAATCCAGAGGTTTATCTTGCCAGAGGAAAGCCAATTGGTAAAAAGGTAATTTTGACAATGAAAACTGTTCTTTGTAGAGAGGTGTCTTCTCATGGGATAGTCCGTTCATGGAGGTTGTTCTACTGTAATGACTTTACAAAAATGAAGTCATGAATGCTATAAGCTGATTGGCTACCGTCGATGGAACCAGATGACGCTGTGTAGCTGGAGGAAGGGGTTTGATCCAATGAACGATATCCATACCATATGTGCATATCAAGCTATAAAACAATTAAGTTGTTGTAAATTATACTTTAATTCAATTTTTAGATATATATAGGTATAGATGGCGCAAGCTATCAGCAACTTTCAGTTGCACGATAAGGAGATGCCTTCTTCTCAATATATATATGAAAAAACAATAGAAAAAATAAAAGATAAGTGGGTCAGGTGTTGATATTAAAAATAAAGAAGGCATCTCCTGACCACGAGCACATGTGCTTTTTAGATGGCAGAGCACCATCTAGTGGAGCAAAAATAAACTAAACGTTTATTTAGCTTGCTCCGTGATATTTAGCCAACCCAATTTCTTGATAAATCAAGAAAAGCCATCCACGAACGCGTTTCGCGCTGTTGGCGCTCGTCAGCGTGGAGTAGGCTGTAACCACTGCGACCAAAAATATTTTTTTGTTCCCAATGGCTTCTTGAGAAATCAAGAAATGGGTATTTTTTGCTCCACTAGATGGCGCTCTGCCATCCTGCTCCTGCTCGTGGTCAGGAGATGCCTTCTTTATTTTTAATATATATATATGAAAAATAATTTAAAAAATAAAAAAAAAAGGTCAGGTGTTGATATTAAAAATAAAAATGGCATATCCTGACCAGGAGCACATGTGCTTTACAGAAGGCAGAGCGCCATTACTCCACGCTGACGAGCGCCAACAGCGCGAAACGCGTTCGTGGATGGCTTTTCTTGATTTATCAAGAAATTGGGTTGGACAAATATCAGGGAACAGGTTAAATCAATGTTAAGTTGATTTCTTT
>CP092877.1:61431571-61452902 GCA_030710605.1 Cordylochernes scorpioides | reverse complement strand
GGTCGTGTTTTGGAGCCGCTTGCCCACTAAAATGGATATTTAACAGGGAGGTTCTACTGTACTTAATTTTGGCCTAGCTTTAAAAAAATAATGGCAACTTTTTTTTTTTGCTATTTACATATTTCAAAAAACAATTTTTTCCCCCCTATTTGATTGAGTCAAGAAAGCTTCTAAGTCAAGATCAATATAAAATAACACAAAATGTTCTTTTTAGATCAATAGATATTTCATATAGTGAAAAGTGTTTTAGAATGTGTGAAACTATACTGTGGGTGTAAATATAAGAGAGGAAACCGCCATCTTCAGCCAATAAGTTTTATTTCTCTCCAGACAACAAACAAACAGAAAGCAATTGTATCACTCCGCGCAAGAAGCCATCAAACCAAAGGAAAGGCACTTTAAACAATGGCTGGGAGAACTGGGCAAGCAAAAACCTTTTGCTTCTCAACTGTATCGAAGGGGAAGATACTGATTGCTTATTGGTTGGAATTTGGTCCAATCACCTTTCTGTTAAGTATCGTAAGCACCAATCAATAATATTGTTGGTGATATAATCACATGGTTGAACATTTTCACTTTCTGTATTCTGGCAAAAAAAATATATATATATATTGTCTATTCATTTATATGCAAATCTCCCGAGTTACATATATGTTAATATGCAAATCTCTTTTTTTGATTTTTTTGCAGCCTAAATATATGTAATATGGTGTGTATTTATAAAATATGTTTCATGCTCTCTGTATATAAAGGTTTGTATGGATAGATTGCTTATATGGACAAATGTTAGTTTATAATGGAGATTTGGACGGTAACTATGTAACTTTGTTTTTTTTGCATATATCACTCTATATGCATATAAGGCTATGGTATTTTGTTACTATATAGTCTCAAAAAAAAATGATTAAAATATATTTTAGATTAATATAACTCTTTCCATTTATATAAAGAAGATTTTATAAATATAAAGACAAAATAAGTATATATGGACTTATTTTTTTAACTATTTTAAAATGCATATAAGTAACATGATTCTAAAGTGGTTTGTTTGAGTTAAAAATTGCACTTTAATACTTATATATATATATATATATGTCATTTTTTTTATATAAACTATTTTATAAATCATAACAAATGTTATAAAAGAAACAAATATAAATGCATCTGCTATTGTAAGTATTAAAACTCAACAATGCGTATAACAATAGGCTTTCTTAATATTAGTTTGAAACTTGACCAAAAAAGTTTTTTTTTTTTAACTGTAAAAACGATAGTATTTATTATAGGATCTTCAATATTCATTTTTTAAACTTAATTTTGCCTGAATATATATGTTTGTAGAAGGTATTATGCAAATTTGTTATAGATCAACATTTATAATTATCCTAATTTTTCTTTTTTAGCATAAAGAATGCGAGAGAAAAACACCTACATAGTGCTTTAATATTTGAAATAGAGAAATTTTTCAAGTATAACATTTATTTTTCTATATATTCATTTATATATATATGTAATATCATAAAACTTTTTTAAAGTTATGTAAATATATAAGCATATATGTTAATATATATCAATCTTATTAAAATAAAAATATCAACAAAATAATTGCAAAAAAAAAAGAAAAAAATGTGTAAATTAACATTTTTGTGCAATATAATAGCAAATTTTTAAAAAATAAAACTTTAAACCCAACACACACAGATATAAAAAAAAACCTTTGTATAATAATAAGTTTTTTGATCTTTGAGAAGAAAAAAAGTTAACAAAAAGTATATATATATATTAGCTTGAAAGATAGATAAAAATGATTGAGTACTAAGAAAAAAAAAAGTTTTAAAAAAGGCAACAAAAAATGTCAATAACACAATAAAGAGGGGAAAAAGCAAAAAAAAAACGAAGGAATGAGATAAAACAACAATGAGAATAATGAGGAGGAAGATGTAGAGATAGAGAGAGTATAGATAAGTACGTAGCGAAGCTGACAAACTAGAGGAAGGTCATCAAGGAAGATCTAGTTCCCACCAGGGCCACCAGCACTCGCTTGTAATCTCCAGAGGTGTCGTCCTGTACACACCACCATTGTAACTACTTTTTCCGTTTATCATTACTCTTCACAATTCATCCTTTCATACCTCATCCCTTAGGTTAGAAATAATCGTTATTTCTCCCCTTGGAATAAAAATTTTAATTTTTCGTTCAAAAGAAACACTTGTAGGATAATTTTCAAATGTCGTTTTACAATCACAAGCCGCATTATATTGTATTGTAACAACTGTTTGTTGTTGTTTCTTATCCCCTTGTGTAAAAATTACACAAATTCCATGAGTTCATGCTCCTCTAGCTGTTTTATGATAAGCAACGGCCTCTCCTAAAGGTCCTATTTAGTGCATCTAATGCAAGCCAAAATGTGTTCTGGAGCTGCAGGTGCCAAGCTACATTTTGGGCAAGTGGGGTAGATTTTATTATTATTATTGTTAAATTGTCAATATTATTGTAACTACTGTGAAAAAATAGTACAAATGTGATATTGTACTTGGATAAGGTGCATAAATTATCAAAAAGGTATCTCCTTATCATGCAACTGAAAGTTAAAAAACTGAATGACCAGTTTTTTTGGTCGATGAGGTACAGCTTGTACCACGCTGATGAGGGCCAACGGATATGTGGTTAGCTTTTCTTGATTAATCAAGAATAGGTATTTGGCCAATTCTGAATTAATTAAAAATCAACAAGAATAGTTGATATTTATTCCGATAGATGCGCAAGCCATCAGAAACTTTCAGTTGCACGATAAGGAGATTCATAATTGTAACTACTGTCCAATATATACTGGGTCACACCAAACATCTGTGTGTATCTCACTGATCTCTTTGGAACAATCTAAAAACAACATGAATAAACCTGGTCTCTATCATGTCAGTCCAAAACTCTGCTTTTGCCGGTCCCAAGCCCGGATGTAAAAGGAGGGGGGGGGGGGGAGCAGTAACAAGCTCACTAAAAAACCTGGGTTCAGCTGGCCCAGCTGATAGTACCATGTAAGGGCTCCAGGGATACAGGATGAACAGTGTTTGTACTCCATGTTAGGAGCGGCTGTACATGGTGTCTGTTCCTCATGTCAGAGGCGGCCAATTCTATATTGGAGCCTAAGTCGGCCTGCCACTGAGTAGTGCTCCCAGTCTTAATGACAAAGGCAGATGCATTCTACTTCACCCAGTCATGATGGCTGTCAACTCTACTAGCTTGATACCCTAATACGATTGAATGAAGATAAGAAAGAAGAAGAAGATGTCAAACAAGTCATTAGGAGTCTTTCTAACAAAATAGTTTCTGAAAAGAGACCACCTCTAGAAAAGCCTGGATTTAACCATGATAAAGGTACAATGATATAGTAACATTTGGTCTTATTACCTTAGATTTAACCATGTTTTTATACTATGATCTCTCATGGAAGGCTCAACTGTATCATATTCTACTATATAGTGAATCCTACCATTTAAAGAAGTGTAATGCTGAAAAAGTATCAGCAACGTTATACCACAGTTAAACTGGAAGATTGGTTATACACAAGGTAATATATGTCAAAATGTGTTTATGTAATTGAGGGGGGGGGGGAACACTTTCAAAAGTTCTTCATATAAATATAAATAACATTTTAAAAAAAGATCTATTTGAATATTTTATGAATATTACCATATGTAAAAATCTTCAAACCATCATTACTATGGTAGAGGCATGGTTACTGGGGGAAAAAAAAAGAACTACCAGCACAGATGGCAAGTATGCTTGGGGTACTGGCTAACAGCATGAGCTTGCACATCAGGTAGTGAAAATGTAAATTAAGACTGGTTTGTAAGAGGCTAAAATAAGTCCCATTAAGCATGTTGAATAATTGATGTAAATAATTACTTGCAATTATTGTGTTTATATTCTGAATAGGTAATTGATGTCTCTCTGATTGTACAAGCTAGTTGAAAGACTTTGAAGGTACTCTTTTTTTTAATTATCCCTAAATATATAGCGCAGCGCATGTGATACAGGCCATGATAATCATGCTTGGTAGAAGTTGACGACTGCTTTTACTGTTAAGTGCATCACATGTCTACACATGTGAAAAGCAGTTCTACTTTTGCACTTACTGAATGTGTCAGAGCCCCTGTTTGGTTACCTTGCACTTGTTGGTGGGGTTGAACTTTTGGAAGAATCAGGGGTCACATTGGAACTTTTTTTTTTTTTTTCAATTAGAAAAACGTGCCTAATGCGTGATTCGATCCTGGGTGGTAGCAGTCGAAAACCAAGAGTTTAGATGACCCGTCCACCTTGAAGGTACTTACAGCAATGGCTTCAGCCAGGGACTTTCCGTATGTCTGCTCATACATCTCCTTGATCTGCACCAGGTCAATCTCGGAGCGGGATACCACGATGCGGATCAGGACACAGTCATCAGTGCCCATGCCCTGGGGAACACAACTCTTTGTATTGACTTTTCTAACATCACTACCATCCAGATGGGTGGAAATATAACCTACTCTAGTTGTTCACAAGGTAATAAGACCAAATAAATTGTGTGTGATGTTTCGGTAACAGCATTGTTACTATCATTAGACAAAAGTATTTTTTTTTTGCTTATCCCTAGTAAACGTGGTACAGGCCATGATAATCATGGTGGGTAGAGGTTGGCGACTGCTTTTACTGTAAGTGCACTACATATCTCACACATGTGATAAGCAGTTCGACTTTGAACTTACAAATGTGCAAGAGCCCCGTTAGGTTACTTGCACTCGCTGGTGGGGTTGGACTTTTGCAAGAGACAAAAGTACTGAATACTGTACTTTTGTCTGATGATATTGCGGCATTTATTGTTATATATGTAAATATTTCTTCCTATATCTCGCTTTTTTTATTTTAGTGTTAGGCAAAGCAGGCTGTTTTGCATACTTGTTGTTTAGCTATTTATTCGATCGCCTCGGCTGAGTGGATCGAGATTCTCTTCTTAAGAATAAAACTTATTTTTGGCATCGACTTCTCTTCTTTAAATCAGTTTCTACGCGACAATATCAACAACGCTGTTAGCGAAACATCACACATTCTTAATTTATTTGGATTTGGTCTTATTACCTTGTGTTTTATAATCTATAAACCAAATTTTGCCTTATCATTCTTTAAGATTCTGTTTCCACAGAATGATAAGGCACAATTTGTGGATCAAAATCACAAGGTAACTTGACACCAAATCTAACAGCAAAATCATCCGTCACTTTTGTCTGAAAGGATAGAAACAATACTCTCACAGGAACATCCTATTGTACAACCTCCATGAGAGGACACTCTGGCTAGAGAACACCTTTCTATCAAGTTCAGTTTTCATCATCAAAATTTTTACCAATTAGCTGCTTTCTGGTAAGAGGACACCTCTCCTTAAAGGAGACTTTGGCTTTGCAACTAAGTGTCCTTTATAGGGAGGTTCTACTGTACCTTGTAATATTTATTCATAATTAAAAAAAGGATAATACCTAGTTGAAGAGCCTATAGAAAGAGGTTTCCTCTTACCAGAGAGCAGCTAATTGGTAAAAATGGTCATTTTAGCAATGGAATTTTTTTTAATTATTATTATTATTTCCCTAATACACGTGGTACAGGCCACGTCTACATGTCTACCTGTACAAAAGTCTACGCATGTGAAAAGCAGTTCGACTTTGCAGTTACAATGGAAATTGTTCTTTGCCTAAAAGTGTCAGCTAGCAAGAGTATATATTCATGGAGACTCTACTTCATTTGGATTTAGTGTCTTTTTACCTTGTGATTTATAACATGTTCTCTTATGTAACAGTTCTAATGTCTCTGAGAAAGAATACTTTCAGGAATTGATCTTCTCCACCTGAGTAACAATTCAACTTGGAATACATCAAGAATCAAAGATATTTTATAAAGATGACTACAAAGATAGAGAGAAGTGAAGGAACAGTTGTAAATCTACACACAAGGAACTTACAGACATGGCCTTGTAGAGCTTCTCAGCAAAATATCCGGCACGGTTCTCCACAGACTTGGCTGAAATCATCCCACACTCAAAATAAGAGAAGGATTCCAAATTAAAACATGCAAGTAACACACACATTACTGTAGGATGAAAAACTTCCATATATAAAACCCCACAAAGTGTGATGAAACAGAGATAGAATGGCATACAAGTATAAACACAAGGTAAATAGACCAAATCCAAATAAATAATTAGTGTGTGACGCTTCGGTAACAGCGTTATTAACATCTTCATACAAAAGTACTGAATGAGAAATTTTACCACAGCCATTTTTAAAATTTCTCATTCAGTACTTTTGTCTGAAGATGGTAACAGTGTTGTTACCAAAACGTCACATACTAATAAATTATTTGGATTTGGTCTTATTACCTTGTGTTTATAATCTATAATCCAAATTGTGCCTTATGACATACAGGTATGTTATAGAGAAAGATAATGTTTTCACTCTTATTAGTTGAGACTTGGTAGAAAACTGAACATTTTTCCCATCATCAGTAGACCCAAGTAACAAATATATATTTGAATTATTCTCATAAATTTTGGTATACAAAAAAATGTTTGTTATTTAAAACTATTGATATTTGAACTACTTTTTTTTTTCAACACACAAAACGTGATATCCCGGCTAGGGATAATTGCGTCGATATACATTTTTAAACAGAAGCAGTTATAAACATATTATACAAAAAAAATAATAATAATAAAAGAGAATAAAATATATATTTATATATATATATATCTTCTATATATATATATAATTGAATGTCTGTCTGTCTGTGTGTACTCTATAGATTCAAAAACCATACATCCAATCGCCGTGAAATTTGGGATATTATCAGGTATATCCCCGGGAAGGTTTCTGAAAAATAATTTCTTGAATATCTTGAATATCCTTAGAGTTATTTGCAGATTTGTAGATTTAACTCGCAAGCAGCGCCACCATTGCGACGATGTAACAAGTTTTTTTATCTATAGGTTTTATTATCACTAAGTTTATTATCTTAAAGATTATTTATCAAAAGTAAGATTATCTCGGGATGACACGGCAATTTATTTGAGACAAGAATAATGATACAATTCCAAGGCGAAGATACTATTCCTTTAACTTCCAATTACCGAGGGAACCAATTAATATTGGTTTTATTCAACTTATCGAGTATTTTTCAAGGGACCAGGAAAAAATGTTCACTAGATAAAACGATGATTTTGTAATGTAGAAAATTAAGAAAGACAAAATTCAGGATGACACGGCACACAGGGACCGGAAAAAATGTTCACTTTATCGAGAAATTCAAATTTACGAGTTTCAAATTATCAAAATATATATATTTTTTTTTTTTTTAAAAGTTTATAGAGAATTGTTTTAACAAATGTTAGTTAGACAAACCTTTACTCGGGTAAAACCTCGGGCGAAGCCGGGTACATCCGCTAGTATATATATATAAGGAACCTGAAATTAATTAGGATTGAGGATAAGTAGGGCTACTGATAATTGGGACTCTTTTTTTTTTTTTTTACTATTGCAGCAAGTCTCCTCAATTGTTAACCGAAGATTTACTGGAAAATTATATTTGAAGGAATTTGATAAATCCCTTCTATGATTGTTGTTATTAGTGTTTATCTAGTTGAGTTCTGATGACACTATGGACAAATATTATTCAATTTGATCTGTTAGTGACCATCCCTCACAACTCATCTAGTGACCTTCTGATAGCTACTTTCTTTGACCCTTTCCAGCCAGCTCATTGAAGGTCTTCCTCTCTTCCTTCTATTTTTCCCAACATCTTTTCTAATCCATTTTTCTCTCATTATTTATCCAAAGTAGATCAGTCTTTGTTATCCTATTTGTGATTCTAGGGATCTAAAAGGATTCATTTCATTCCAGATTAAAATACAGTAGAAAACTTGGATAATTCGAAAACGTCTTTAATTTGAATATTTATCTTGGTCCCTAAACTTTTAAGCCTTTTATTCAAAACATTTTTAATTTGAATTTTTGGATAATTAAAAAAATTTTTTTTGGGTCCCTTGAGCTTCAAATTATTTAAGTTCAACTGTATTTATCCATGGAACACTCTGAGTAGCTTTCTCCATGTCCACATTTCAAATGCATTTGCGATATACTCCATGTTTATCATTAATTTTCTTTTAATTAAGGTTAGCATTGCTGGTCCAACTTTTTATCCATTGAAAAAACAGTCTCTTTTCTATATCAGACTTCACTATTAAAGTCTCTCAAGCAACCCCATGAGTCTCATTATATAGACCTGAATAGGAAGAGAAAATTGATTGCCTTAATATTGAAATTGATATTTAACCAATGCAATCTCTCCATTTATAAGATCAAGTGATAGCAACACATGGTAATAAGACCAAATCCAAATTAATAAATCTGGTCTTATTACCTTGTGTTTCTAATCTATAGCCCAAACTGTGCCTTGTCATCAAGTAATAGCCTTTTTCAATTTTGAATCAGATTTTATTAAAAAATCCATCTATTTATAATGAGAATTCCAACCATTCAGGGAGAGATGATGTATGGATATATTACAGAGAAAGAACCCACCAATGGCCAGCATGCCATCCTTAACATCTCCAGATATCTCAGCGGAGATAGCCTTTTTCAATTTTGAATCAGATTTTGTAAAAATTCCATCTATTTGTTATGAGAATTCCAACCATTCAAGGAGGATAGGGGATGGTAGAAGGATGGTCTAAACTGTTGGTTTTTGACCACTACAACCTAGGATTGAATCCTGCATTGGACACTTTTTTTCTAATTAAAAAAAAAAATACTTCAATGGCCCCTGATTCTTACAAAAGTCCAACCCCACCAGCAAGTGCAAGTAACTAAACATGGCTCTGGCACATCTGTAAGGGCAAATGTCAAACTGCTTTTCACATGTGTAGACATGTGGTGCACTTACAGTAAAAGCAGTCGCTAACTCCCCACCATGATTATCATGGCCTGTACCACGTGTACTTGGGATACAATTTTTTTAAAAAGTGAGGATGTATGGATATATTACAGAGAGAATGTTACTCACCAATGGCCAGCATGCCATCCTTAATGTCCCCAGACATCTCAGCGGAGATAGCCTGCTCGATGGTACGGCCAGTCAGCTGGTAGTACTCGTAGAAAACATGGCGCAGCTGGGGGAAGCTCTGGGCGGCCATGATGGCGTTGAAGGTGGACTCGTCAGTGCCCCACTGGCCCTCTCCGGCCTCCAGCAGCAGCTGCACAGTATTACACTTGATTGAACTGTGCAGAGAAATAAACTCACAATATACATTTCTTTATACAGCAGTTTAGTACAGGTGTCCTCTAGCGCAAGTGTCCTATCATAGAGGTATGCTAGGACACTCTCGCTAGAGAATACCTCTCTACAAAAGACAATTTTCATTTGCAAAATTACCATTTTAACTATTTAGCTACTCTTTGGTAAGAAGACACCTCTCCCCAAAGGACACTTTGGCTCTACAATTAGGTGTCCTTTACAGGGAGGTTCTACTGTATTTTTTTAAAAAATGTATACCTCTATTAAAAAATAATTATTAAATAATAGAGTAGAAGCCTGTTATTACAGAAACTTGATAAGCTACAATTTAAATTATAGATTAGAAACATAAGTTAACAATCCCAAAATATCACAGTATGATGTTATACCGAAACATCAAACACTATTTATTTATTTAGATTATGGTCTTTTTACCTTGTGTTACAGAACATTGTTATTATAACATCATAATTCTGTAGTTTTAAATTTTAAATCCAAATTGTTTTAACTGTGGTTATAACAACCTGAAATCATGGTCCCAAGGTACGCTGTTATAGTGAAGATAAACACTTTTTTGGGGTGTTGAATTAAAGAGGTTTAACTAAATGTGAAGACTAATATACACAAAAAGTATTTTTTTAAAAGGTGCACATTTAAAATGAGACTACATTTAAAAATATATATTACCTTGGCATCATGTCTGGCCTTCTCATGGTCAATGGGAGCATTCTCAGCACGGCCAGCCTGGGGGATAAGTAACACAATTACAAACTTTATTCATCACACACAAAGTATGGCAACATTACATATTTTCTCTAAAATCAAGTGGAAAGCATTTTACATTTTAGTGAGAAGTCTGCATCTTGTAAATACATCATGATCCTTGGGTCTATTTGATGAATATGATGATAAGATATACCTTAAGATATATGTTCCATAGATCACAAAGCAATCATAGGAACAAAAAGTGGATTCATGCTTTGTCTTGTAGATTCTACAATAAAACTCAAACATGGAAAGTGGGATTATTTTTTTTACTTTCGCTTCAATTCCAATCGGCTTTCAATTCAGTTATCAGAGGTGTTATAGCTTTCCTAGCTAAATTCAGCCAATTTAGAAAGAATAGTCTAAGCTATCTCTATATGTTTCAAGTGTTTCCCAGTGAACTACATCAACCACCACATGGTGTAGATAATAAAAGAAGAGTTACCGAGCAGAGGGAGACCATGAGACGGCGGAAGTTGCCAGAAGTATCTGACACCAGGTCTTCCTCCAGGGTTGTGTTGTGCACTGCACCACACCATTGATGGCAAGGCTCGGATAATGAACAAAAAGGTAACATGGCTAAGAATCCATAGAAGTCAATCATAGAGGGATGATACAAATGGTCGGACAGTTCAAAGAGCATGGACTCATGGAATTTGTGTAATCTTTGCACAAGGGGATAAATAACAACAACAACACAAATGGTCGGTCATGAAGAAATGTTTGCATTTTGTTCATATATATTTTCACAATAATTTACCTAGCTGGATGAAAGCCAGTTTTGTTCAGGTCAGAAGGAAGTAAAATATGCATACAGATTTTTTTGAACAAGATTCCATGTAAACTATTCAAAGGCTCAAATAAGGAGATTGACATAGAATAAGTAGCAGTTTGTGGATCCCGATTTAGGAAGTACTTTTTTTCACCTTTAATACACTTCAATTCTTTGGATTGTTAAAACTGCAAAAAATAAACTACTGCAATACAAAATTAAATATACAGTTAAACCCTGATAAAACAAACCTGGGATATAGCGAACCTTCCCATATAACAAACCTGAAATAATCCCCATTTTTATGTTTTAATACAGTGAACTATGGCTATAATGAACCATCGCTCTATAGTAAACAGCAGGTTCAGTCCCATTGGGGTTCACTATAGAGGGGCATTCTGGCCTTCATGATATCGTCTTAACATCTTCAGCCAAATCAAGGTTCTTCATGACTCTGGAAATTATCCGTAAGGATCCTCTGATTGCTTGAACTCTTCATCATTGGGACAGCTTCCTCAATGGAACATATTTATATTTTTATTTTCTTGAATATTTTTTATTTTATTTTATTTTTCTCTTTATCAAAATGCCAAGCCGGTACTATAACAGAATACAGTAAAATCTCCATGAAAGGACACTCATACTAGAGGACACCTCTCTACAAAGGACAGTTTTAATTTGCAAAATTGCCATTTTTACTATTTAGCAGCTCTCCGGTAAGAGGATACCTTTCCCTAAAGGACACTTTGGCTCTGCAACTAGGTGTCCTTTACAGGAAGGTTCTACTGTATATATTTTTCTCTCCCACCTTTGACTTGTAAGACCAATAAAATGCTTTCAATCTCTATAGAAGAGTTTTAGTGTAAAACTGGAGGGAAGTAGAGTGGAGGTACGTACGTAGGTGGTAAGCCTGGTTGATAGCCCTGATCTCATCATTGCTGCGGGTGGCCAGCACTTCCACCAGTGTGTCCTCGTTGGTGCCAGCTCCGCAGACAGCCTTGTGGAGCTGCCGGGCCAGGAAGTGCGGCAGGGGGGACATCAGAGCTAAGATGACATCCTCAAATCTCCCGCTCAGCTCACTCTTCAGGTCTTCAATCAAGTCCTGTGCACTCATTCAGTGTAAGAAATCATTTGGTGGTTGGTTAAAGTTGGTTGAAAGATATATAGCTAAATCACAACCTTCTTACAGTTATTTACTTTCCCAATGTTTGTGGGTGGCAGCGAGTCATTGAAATGTTGGGAAAGTAAAGCCTGATATTTTCACTTTAATAAAGATATACAGTTAAACCTGTCGCCCCCTCTTGGGACTCACCAAAATAGGGTGCTATAGAGAGAGGGTGCTATAGACAGGTCACTTTTAGTGTAAATCACATCGTACTACGTGTTTAAAATCGGGCGCTATAGAGAGGAAGATGCTATTTAGAGGGGGCGCTATAGACAGGTTTAACTGTATATATAGGAACAAAGATGAGGCCCTATTTGAATTATAGATTAAAAATACAAGATAATAAAACCAAATCCAAATGGATAAATAGTGTGTAACATTTCAGTAACAGCATTGTTACTGAAACATTCACACACTAATTATTTATTTGGATATGGTCTTATTACCTTGTGTTTCATATATAGGAGAGATTATATCTATTCATTTAGGTAGGTAGTCAGTAGGAATAAATGCTCTTATATTTTATAACATGATACAATCTGGGGATTGGTAAAATACAAAGTTAACAGGAACCAAAAATGATACTTTGCATCTCGCAGAGGCTTCATCTAATGATAATAGGAGTGGATCATCAGTTACTTCCCTTGCTCTGTATCACCTAGACTTCTTGTCTACTTTTGTATACTTCTTGCCTACATGCTGGCTACTTCTAGAATGCTTGTCTACTTCTTATATACTTTATAAGCTATTTATAAAATAGTTGGCATACAATGGATAACACATTGACTATTGTTCAGATTTCAGGTTCGAATCCTTTTTTTTTTTTCTAATAGCTATTGGTTATCTCCTCTGTAATGCATTTTCATAACATAAAGAGAGAGTTTTTTTGCTGGAAAGTCATCGCAAGAGCATGTAGCATGCTTGAAGGTAGATAGTGAGTGATGTTTCACACAGTGGTGTCATAATCAATGTACACTAGTACTTGCAAACTTTCAGTAAAGATTTCAGTAGAGTTCCCCATGAAGGACTAGATCCAACAAACACTCCTACAAAAAGAGATGCCAGGAAGTCTAGACTATCAAAATCTGAAGATGATCACTGTCAGAGGTTCATGGGATTTGCTGGTTATGATCATTGCAAAAGGTAAGCAACGTTGGCAAACGCAGGCAATGAAAGGAATAACCAGAAATTTCAGGAAAAAATTTTCCTCTAACTAACTAAAAAAGGGCATCCCCAAAAGTATCAATTCTTTTCAATAATAATTTTCAAAAAGAAGATGTGGTGTCATCTGCTTTGTAATTATCAGAAGTGTTCTATCCCAATTCCAGTGCTGGACTAAAGCAGTGAAGCATAGGTTGGTTCTTTGTGGTATTTAGTGCACAAGTGGAAGCATTTTTCATAGTCACTAAATGTGATGATTTTGTGTTGAAGAAAAATGGTTCCTCTTGTGCATCAAATTCTGCAAAGATATACTTCACTGCATTCTAGAAGATAAATGGGGAGTTAAGAGATTAAACAGGTGCAACAACAAAGGTAAAATAGGAAATACTCACTCGACCAAAAAGTGTCTTGTAGGTGCTGAGGATCTGTATGCGCTGGCGGTTAGAGCGACGAGCTAGGACCTCAATGATGGCTTTCTCATCCGTGCCTGCGTACCCACACAAGACAAATGTTAGACAGTGGCGCAAGGAGGTGAACTACGCAGCAGATAGTGCAGCGGAAAAGTTAAGTTGAAGATTAGTCAGCAGTGCGCAGTGGTCGTAGGAGCAGGCAGTGAGCTAGGCAGTGTGCCAGTGCATCTGCCTAACTGGACGGTACTTACAGTCTAGCAGGCCTGAGGATGGGGACAACAGAACACCATTCAGTTAGAGAGAGACCCTGTTTGTTTGTCTGGGGATGGGGGACATTAGGGATACACACAGGCACATACAGGGAAACATGCACGGATGTAAAAGATAGGGTCGTCTAAACCTTGGCTTGCTGAAACTTGAACCCATGAGTGAAGCCTACAGTGAAACAGTTTTTAAAATTACAATATTTTGGATTGAAATTTTGCTTTGAGGAAATTGATTTTAACAAAACTAAAGACTACCTCTCCTGTTAAAACATAAGCAAAAACCATGCACCATATACAGTAGAACCTCCCTGTAAAGGACACCTAATTGCAGAGCCAAAGTGTTCTTTAGGGAGAGGTATCTTATTACCAGAGAGTTGCTTAATAGTAAAAATGGTAATTTTGCAAATGAAAACTGTCCTTTGTAGAGAGGTGTCCTCTAGCGCGGGTATCCTCTCATGGAGGTTCTACTGTATTAACCATCTCTGTAATCTAGCAGAGTAACTTCAGCTTGGTGACAAAGTAACAACACCAGTTTTGGTAAATTCAGAACATCCATCTGGAGATCAAGGTTTTATGCTTTAGCACTCATTAGTTCAAAGGGAAGGCTTTGATTTCACAAGAACACAAGAGATTTGTGAAATTCTCAGAATTTCTACAAGAGATGTTTGGCTGTAAAGTAGTTAGGCTAATTTTATGGATAAAATATGGAGAGAAATATTTCGGAAGGAAATACACCCTGAAAAAAAAAGAAAGAAAGCCAACTTTCTCCCATCAAAATAGCTTTGTCACTGACCTGAGTCTAGTAGATCACAGAGGTTGTTAATAGGTAGCACATGGTTTTTGCATCTATTTTGACAGAAGTGATAAGCTTTTAACTTTTTTGTCAGAATAATAAATTGCTTCAATACTGCTGATTCTTGTGCAAGTCCAACCCCACCAGTAAAAGTAACCAAATAGGGCTCTGGCACGTTGTAAGCTCAATATCTAACTACATGTATAGACATGGGGTGGTCTTAAAATAATTGTAAGCCTTTACCATTATGATTATCATGGCCATCTAATAACTTGAGTTAAGAAACTCTACACCAACACATATATTGATGAGTGTTTGCAATCTGGTATAATCCCAGCTCAAATTGAAGCTCTAACTTTTCAGAAAATATGGAAGCTAAAAACTTTGGAATTATTTTATTAATAATGTAGAAGAATATTTAACTTTCAATCATCAGATTATATTAATTTGGATATTTTGTTATTTAGCATATTTCTCTTATTGTCTCCCTATATTGTTTTGAATAAGTTGGTAATTGTTTGTATGTATAATAAACACACATACCATATAATATAACGCGGCTGATGATTGTAAAACGAAAATTGAAATTATACCGCGAATGTTTCTTTTATAAAAATCGAAATTTATTTTCAAAGAGAAATAGCGACATTTCTAACTTTGAGGATGAGGTATGGAAAGGTGAAACATGAAGAGTAATGGCGAACGGAAAAATAAAAAGTGTCCAGGGGCGGGAATCGAACCCACACCCTTCTGCTTACCGGGCAGGTGCCTTGTCCACTCGGCTACCCTGGACGTATTTTTCCGTTCGTAACTTATACTTAAAGTAACATTTAAAATACAATATAACGCGGCTGATGATTGTAAAACGAAAATTGAAATTATACCGCGAATGTTTCTTTTATAAAAATCGAAATTTATTTTCAAAGAGAAATATTGTATTTTTCCGTTAGCCATTACTCTTCATGTTTCACCTTTCCATACCTCATCCTCAAAGTTAGAAATGTCGCTATTTCTCTTTGAAAATAAATTTCGATTTTTATAAAAGAAACATTCGCGGTATAATTTCAATTTTCGTTTTACACATACCATATATCTAATTACTTAGAAGCAAGAATTGTTACCATCATCAGAAAAAATAATAAATGAATGATTACTTATATTACTAAAATAAATAATTACTCAGAAATTGTTGTAGGAGTTTGTATTCACAAAATGCCAGAGTTCCCATTTGGTTACATGTAATTCTTTCTGTTATGGGGTTGTGATTCTCAGTAAAAATTCCATTATATAAGTTTATGATGAAAATTTGATCAAGTGAAAGTTCGACTCCTCCTCTAAATGTACTGTGATACCTCCCTAAGTCAACCACCACCCAAAGCTCAAAATTGAAGGTTGGTTGCTTTAGGAATACAGTAGAACCTCCCTGTAAAGGACAATACCTAATTGCAGAGCCAAAGTGTCCTTTAGGGAGAAGTGTCCTCTTACCAAAGAGCTGCTATATAGTAAAAATGGTAATTTTGGTGATGGAAACTGTCCTTCATAGAGAGGTGTTCTCTAGAATGAGTATCCTCTCCTGGAGGTTCTACTGTATTTCAGATGAATCTGTCTCAAGACTGCTGAGCCTCCTAAATCTTGACTCCTTCAAGATGAACAATCATCCATAGTCCTAGTTTTCAATTAGGTGTGAAATAGTGACTTTGGTTTCTTTCTTCAGATGGTACACTATTATAGCTTTTTTGTTGAGCATTCTTTGTAGAATTTCTTGGGGGAAATAATAAAGTGGTATTTTTTCTTTGCCTTTTGTATCCATTATTTGATTTAAATTTCCTGGATATAAAATTAGATAATACAGCAGGTTTCTGGATATGAATTACTTTTCATTTTTATTAATGTAAATCTCTAACTTTCGGGCATCTCTGCCCTTCAACAGAAGTACATAAAAACAAATACAGTAGAACCTCCCTGTAAAGGATAGCTAATTGCAGAGCCAAATTGTCATTTAGGAAGAGGTGTCCTTTTACCAGAGAGTTGCTAAATAGTAAACATAGGAATTTTGTCTATGAAAACTGTCCTTTGTAGAGAGGTGTCCTCTAGCGAGAGTATCCTCTCATGGAAGTTGTTCTACTGTAATAATAAATGCCTATTATTCGTTTTAATGTACTCCTGTGGAAGGGCAGAGATGCCCAAAAGCTTGAGATTATATTAATAAAAATGAAAAGGAACCCATCTCCAGAAACCTTTTGTATTAATCAATTTTGTATTATTTGTATTCATTAGCCATTTTCATCTTCAAGGAACAAATCTCCTCAGAGGCGAAGTACATGATCTACGTATTCTTCGTAGATCGTGAAATGCGTGGTGTCGCTGGAGACCCGCTGGCGATTCTCCACCAAACTCTGCAGCGCTGGCAGAGGCGCCATATTCATTGTACATAGTGTATATAATCCATATTATATTTTTTTTTTAAATAGTGCAGACTGTGCACTTTGCATGTATTGACAAGATGTCAATAAAATTATTTGAATTGTCAATTGTCTTCAAGGACAATATCCTCCATATTGCTCCGGTCTCTGCTCAGCCCCCTCCTGGGTTAACCACTCTAGTACAGGGATCGGCAACCTTTTGAGTCAGAAGAGTCAAAAATTACAATTTACAAAATTTCAAAGTTTTTAAAGAGCCACAAAACCTTTAATTGCCAACAATAGTGTTGTTGTTTCTTATTCCCTTGTGTAAAGATTACACGAATTCCATAAGTTCATGCTCCTCAGGCTGTTTTATGATAAGCAGCAGCCTCTCCCAAAGTCCTGTACAATAAATAGTACTCACATAGGTAAAGTTTTTGCGAGAACTAAATGCAGCTTCACATCAAAGAGCCCCAGTAGCTTGCGAGCTGTAGGTTGTCAACCCTGATCTAGGGCATTGTCCACCACATGAGGAGACAGTAATGGTTGCTTTTAAAGAGGTCTATATTTCAGTAATAAATCATTGGTAGCATCCAGAGACATGGGAAAACTTTAGGAAGATTGGTTGTCTTAGGGAGATTTAACTGTACTTTAGACATATGGCAGAGTTAATGCAAGTGATGATCACTAACAGATCAAATTGGAGAATATTTGTTCATAGTGTCGCCACAAAAGTCAACTTGAAGGACACTAACAGTAAACAAACTAAATAAGTACTGGTCCATAGGAATAAGCAGATGTGTTGGTTGTCTTAGGGAGATTTAACTGTACTTTAGACATATGGCAGAGTTTATGCAAGTGATGATCACTAACAGATCAAATTGGAGAATATTTGTTCATAGTGTCACCACAAAAGTCAACTTGAAGGACACTAACAGTAAACAAACTAAATAAGTACTTGTCCATAGGGATAAGCAGATGTGTTTGGTTGTCTTAGGGAGATTTAACTGTACTTTAGACATATGGCAGAGTTAATGCAAGTGATGATCACTAACAGATCAAATTGGAGAATATTTGTCCAAAGTGTCACCACAAAAGTCAACTTGAAGGACACTAACAGTAAACAAACTAAATAAGTACTTGTCCATAGGGATAAGCAGATGTGTTTGGTTGTCTTAGGGAGATTTAACTGTACTTTAGACATATGGCAGAGTTAATGCAAGTGATGATCACTAACAGATCAAATTGGAGAATATTTGTCCATAGTGTCACCATAAAAGTCAACTTGAAGGACACACTAACAAGAGAGTTTACTAAATAAGTACTTGTCCATAGGGAAGCATATTGTAACACTCCACACACAAGCAGGGAAGGAAAACCCAACACATACTTACAACTGGTACTGGTCACTTTTAGTTACACTCTGAAGGGGAATTGTGAACATCATTATATCTTGGGAAAAGCCAACAAATTTTAAATGTAATATAATTATAGTACAGTCACAATTCTCAATTTAAGACCTGCTTGTATTAACAACTATGATTCTCCAGTCCCAAATAAAATTCTTGTATGTAGGATACCTATTTGGGGAAATATACAACACATTTATAAAACTAAATTTGATTTAAAGACCAAGATTTTTTCCGAGTCCCACAATTGGAATTTTACCTTTCAAATAGATTAAAGACCAAAACATTTATTTTTCAAATTTTATATATATTTGAATAGCGCTCTGCTTTCTGAAAAGCACATGTGCTCCTGGTTAGGATATGCCTTTTTTATTTTTAATATTTCTTTGTATATATTCAACATGAATGTGAATTCAAAAATTCTTTTTATTAATTCAATATTAGATATATGGTTGTGAAAATATCAGTCTTTATCAGAGCTTGGCAGGAGATTGTGAACATTAGCAATGGCTCACATTTCAAATCATCAAAGACAATGTTTTGATGATTGTGCTAATAAAAGAAAATTCTGGATTCATAACCCAATCAGATTAAAGACTAGAAAATCATAGTACAGTAGCTTGGTCTTAAATTGAGAATAGACTGGATAATTATCTAAGATTTTAGATTTCATCTCTCAATTAAAGAGACAAAATTCTTAAGATTTGAGGAAGGTTTTGATAACACACTCCACAATATAGCAATCTAGGTAGAAAAAAGCAGAGCTTAGAGAGCAAAAGTAGAAAGAAAGAATTATCCTGAAGAGATTTTGATGAGAGTTAGAAAGGAGATATGAAAATGCTGCAAAGAAAGCTTGAAGCTTCCAACCTAAACTAGCTAGAGTTAAGAGAGGTTATATTAATAAGGTACAATTAGGATTAAAGATAACAAGGTAACAAAACCCCTAATCCAAATTAACAATTTCTATGTAAGTGTAATTCTCAGCCTGCAACCCCAAGACATTTTATTGACTGTATTGACTCATCCATTGATGAGCTCTACTCTTCCCCGGCAGACACCATCAAAAGTCTCAAGCTTTACAAGCTTGATACCTTAGTGTGATTGAATGGAGATAAGAAAGAAGAAGAAGACAATTTCTAGGTAACAATCAGTAACATTGCTGGAACATAGAAATTATTTATTTGTATATGTGGTCTTGTTATCTTGTGTGAGTTTACAGAGGTGGTTTTATAGAGAGTGACAGAATATGCAAATTAAAACAGCCTATATTATGCAAATAGGTTATAACTATGCATGGTGTTTCTGTCAGATAAGAGTAGAAAAACTGCTTCTTAAACACTAAACAGTTTCCATTTGTAATCTCAAATGTATATTAGAAACATACGGTACCAAATAAATAAATTGTATGCAATGTTTCGGTAACAGTGCTGCTACTGAAAACATCATGCACAATTTATTGATTTGGTCATGTTACCCCTTATGTTTCTTGCGCAGTTAAGATTTTTTTTTAATCAAATATATAAGAGTGTCAAGAAAACTGACACCTTCCAAACACATTTTCTGTAGAACATTTTTTCAGTTTTTATAAGTGGTAAGAAAACACTTTTCCTGAGTTTTTCTATAAACACTATAGATACCTCTAGTTGTTATAAAATTTTTCATTTAGAAAATAATATTTTTCGTCAAATCTTCTCCAAACTTCTTTGTTTATCATCCTATCTGTCCATTTGATCTTTAGGATTTTTCAAGCATTCCAGGTATCAAAAGAGTTAATTTTACTCTTCACTTATTGACTTCTTAACTGGGGTACAAGAATAATACAAGAAAATAACAAACCTAATACAAATAATTTAATAGTATGCGACGTTTCGGCAACAGCATTGTCACCATCATCAGACAAAATTATCATTTTTTTAAAAATTCTTTTGTCTGATCAGCGGGTTGCCTTTTCTTTTTTTTTTTTTTTCTTAATATAATCTTGGCTTTTCAGCTGAAGTGAGAGAATGCTCAATATTAGACACAAAGTGTCTAAAACACCAAATTTTTCTGTAGTAAAAAAGGTTAGATCATGAAGGATAAGTCAATACAATAGGAGAGTGGTCTGGTTAATGAAACAGGCAAAACTGCTGTGAGGGTTAATCAATGATGAGCCAGGCCTTCGCAATATATTCTTAGTTTAATTGTTTGACTCAAAAAATTGCATCTACATTTTTTTTTTAATTATTGCCAAAATGTTTTGTTTCTAATTTTCAACTAATATTGCTACCTCTGCAATTCAAGAATGTGGATTTTAAATAAAATAATTTTATACATTTTTGTGACTCATATCTATTTTTTGACCCATATACATTTTTGAGACCTATTTTATACATAAGATATGGAAGCATTAAATCATGAATGTTTTTTTTTAAACATAAAACAAACTTCTCTACTGTCTTTACTGCGATGAAAAAATATTGGGAGGGCTCTTGGTTCATCAGTGGTGAACCCGTCCAGCGGTTTCGCCAATTTAATCCACCAGGCCGCTTCTTAGAGCTCTAAAACAGTAGAAGTTGGTTTTATGTGTAAAAGAAACATTCGTGCTTTAAAGCATCCATATCTTATATATAGATGGTACATTATCGTCTTATAATAGTTTAAACATATTTAAAAGAAGAAATAAGTTTGAAGATGCATTTAAAAGCTTTCTAATATTTTTATAATGATGGCTTAAAAAAAAAAACATTGAATTTAAGACCAAATTGGATTTAAATAAAGGATTGACTATATCAAGAAAAATCATATTTTCATTGGAAAAAAAAAAAAAAAATGATAATAAGCATTTTTAGTTTAAGGTGAAAAAAAAAAATAGTACAAAAGGGTATTTGCACTAG
>CP092877.1:61377566-61431471 GCA_030710605.1 Cordylochernes scorpioides | reverse complement strand
ACCTCTCTACAAAGGACAGTTTTCATTTGCAAAATTACCATTTTTACAATTTAGCAACTCTTTGGTAAGAGGACACCTCTCCCTAAAGAACACTTTGGCTCTGCAATTAGGCGTCCTTTACAGAGAGGTTCTACTGTATAAGACATGAACCAAACTTATATGAAAGAAGTGTTCTCTAGCAGCTAATTGATAAAACTCGCCAATTTGGGAATGAAAACGGTCCTTTGTAGGACATAGGACATTAGGAATAGGAGCCGTCAAAGGAACCTATCATAAACGGTCTTTGAAACTTAAGTGATCTGGCATTCAGATCACCTATTTCTTAGTATTTATTCCTGCTCTGGTTGATGGATCAAATGGGCGGGGTTTCCGCCTCCAACTGTGTCTAAGCCACGCCCAAATCCGGGTAAAGGGGCGGGGCTTCTTCCTGCTTTAATAGAGCCACAGTTTGAGAGGACACGTACAGATACCCGATCTCAAAGTCGGAGAACTTTGTATCAAGATTTTGTCACGTACTTCCATTTCCTCCTCAACTTTCTCGTTGGATCTAGAACTATTTAAAGGTGAACTTTGTTCTATTTCCTCTCAATTTTTTTTTACGTGTTACCTTAACTGCCTGCATATACTTCTCTGTGTTCTAGTGGGCGTGGCTAATGGTAATGGGTAGCATCACTATTGAACTATCAACCTTGTCCTATCTTTTTTTTTTGTTCATTGATTGGTGCTCCCTTAAGTTTTCTCTAATCCATCATTATAAAAATCTATATTAATGTTCTTTATGCAAGTTTTTTCGTCTCATTCCATATTTCATACAAAAAAATCCTTTTTGGTTATTTAATCTCCAAAACATTTGTTCATTAGGTTACGGAGAACGTTAAAAGTTTGTTGTGTTTAAAAACACCTGGAATATATCCTGATGTTTGCTGCGATAACAAGTAAAAAGAAAGTTCCTGTGTTCTGCTAAAGAATTTTCTTGGGTGTGTTGTGAGGTTAAGAAGCTTTCGTTCTCTCTCCCTCAGAGTAAGAAGGGTTCCATCCTTGTCTATGATACAAGGGAACGTGTAAGTTTGGTCCTGTTGGTCTCCACAGATAGCTTGGTACCAAGTTCTATCCAGGGCCATAAGACAAAACGCCTAGCCTGTTGACAACTTATGTACGCTCTCTTGTACGACCTGTGGTAGATTATGGTCAAGATTCCTCAAGTTTCTCAGTAGTATCTCGGTCTTGTTCGAACCTGTCTTTTACTTTTTAGCATGTATATTGGGATTCAAACAATAACTCTGATTTTGGACTGGAAGAAACACTGTGTTCGTAGCATCAACAGTCCTATAGCAACTCAAAATTCATTGGAGAGACTAAGTACAATATAGACCATAATATAATGGAAGGAAGTATAATTATAAGGTATCACATGATAGTATACTTTTCTTAAAGTCTACCAGACACTTTCGTCGATTTCTCACAATCTTAATAAGGTACTCAAAGTACCACTAGCATAGAATAAAATAAAGATGCTAAGTACAACCTAGATCATAATGGAAGGAAGTATGACCCACAAGCTAGTGTACTTTCCTTAAAGTCCACCAGACACTTTCGTCGATTTCTCATATTTTTAATAAGGTACTCAAAGTACCACTTGTATTGAAGTAAATGAAGAGGCTAAGTACAATGTAGACCATAATATAATGGAAAAAAGTATAAGGACTTTCTAGTTTGTGTATTTTCATAGAAAGTCCACCAGTTCGTCGATTTCTCATATTCTTTATAAGGTACTCAAAGTACCACTAGTATAGAAGAAAATGGAGAGGCTAAGTACACCATGTAGATCATAATATAATGGAAGAAAGTATTAGGACTTTCTAGCTAGTATACTTTCCTTGGAAGTCCACCAAACACTTTCGTGTCTCTCTCTCACATTACTCTTATTCTTAATAAGGTCTTCAAAAATAAACTTTTTAAAATGCCCATGTGTTCAAATATCCTCTCTTATGAGTCTAGTGACAGTCTGTTACGTTGATCCTTCTATGATTTCCCGCCTCTGATGATAACAACAAGCTCGAAACTACTTCCTCAAAGTGTTTTCCCTCCAGTTTGACAAAACTTGTTTGGAGGTCCATTTTTCACATTTGAAATTATCGATGCATTTATTCACGGCGTTTACGAACGTTCGAATATTTCCCCCTTAATTAGCGGCGTAAAAGACAAAAAAAAAAAGAGTAGAACAATGGAGAGGAAAATGTGAATAAAGAATGGTAATACTTGAATAATCAACATAATAACGACAGAAAAAAAGTTTTAAAATGTCACAATTTAGGTTACACCTAAAAGATATGGAGTTCTATAAATTGCTATCATTATCAAACAACGAGTACTGTTTATTGTCGCCGCCATGACACTGTTACGGAAATATCTTTATTTACGGGGCTGCTAACCAAAATGAATGATTTTTGAGCCCCGATGGACGCATAAAGCGGAATATATACATTACACTGTTGGAGGGGCCTGGGGATGGGTGGCCAGGGGATCATCCGCCAGGTGAGGCCAGGAGAGCCGGGATGTAGAGGAGGATCAGGGGGGCAGAAGACACTGTTACAGTTATACACTCATGGACAAAACTTAAGGAAGTTGTATCTTTTAGCGTGTATATTGGGATTCAGACAATAACTCTGAAAGATATTACAGTGACCTTTATTGAAGACACACGAGATAACCAAGTATGAACAAAATTGCTTTTGTCTCCTTAAAAGAAAAAAAAAGACGAATGGCGACATTAAAATAGGAAACTTCCTTAAGTTTTGTCGATGAGTGTACTTCGCCCTTTTAAAAAAAATATATTTGGGTTTGTTAATTCTTTAAAAACACTTTTTAACAGATTTGTAGAATTGAAACGAGTTCAGTTATATGATTAAAGTTGGGTTAATTGGAATTTATAGATAATTAGAAATTTGAATAATTGGGAGTTCAGATAAATAGGATAATTGGAATTCGTATAGTTGAAAGTTTAAATAAATGAAGCTTAGATAATTGAATGCCTGTATAATTGTTCAGTTTCTATACCCCAAGAAAGAATAGTAAAGAACGTGGACATAGGCTTTTCTGAGACTAACCATTACTAACAAGGTTATCATCATACAATGTGAGGTGAGGCAACCACATTGACCCAGAAAACCTCCATTAGTTTAGGCTTAGCCCATCGTCAACTAAGGTTCTATTAGCCAAGAGTGTCTGCTGCTTTAATCACCATTTGGTTGATTGCAAGTGGCAATGGGATTTCTAAACAGAACTGCCCTGAACAATCGCCTTTGTAAAAGTAATAAAACGCGATCTAAACAAATTTCCTATAAGAGACCACTTCCAAGAGAGACTATGAGTAGCTATGTTTATCAGTCACTCCATCCTATGGTAGATTCTACTGTATCGTTAATTTTAGAAATGTTTAATTTCTTAAAGAATTCCTTCTTAGATTTCAATATACACAAATATAACATTTACTGCTCTTTACAAGAAATACAAAATACCAGCTTCCTTATCCTTCAGACGTATCTATCTTGAAGATGAAGGTTGCCTAGCTGGCATCCATATTTGAGGACACTTCGTTCAGAATTTTTTAAAAAAATTTATCGACGTGTTTTGGTAAACTCTTTTGCCCTCGACAGGATAGAAATATATCAAGGATATACAGTTTCAATTATACTCTAGATTCTAATATATATATTAATTAATTGTTACCACAGAGTGTGAGTAAGCTCACAGGTAAATAGGCGCTAACCGAAAGAAAAAAAAAGTTCCTTTGTTTAATATTGGTTTCCCTTTTTATATTTTGTTCTTTCTCTTGTAAATCATTAAATATAATGTATGATTAATAATTCTTGGAATCAGTTTCATTAATAATTCTAAGCAAAGTAAACAATATATATGATTCTCATTAGAATGATAATGTAATTTTTATTAAAACTTGTCATTTTCCATTTAGATTTTTTTACCTCTTCAAAAAAACAGTATAGTTGATCTTTTGTCAACATTTTTTATTGCGACTTCTTATAGAAATAAAAGATAATAAGACCAAAAATCTAAATAAATAAATTAGAAGATTTCTAATTCAAAGAATAGGATATCTTAGGGTTCTTAGAAATCAAATTTCTTATCTTCCACCTAATCTAATTATGATAGTTTTTCTCATTCAGTCTTTTGTCTGATGATGATAGCAATGCTGTTACTGAAACACCACACACTATTATTTATTTGGATTTGATCTTATTACCTTTTCTTTCTAATCTATAATCCAAATTGTATACCTCATTATATTTTAAGAAAGAAAAAAAAAGCATCTCCTTATCGTGCAACTAAAAGTTGCTGATGGCTTTCGCCATCCATCGGAATTAATATAAACTATTCTGTACAGAAGAGTTGATATTGCCACGTGGAAAATTAGGAAAGACAAACTTCGGAATGATACAGCAATTTATTTATGGCACGAACAAACTATGAAGGATAAACAAAAGATAAGAAATGAGGGAAGTTTACAGAGTAGTAAAATATAAACATAAAAAAAATGATACTCTGTTAATACTATTATGAAAAAGGCATCTCCTTATCGTGCAACTGAAAGTTGCTGATGGCTTGCGTCATCTATCGGAATAAATTTGTACTATTTGTACATTTGTACTGTTTTTTTCTGTTAATACTATTGTAAAATAATAAATAATTCGCTACAATATTAATTCCGATAGATGGCGCAAGCCATCAGCAACTTCTAGTTGCACGATAAAGAGATGCCCTTTTTTTTTTCTTTCTTAATTTATGCACTCTATCTCAGTACAATTTTTCACATTTTTACTATTTTTTCTCATTATATTTTGTAGAATTTCAACCTCAGCTGTAACTAAATGTTCCCTCTCTGTGTTCAGGAACAAGGAACCGTCTCTGACTACCATCCTTTTGATGCGGAGAGTGACTCCCAGGTGCTCCGGAAGGCCATGAAAGGACTCGGTATGTTTTTGGGCTTGCCAGTATGTCTATGCAACTTTATTGCTTACAAAAAAATCTCTTGAATAACAGCTTGAATCATCCAACCTAAACCTGCATTTATTAATAGTCAAAGTAAATTTGTAATAAATACATTTATTGGCAATGTGTTTCTTTTCAATGATATCATCAAATATGATCTTTACAGACCTTACTGCAATGATATAAGTTATTGAATGATTTCATTAATGATTTCAATAACTTATATCATTGCAGTAAGGTCTGTAGAGATAATATTTGATGATATTATTGAAAAGCCCACTCATTCAATAACTTATATCATTGCAGTAAGGTCTGTAGAGATAATATTTGATGATATTATTGAAAAGTCCTCTCATTCAATAACTTATATCATTGCAGTAAGGCCTGTAGAGATAATATTTGATGACATTATTGAAAAGCCCTCTCATTCAATAACTTATATCATTGCAGTAATGTCTATAGAGATAATATTTGATGATATTATTGAAAAGGAACACATTGCCAGTAAATTTATTTGTTGCAAATTTTATTGATAGATGGCAATTGATTTTATAAAAGTCAAAGGAATGCCTAACAGTACCTTCTATATATATATATTTAGTATAAAGAAGAATAAAGTGCAAGGGTTTTGTCAAAGGATAAGATCTGATAATGTAACTGAAGGTTACAACAATATGGTTATAGTACTGCCAACATAAATATGAAATTAAGAAAAAACTGAGGTGCAGCCTGCACCATGCTGATGAGAGCCAACAACCTGAAACGTGTACATGGTTAGCTTTTCTTGATTAATAAACAAATTGGCCAATTCTGGAATAATTATAGATACAAGAAAATAAGACCTAATCCAAATAATTTAATAGTGTGTGATGTTTCGGCAACAGCATTGTTACCACCATCAAACGAAATTATCTGGATTAGGTCTTATTTTCTTGTATCTATAATCTATATTCCAAATTGTGCTTTCTCATTCTGGAATAATTAAAAATCAACAAATAGTTGATATTTATTCAGATAGATGGCACAAGCCATCAGCAACTTTTAGTTGGACGTTCAGAAGATACCTTTTTCTTGATTTATGAGTCCGATTCCAGTACAATTACCCTTTTGTACTATTTTTTTTTTTCACATTAAACTAAAAATGTTTATTATAATTTTTATTATTTTTAATTTTTTTTTCCAATGAAAATATTGAGCAAAACTTCTCTTTTCCTTATATAAACACAAGGTAATAAGACCAAATCCAAATAAATAAATAGTGTGTGACGTTTCGGTAACAACGCTGTTACCGAAATGTCACACACTATTTATTTATTTATTTGGATTTGGTCTTATTACCTTGTGTTTATAATCTACAATCCAAATTGTGCCTCATCAATTTTCCTTATATAGTCAATCCTTTATTTAAATCCAATTTGGTCTTAAATTCAATGTTTTTTTTTTAAACCATCATTATTAAAATACTAGAAAGGTTTTAAATGTATATTCAAACTTTTTTTTTTTGGAAAAAATATGTATAAAATAGGTCTTTAAAATGTATGGGTCACAAAATAGATATGAGTCACAAAAATGTTTAAAATCCACGCTCTTGAATTTGAGAGGCAGCAATGTACATCTTTGAAAATTAGAAACAAAACATTTTGGCAATAATTTTTTAAAATAAAATGTAGATGCAATTTTTTATGAGGTTAAACAATGAAACTAGGAATATATTGGGAGGGGCCTGGCTCATCATTGATTAACCCTCCCAGCAGTGTTGCCAGTTTCATGAACCAGATCACTCTCCTATTGTATTGACTTATCCTTTATGATCTAACCTTTTTTACCACAGAAAAATTTGGTGTTTTAGACACTGTGTGTCTAATGTTGGATAATTTTAATACTGTAGCAATTTCTCACTTCAGCTGAAAAACCAAGATTATATTAAGAAAAAAAAAAGCCACCACGCTGATGAGGGCCAACAGTCCAAAACGGGAATGTGATTAGATTTTCTTGAATAATCAAGAATGGGTAGTTGGCCAATTCTGGATTAATTTAAAATCAACGAATAGTTGATATTTATTATGATAGAAGGCACAAGCCATCAGCAACTTTGAGTTGCACAATAAGGAGATGCCTTTTTTTCTTTCTTAATTTATGCAGCTTATCCCAGTACAATATCCCATTTGTACTACAGTTGAACTTTGATAATTCAAAGCCCAAGCGACTAAAAAAATAAACTTGAATTAACCAAAAATTCGAATTAAAAATGGAAATTCTATTAATAGGAAATTCTAGGGACCAAGATAAATATTCAAATCTCTTTCTTCTTCTTCTTTCTTATCTCCACTCAACCACATTAGGGTATCTAGCTTGTTTGACAACCACCATGACTGGGTGAAGTAGAATGCATTTGCCTTTGTCATTAAGACTGGGAGCACTACTCAGTGGCAGGCCGACTTAGCTCCAAAAGAAATGGCCGCCTCATTATAGATTATAATACAAGAAAATAAGACCTAATCCAAATAATTTAATAGTGTGTGACGTTTTGGCAACAGCATTGTCACCATCAACAGACAAAAGAATAAAATAAAAAATTATGATTTTGTCTGATGATGGTGACAATGCTGTTGCCGAAATGTTGCATACTATTAAATTATTTGGATTAGGTCTGTTATTTTCTTGTATTATTCTTGTACCCCAGTTAAGAAGTCAATAAGTGGAGAGTAAAATGAACTCTTTTGATACCTGGAATGCTTGAAGAATCCTAGAGATCAAATGGACAGATGGGATGATAAACAAAGAAGTTTGGAGAAGATTTGACGAAAAATATTATTTTCTAAATGAAAAATTTTATGGCAACTAGGTATCTATAATGTCTATAGAGAGACCCAGAAAAGTGTTTTCTTACCACATGTAAAACTGAAAAAATGTTTTAAAAAAGTGTATTTGGAAGTTGTTAGTTTTCTTGATACTCTTATATATTTGATTTAAAAAAAATCTTAACTGCGCAAGAAACATAAGGGGTAACATGACCAAATCAATAAATTGTGCATTATGTTTTCAGTAGCAGCGCTGTTACCAAAACATTGCATACAATTTATTGATTTGGTACCGTATGTTTCTAATATACATTTGAGATTACAATGGAAACTGTTTAGTATTTCAGTAGCAGTTTTTCTACTCTTATCTGACAGAAACACCATGCATAGTTATAACCTATTTGCATAATATAGGCTGTTTTAATTTGCATATTCTGTCACTCTCTATAAAACCACCTCTGTGAACTCACACAAGATAACAAGACCACATATACAAATAAGTAATTTCTATGTTCCAGCAATGTTACTGATTGTTACATAGATATTGTTAATTTGGATTGGGGGTTTTGTTACCTTGTTATCTTTAATCCTAATTGTACCTTATTAATATAACCTCTCTTAACTCTAGCTAGTTTAGGTTGGAAGCTTCAAGCTTTCTTTGCAGCATTTTCATATCTCCTTTCTAACTCTCATCAAAATCTCTTCAGCATAATTCTTTCTTTCTACTTTTTTGCTCTCTAAACTCTGCTTTTTTCTACCTAGATTGCTACTGTGGAGTGTGTTATCAAAACCCTCCTCAAATCTTAAGAATTTTGTCTCTTTAATTGAGAGATGAAATCTACAATCTTAGATAATTATACAGTCTATTCTCAATTTAAGACCAAGCTACTGTACTATGATTTTCTAGTCTTTAATCTGATTGGGTACTGAATCCAGAATTTTCTTTCATTAGCACAATCATCAAAACATTGTCTTTGATGATTTGAAATGTGAGCCATTGCTAATGTTCACAATCTCCTGCCAAGCTCTGATAAAGACTGATATTTTCACAACCATATATCCACTATTGAATTAATAAAAAGTATTTTGGAATTCACATTCATGTTGAATATATTCAGAGAAATATTAAAAATAAAAAAGACATATCCTAACCAGGAGCACATGTGCTTTTTCAGAAAGCAGAGCGCCATTCAAATATATATAAAATTTGAAAAATAAATGTTTTAGTCTTTATTCTAATCTATTTGAAAAATCAAATTATAATTGTGGGACTTCAAAAAAATCTTGGTCTTCAAATCAAATTTAGTTTTATAAATGTGTTGTATATTTCCCCAAATAGGTATCCTACATACAAGAATTTTATTTGGGACTGGAGAATCATAGTTGTTAATACAAGCAGGTCTTAAATTCAGAATTGACTGTACTATAATTATATTACATTTAAAATTTGTTGGCTTTTCCCAAGATATAATGATGTTCACAATTCCCCTTCAGAGTGTAACTAAAAGTGACCAGTACCAGTTGTAAGTATGTGTTGGGTTTCCTTTCCCTGCTTGTGTGTGGAGTGTTACAATATGCTTCCCTATGGACAAGTACTTATTTAGTTTGTTTACTGTTAGTGTGTCCTTCAAGTTGACTTTTGGTGACACTATGAACAAATATTCTCCAATTTGATCTGTTAGTGATCATCACTTGCATAAACTCTGCCATATGTCTAAAGTACAGTTAAATCTCCCTAAGACAACCAACACATCTGCTTATTCCTATGGACAAGTACTTATTTAGTTTGTTTACTGTTAGTGTCCTTCAAGTTGACTTTTGTGGTGACACTATGGACAATTATTCTCCAATTTGATCTGTTAGTGATCATCACTTTGCATTAACTCTGCCATATGCATGGAATGATAATGTAAAGTTGAATCTCCCTAAGACAACCATCACATCTGCTTATCCCTATGGACAAGTACTTACTTAGTAAACTCTCTTGTTAGTGTGTCCTTCAATTATTCTCCAAATTGATCTGTTAGTGATCATCACTTGCATAAACTCTGCCATATGTCTAAAGTACAGTTAAATCTCCCTAAGACAGCCAACCTTCCTAAAGTGATCTCTTGTCTCTGGATGCTACCAATGATTTATTACTGAAATAGACCTCTTTAAAAGCAACCATTACTGCCTCCTCATGTGGTGGACAATGCCCTAGATCAGGGTTGACAACCTACAGCTCGCAAGCTACTGGGGCTCTTTGATGTGAAGCTGCATTTAGTTCTCGCAAAAACTTTACCTATGTGAGTACTATTTATTGTACAGGACTTTGGGAGAGGCTGCTGCTTATCATAAAACAGCCTGAGGAGCATGAACTTATGGAATTCGTGTAATCTTTACACAAGGGAATAAGAAACAACAACACTATTGTTGGCAATTAAAGGTTTTGTGGCTCTTTAAAAACTTTGAAATTTTGTAAATTGTAATTTTTGACTCTTCTGACTCAAAAGGTTGCCGATCCCTGTACTAGAGTGGTTAACCCAGGAGGGGGCTGAGCAGAGACCGGAGCAATATGGAGGATATTGTCCTTGAAGACAATTGACAATTCAAATAATTTTATTGACATCTTGTCAATACATGCAAAGTGCACAGTCTGGACTATTTAAAAAAAAAAAAGATAATATGGATTATATACACTATGTACAATGAATATGGCGCCTCTGCCAGCGCTGCAGAGTTTGGTGGAGAATCACCAGCGGGTCTCCAGCGACACCACGCATTTCACGATCTACGAAGAATACGTAGATCATGTACTTCGCCTCTGAGGAGATTTGTCCTTTTTGAGGAGATTTGTTCCTTGAAGATGAAAATGGCTAATGAATACAAATAATACAAAATTGATTAATACAAAAGGTTTCTGGAGATGGGTTCCTTTTCATTTTTATTAATATAATCTCAAGCTTTTGGGCATCTCTGCCCTTCCACAGGAGTACATTAAAACGAATAATAGGCATTTATTATTACAGTAGAACAACTTCCATGAGAGGATACTCTCGCTAGAGGACACCTCTCTACAAAGGACAGTTTTCATAGACAAAATTCCTATGTTTACTATTTAGCAACTCTCTGGTAAAAGGACACCTCTTCCTAAATGACAATTTGGCTCTGCAATTAGCTATCCTTTACAGGGAGGTTCTACTGTATTTGTTTTTATGTACTTCTGTTGAAGGGCAGAGATGCCCGAAAGTTAGAGATTTACATTAATAAAAATGAAAAGTAATTCATATCCAGAAACCTGCTGTATTATCTAATTTTATATCCAGGAAATTTAAATCAAATAATGGATACAAAAGGCAAAGAAAAAATACCACTTTATTATTTCCCCCAAGAAATTCTACAAAGAATGCTCAACAAAAAAGCTATAATAGTGTACCATCTGAAGAAAGAAACCAAAGTCACTATTTCACACCTAATTGAAAACTAGGACTATGGATGATTGTTCATCTTGAAGGAGTCAAGATTTAGGAGGCTCAGCAGTCTTGAGACAGATTCATCTGAAATACAGTAGAACCTCCAGGAGAGGATACTCATTCTAGAGAACACCTCTCTATGAAGGACAGTTTCCATCACCAAAATTACCATTTTTACTATATAGCAGCTCTTTGGTAAGAGGACACTTCTCCCTAAAGGACACTTTGGCTCTGCAATTAGGTATTGTCCTTTACAGGGAGGTTCTACTGTATTCCTAAAGCAACCAACCTTCAATTTTGAGCTTTGGGTGGTGGTTGACTTAGGGAGGTATCACAGTACATTTAGAGGAGGAGTCGAACTTTCACTTGATCAAATTTTCATCATAAACTTATATAATGGAATTTTTACTGAGAATCACAACCCCATAACAGAAAGAATTACATGTAACCAAATGGGAACTCTGGCATTTTGTGAATAAAAACTCCTACAACAATTTCTGAGTAATTATTTATTTTAGTAATATAAGTAATCATTCATTTATTATTTTTTCTGATGATGGTAACAATTTTGTTGCCACGTCACACTATTAATTTATCTGGATTAAGTTTTAATTTCTTGCTTCTAAGTAATTAGATATATGGTATGTGTAAAACGAAAATTGAAATTTTACCGCGAATGTTTCTTTTATAAAAATCGAAATTTATTTTCAAAGAGAAATAGCGACATTTCTAACTTTGAGGATGAGGTATGGAAAGGTGAAACATGAAGAGTAATGGCGAACGGAAAAATAAAAAGTGTCCAGGGGCGGGAATCGAACCCACACCCTTCTGCTTACTGGGCAGGTGCCTTGTCCACTCGGCTACCCTGGACGTATTTTTCCGTTCGTAACTTATACTTAAAGTAACATTTAAAATACAATATAACGCGGCTGATGATTGTAAAACGAAAATTGAAATTATACCGCGAATGTTTCTTTTATAAAAATCGAAATTTATTTTCAAAGAGAAATAGCGACATTTCTAACTTTGAGGATGAGGTATGGAAAGGTGAAACATGAAGAGTAATGGCGAACGGAAAAATACAATATTTCTCTTTGAAAATAAATTTCGATTTTTATAAAAGAAACATTCGCGGTATAATTTCAATTTTCGTTTTGCAATCATCAGCCGCGTTATATTATATGGTATGTGTGTTTATTATACATACAAACAATTACCAACTTATTCAAAACAATATAGGGAGACAATAAGAGAAATATTCTAAATAACAAAATATCCAAATTAATATAATCTGATGATTGAAAGTTAAATATTCTTCTACATTATTAATAAAATAATTCCAAAGTTTTTAGCTTCCATATTTTCTGAAAAGTTAGATCTTCAATTTGAGCTGGAAATATACCAGATTGCAAACACTCATCAATATATGTGTTGGTGTAGAGTTTCTTAACTCAAGTTATAGATGGCCATGATAATCATAATGGTAGAGGCTTACAATTATTTTAAGACCACCCCATGTCTATACATGTAGTTAGATATTGAGCTTACAACGTGCCAGAGCCCTATTTGGTTACTTTTACTGGTGGGGTTGGACTTGCACAAGAATCAGCAGTATTGAAGCAATTTATTATTCTGACAAAAAAGTTAAAAGCTTATCACTTCTGTCAAAATAGATGCAAAAACCATGTGCTACCTATTAACAACCTCTGTGATCTATTAGACTCAGGTCAGTGACAACGCTATTTTGATGGGAGAAAGTTGACTTTCTTTTTTTCAGGGTGTATTTCCTTCCGAAATATCTCTCTCCATATTTTATCCATAAAATTGACCTAACTACTTTACATCTCTTGTAGAAATTCTGAGATTTTCACAAATCTCTTGTTTTTTTTTTTTTGCTTATCCCTAGTACACGTGGTACAGGCCATGATAATCATGGTGGGTAGTTAGCGACTGCTTTTTACTGTAAGCGCACCACATGTCTACACATGTGAAAGCAGTTTGACTTTGCACTTACAAATGTGCCAGAGCCCCGTTTGGTTACTTGCACTCGCTGGTGGGGTTGGACTTTTGCAAGAATCGGGGGGCCATTGGAGCATTTTTTTTAAACAGAAAAAAGTGTCCAATGCGGGGATCGAACCCGGGTCGTAGTGGTCGTAAACCAAACGGTTTAACCAGCCTTCCACCAACCCCCCCACGAATCTCTTGTGTTCTTGTGAAATCAAAGTCTTCCCTCTGAACTAATGAGTGCTAAAGCATGAAACCTTGATCTCCAGATGGATGTTCTGAATTTACCAAAACTGATGTTGTCACCAAGCTAAAGTTACTCTGCTAGATTACAGAGATGGTTAATACAGTAGAACCTCCATGAGAGGACACCCGCGCTAGAGGACACCTTTCTAAAAAGGACAGTTTTCATTTGCAAAATTACCATTTTTACAATTTAGCAACTCCTGGTAAGAAGACACCTCTCCCTAAAGGACACTTTGGCTCTGCAATTAGGTGTCATTTACAGGGAGGTTCTACTGTATATGGTGCATGGTTTTTGCTTATGTTTTAACAGGAGAGGTAGTCTTTAGTTTTGTTAAAATCAATTTCCTCAAAGCAAAATTTCAATCCAAAATATTGTAATTTTAAAAACTGTTTCACTGTAGGCTTCACTCATGGGTTCAAGTTCCAGCAAGCCAAGGTTTAGACGACCCTATCTCTTACATCCGTGCATGTTCCCCTGTATGTGCCTGTGTGTATGTCCCCCATCCCCAGACAAACAACTCTTTCTAACTGAATGGTGTTCTGTTGTCCCCATCCTCAGGCCTGCTAGACTGTAAGTACCGTCCAGTTAGGCAGATGCACTGGCACACTGCCTAGCTCACTGCCTGCTCCTACGACCACTGCGCACTGCTGACTAATCTTCAACTTAACTTTTCCGCTGCACTATCTGCTGCGTAGTTCACCTCCCTGCGCCACTGTCTAACATTTGTCTTGTGTGGGTACGCAGGCACGGATGAGAAAGCCATCATTGAGGTCCTGGCACGTCGCTCTAACCGCCAGCGCATACAGATCCTCAGCACCTACAAGACACTCTTTGGTCGAGTGAGTGTTTCCTATTTTACCTTTGTTGTTACACCTGTTTAATCTCTTAACTCCACATTTATCTACTAGAATGTAGTGAAGCATATCTTTGCAGAATTTGATGCACAAGAGAAACAATTTTTCTTTGACACAAAACCATCACATTTAGTGACTATGAAAAATGCTTCCACCTGTGCACTAAATACCACAAAGAACCGACCTATGCTTCACTGCTTTAGTCCAGCACTGGAATTGGGATAGAACATTTCTGATAATTACAAAGCAGATGACACCGCATCTTCTTTTTGAAAAATATTATTGAAAAGAATTGATACTTTTGGGGATGCCCTTTTTTAGTTAAATAGAGGAAAATTTTTTCCTGAAATTTCTGGTTATTCCTTTCATTGCCTGCGTTTGCCAACGTTGCTTACCTTTTGCAATGATCATAACCAGCAAATCCCATGAACCTCTTGACAGTGATCATCTTCAGATTTTGATAGTCTAGACTTCCTGGCATCTCTTTTTGTAGGAGTGTTTGTTGGATCTGGTCCTTCATGGGGAACTCTACTGAAATCTTTACTGAAAGTTTGCAAGTACTAGTGTACATTGATTATGACATCACTGTGTGAAACATCACTCACTTCCAGCATGCTACATGCTCTTGCGATGACTTTCCAGCAAAAAAACTCTCTCTTTATGTTATGAAAATGCATTACAGAGGAGATAACCAATAGCTATTAAAAAAAAAGGATTTGAACCTGAAATCTGAACAATAATCAATGTGTTATCCATTGTACTATGCCAACTATTTTATAAATATAGATAGAGAATTCTTCCTGATTTGAAATTAGACAAAAACATGGTGAAGGAAGACGAGTTTCTTTTATTGATGCATAGGTGCAAGCTTTCCTTCACCATGTTTTTCGTCTAATTTTATAAATAGCTTATAAAGTATATAAGAAGTAGACAAGCATTCTAGAAGTAGCCAGCATGTAGAAAAGAAGTATACAAAAGTAGACAAGAAGTCTAGGTGATACAGAGCAAGGGAAGTAACTGATGATCCACTCCTATTATCATTAGATGAAGCCTCTGTGAGGTGCAAAGTACCATTTTTGGTTCCTGTTAACTTTGTATTTTACCAATCCCCAGATTGTATCATGTTTTAAAATCTAAGAGCATTTATTCCTACTGACTACCTATCTAAATGAATAGATATAATCTCTCCCTCTCCTTTATATGAAACACAAGATAATAAGACTAAATCCAAATAAATAATTAGTGTGTGATGTTTCAGTAAAAATGCTGTTACTGAAATGTTACACACTATTTATTCATTTGGATTTGGTTTTATTATCTTGTATTTTTAATCTATAATTCAAATAGGGCCTCATCTTTGTTCCTATATATACAGTTAAACCTGTCTATAGCGCCCCCTCTAAATAGCACCTTCCTCTTTATAGCGCTCAATTTTAAACATTAAAATGTAAACATTTTACATTAAAAGTGACCTGTCTATAGCACCCCCTCTCTATAGCACCCTATTTTGGTGAGTCCCAAGATGGGGCGCTATAGACAGGTTTAACTGTATATCTTTATTAAAGTGAAACTATCAGGATAATGAATCAATGCCAACCAAACATTGGGAAAGTAAATAAATGTAAGACGGGTTATGATTTAGCTATATATCTTTCAACCAACTTTAACCAACCACCAAATGATTTCTTACACTGAATGAGTGCACAGGACTTGATTGAAGACCTCAAGAGCGAGCTGAGCGGGAGATTTGAGGATGTAATCCTAGCTCTGATGTCCCCCCTGCCCCACTTCCTGGCCCGGCAGCTCCACAAGGCTGTGTGCGGAGCTGGTACCAACGAGGACACACTGGTGGAAGTGCTGGCCACCCGCAGCAACGATGAGATCAGGGCTATCAACCAGGCTTACCACCTACGTACGTAGTACCTACCTCCACTCTACTTCCCTCCAGTTTTACACTAAAACTCTTCTATAGAGATTGAAAGCATTTTATTGGTCTTACAAGTCAAAGGTGGGAGAGAAAAATATATACAGTAGAACCTTCCTGTAAAGGACACCTAGTTGCAGAGCCAAAGTGTCCTTTAGGGAAAGGTGTCCTCTTACCGGAGAGCTGCTAAATAGTAAAAATGGCAATTTTGCAAATTAAAACTGTCCTTTGTAGAGAGGTGTCCTCTAGTATGAGTGTCCTTTCATGGAGGTTTTACTGTATTCTGTTATAGTACCGGCTTGGCATTTTGATAAAGAGAAAAATAAAATAAAATAAAAAAATATTCAAGAAAATAAAAATATAAATATGTTCCATTGAGGAAACTGTCCCAATGATGAAGAGTTCAAGCAATCAGAGGATCCTTACGGATAATTTCCAGAGTCATGAAGAACCTTGATTTGGCTGAAGATGTTAAGACGATATCATGAAGGCCAGAATGCCCCTCTATAGTGAACCCCAATGGGACTGAACCTGCTGTTTACTATAGAGCGATGGTTCATTATAGCCATAGTTCACTGTATTAAAACATAAAAATGGGGATTATTTCAGGTTTGTTATATGGGAAGGTTTGCTATATCCCAGGTTTGTTTTATCAGGGTTTAACTGTATTTTAATTTTGTATTGCAGTTTTAACAATCCAAAGAATTGAAGTTTATTAAAGGTGAAAAAAAGTACTTCCTAAATCGGGATCCACAAACTGCTACTTATTCTATGTCAATCTCCTTATTTGAGCCTTTGAATAGTTTACATGGAATCTTGTTTTAAAAAAAATCTGTATGCATATTTTACTTCCTTCTGACATGAACAAAACTGGCTTTCATCCTGCTAGGTAAAATGTTGTGAAAATATATATGGAACAAGATGCAAACATTTCTTCATGACCGACCATCTGTGTTGTTGTTGTTATTTATCCCCTTGTGCAAAGATTACACAAATTCCATGAGTCCATGCTCTTTGAACTGTCCGATCATTTGTATCATTCCTCTATGATTGACTTCTATGGATTCTTAGCCATGTTACCTTTTTGTTCATTATCCGAGCCTTGCCATCAATGGTGTGGTGCAGTGCACAACACAACCCTGGAGGAAGACCTGGTGTCAGATACTTCTGGCAACTTCCGCCGTCTCATGGTCTCCCTCTGCTCGGTAACTCTTCTTTTATTATCTACACCATGTGGTGGTTGATGTAGTTCACTGGGAAACACTTGAAACATGTAGAGCTAGCTTAGACTATTCTCTCTAAATTGGCTGAATTTAGCTAGGAAAGCTATAACACCTCTGATAACTGAATTGAAAAGCCGATTGGAATTGAAGCAAAAGTAAAAAAAATAATCCCACTTTCCATGTTTGAGTTTTATTGTAGAATCTACAAGACAAAGCATGAATCCACTTTTTGTTCCTATGATTGCTTTGTGATCTATGGAACGTATATCTTAAGGTATATCTTATCATCATATTCATCAAATAGGGAGGAGGGGGAGCAGTAACAAGCTCGGTAAAAAACCTGGGTTGAGCTGGCCCGGCTGATAGTACCCTGTAAGGGCTCCTAATCTAGGGATACAGGATGAGCAGCGTTTGTACTCCATGTTAGGAGCGGCTACACATGGCGTCTGTTCCTCATGTTAGAGGCGGCCATTTCTTTTGGAGGTAAGTCGGCCTGCCACTGAGTAGTGCTCCCAGTCTTAATTGCAAAGGCAGACGCATTCTACTTCATCCAGTGTGAAGATAAGAACGAAGAAGATATTCATCAAATAAACCCAAGGATCATGATGTATTTACAAGATGCAGACTTCTCACTAAAATGCTTTCCACTTGATTTTAGAGAAAATATGTAATGTTGCCATACTTTGTGTGTGATGAATAAAGTTTGTAATTGTGTTACTTATCCCCCAGGCTGGCCGTGCTGAGAATGCTCCCATTGACCATGAGAAGGCCAGACATGATGCCAAGGTAATATATATTTTTAAATATAGTCTCATTTTAAATGTGCACCTTTTAAAAAAAATACTTTTGTGTACATTAGTCTTCACATTTAGTTAAACCTCTTTAATTCAACACCCCAAGAAAGTGTTTAACTTCACTATAACAGTTATCAATGATCCAACATGTGAATGCCGCTTAGATGTTGAATCACCAGAGCATCTTCTTTTGACCTGCCCTCTGACTAATCAAATTGTATGTAGATACTTTGAAACATTACCAAATTCTCTTTGTGTATATACTCTATCTTATGAGAACTTTGTTAAGTTTAGAACTATTTGTACAATAATTTACAAAACACTACTAATCCATCGTGTAAATATTTAATTATATATATGTAAATAATACTAGCACAGCACAATAGTCCTTTGGACTTCGTGCTTTTGTAACAATAAATAAATAAAAAAATTGGGACCATGATTTCAGGTTGTTATAACCACAGTTAAAACAATTTGGATTTAAAATTTGAAACAATAGAATTATGATGTTATAATAACAATGTTCTGTAACACAAGGTAAAAAAGGCCATAATCTAAATAAATAAATAGTGTTTGATGTTTCGGTATAACATCATACTGTGATATTTTGGGATTGTTAACTTGTTTCTAATCTATAATTTAAATTGTAGCTTATCAAGTTTCTGTAATAACAAGCTTCAACTGTATTATTTAAAAAATATTTTATAATAGAGGTATACATTTAAAAAAAAAATACAGTAGAACCTCCCTGTAAAGGACACCTAATTGTAGAGCCAAAGTGTCCTTTAGGGAGAGGTGTCCTCTTACCAGAGAGTTGCTAAATAATAAAAATGGCAATTTTGCAAATGAAAACTGTCCTTTGTGGAGAGGTGTTTTCTAGCGCGGGTGTTCACTCATGGAGGTTCTACTGTATAAAGAAATACAAAGATTGTGGGGTTGTCAATTTATTTCTCTGCAGAGTTCACTCAACTGTAATACTGTGCAGCTGCTGCTGGAGGCCGGAGAGGGCCAGTGGGGCACTGACGAGTCCACCTTCAACGCCATCATGGCCGCCCAGAGCTTCCCCCAGCTGCGCCATGTTTTCTACGAGTACTACCAGCTGACTGGCCGTACCATCGAGCAGGCTATCTCCGCTGAGATGTCTGGAGATATTAAGGATGGCATGCTGGCCATTGGTGAGTAACATTCTCTCTGTAATATATCCATACATCCTCACTTTTTTAAAAAATTGTATCCCAAGTACACGTGGTACAGGCCATGATAATCATGGTGGGGAGTTAGCGACTGCTTTTACTGTAAGTGCACCACATGTCTACACATGTGAAAAGCAGTTTGACATTTGCCCTTACAGATGTGCCAGAGCCATGTTTAGTTACTTGCACTTGCTGGTGGGGTTGGACTTTTGTAAGAATCAGGGGCCATTGAAGTATTTTTTTTTTTAATTAGAAAAAAAGTGTCCAATGCAGGATTCAATCCTAGGTTGTAGTGGTCAAAAACCATCAGTTTAGACCATCCTTCTACCATCCCCCATCCTCCTTGAATGGTTGGAATTCTCATAACAAATAGATGGAATTTTTACAAAATCTGATTCAAAATTGAAAAAGGCTATCTCCGCTGAGATATCTGGAGATGTTAAGGATGGCATGCTGGCCATTGGTGGGTTCTTTCTCTGTAATATATCCATACATCATCTCTCCCTGAATGGTTGGAATTCTCATTATAAATAGATGGAATTTTTATAAAATCTGATTCAAATTTGAAAAAGGCTATCACTTGATGACAAGGCACAATTTGGGTTATAGATTAGAAACACAAGGTAATAAGACCAAATTTATTTATTTGGATTTGGTCTTATTACCATGTGTCACTATCACTTGATCTTATAAATGGAGATATTGCATTGGTTAAATATCAATTTCAATATTAAGGCAATCAATTTTCTCTTCCTATTCAGGTCTATATAATGAGACTCATGGGGTTGCTTGAGAGACTTTAATAGTGAAGTCTGATTGAGAAAAGAGACTGTTTTTTCAATGGATAAAAAGTTGGACCAGCGAAGTTAACCTTAATTAAAAGAAAATTAATGATAAACATGGAGTATATCGCAAATGCATTTGAAATGTGGACATGGAGAAAGTTACTCAGAGTGTTCCATGGATAAATAGACAAATACAGTTGAACTTAAATAATTTGAAGCTCAAGGGACCCAAAAAAAAATTTTTTTAATTATCCAAAAATTCAAATTAAAAATGTTTTGAATAAAAGGCTTAAAAGTTTAGGGACCAAGATAAATATTCAAATTAAAGACGTTTTCGAATTATCCAAGTTTTCTACTGTATTTTAATCTGGAATGAAATGAATCCTTTTTAGATCCCTAGAATCACAAATAGGATAACAAAGACTGATCTACTTTGGATAAATAATGAGAGAAAAATGGATTAGAAAAGATGTTGGGAAAAATAGAAGGAAGAGAGGAAGACCTTCAATGAGCTGGCTGGAAAGGGTCAAAGAAAGTCAGAAGGTCATTAGATGAGTTGTGAGGGATGGTCACTAACAGATCAAATTGAATATTTGTCCATAGGTTACCAGAACTCAATTAGATGAACAACAATCATAGAAGGGATTTATCGAATTCCTTCAAATATAATTTTCCAGTAAATCTTGGTCAACAATTGAGGAGACTTGCTGCAATAGTAAAAAAAAAGAGTCCCAATTATCAGTAGCCCTACTTATCCTCAATCCTAATTAATTTCAGGTTCCTTATATATTTTATTCACTTTTATTTATTTATTTTTGTATAATATGTTTATAACTGCTTCTGTTTAAAAATGTATATCGACGCAATTATCCCTAGACAGGATATCACGTTTTGTGTGTTAAAAAAAAAAAAAAAAGTAGTCCAAATATCAATAGTTTTAAATAACAAACATTTTTTTGTATGCCAAAATTTATGAGAATAATTCAAATATATATTTGTTACTTGGGTCTACTGATGATGGGAAAAATGTTCAGTTTTCTACCAAGTCTCAACTAATAAGAGTGAAAACATATACTTTTTATCTTTCTCTATAACATACCTGTATGTCATAAGGCACAATTTGGATTATAGATTATAAACACAAGGTAATAAGACCAAATCCAAAAATTTATTAGTATGTGACGTTTCGGTGACAACGCTGTTACCATCTTCAGACAAAAGTACTGAATGAGAAATTTTAAAATATGCTGTGGTAAAATTTCTCATTCAGTACTTTTGTCTGAAGATGGTAACAACACTGTTACACCGAAAGGTCACTCACTATTTATTTGGATTTGGTCTTATTACCTTGTGTTTATACTTGTATGTCATTCTATTATATCTCTGTTTCATCACACTTTGTGGGGTTTTATATACGGAAGTTTTTCCTCCCACAGTAATGTGTGTGTTACTTGCATGTTTTAATTTGGAATCCCTCTCTTATTTTGAGTGTGTGATGATTTCAGCCAAGTCTGTGGAGAACCGTGCCGGGTACTTTGCTGAGAAGCTCTACAAGGCCATGTCTGTAAGTTCCTTGTGTGTAGATTTACAACTGTTCCTTCACTTCTCTCTTTGTAGACACATAAAATCTCTTTGATTCTTGATGTAGTCCAAGTTTTCTCTGAATTGTTGCTCAGAGAAGATCAATTCCTGGAAGTCTTCTTTCTCAGAGACATTAGAACTGTTACATAAGAAAACATGTTTTAAATCACAAGGTAAAAAGACACTAAATCCAAATGAAGTAGGTCTCCATGAGTGTACACTCTTGCTAGCTGACACTTCTATGTAAAGAATAATTTCCATTGTAAGTGCAAAGTCGAACTGCTTTTCACATGCGTAGACTTTTGTACATGTAGACGTGGCCTGTACCACGTGTATTAGGGATAATAATAATAATTAAAAAAAAATTCCATTGCTAAAATGACCATTTTTACCAATTAGCTGCTCTCTGGTAAGAGGAAACCTCTTTCTATAGGCTCTTCAACTAGGTGTTATCCTTTTTTTAATTATGAATAAATATTACAAGGTACAGTAGCATCTTCCTATAAAGGACACTTAGTTGCAAAGCCAAAGTCTCCTTAAAGGAGAGGTGTCCTCTTACCAGAAAGCAGCTAATTGGTAAAAATTTTGATGATGAAAACTGACCTTTATAGAAAGGTGTTCTCTAGCCAGAGTGTCCTCTCATGGAGGTTGTACAATGGGATGTTTCTGTGAGAGTATTGTTTCTATCCTCTCAGACAAAAGTGACGGATGATTTTGCTGTTAGATTTGGTGTCAAGTTACCTTGTGATTTTGATCCGCAAATTGTGCCTTATCATTCTGTGGAAACAGAATCTTAAAGAATGATAAGGCAAAATTTGGTTTATAGATTATAAACACAAGGTAATAAGACCAAATCCAAATAAATTAATAATGTGTGATGTTTCGCTAACAGCGTTGTTGATATTGTCGCGTAGAAACTGATTTAAAGAAGAGAAGTCGATGCCAAAAATAAGTTTTATTCTTAAGAAGAGAATCTCGATCCACTCAGCCGAGGCGATCGAATAAATAGCTAAACAACAAGTATGCAAAACAGCCTGCTTTGCCTAACACTAAAATAAAAAAAGCGAGATATAGGAAGAAATATTTACATATATAACAATAAATGCCGCACTTTTCCCACCTTTGAAAAGAAACAGCGTCCCGCTGTTCAATTTAGGGTTATTGACCAATTTGCATCCGTCTAGCTCTTGATCTTGTCACAGGGCCTGATATCGGTTCTGGGTCGGAGAATCTTTGTTTCAGAACAGGTTCCTTGTTTGGAGTTGAGTCAGATATTTCTTCTTGAAGCAGTGGATCCAAATATGGCTTCATTCTAAGTACATGTACTGTGTCTCTTGTTTTACGACGTTTTGGAGAGTCAGAAATGGCCTCAATTTCGTAATTGATGGGGGACAATTTTCTTGTAATACGGTAAGGACCGAAGTATTTCTTAATTAGCTTTTCTGAGAGTCCAACCTTTCTCACTGGAATGAAGAGCCATACGAGGTCTCCCACATTATAATCCACAGGTCGATGTTTCCTGTCATAGTATTTTCTGTCTTTCTCTTGACCTCGATATAGATGTAGTTGTGCAAGGTGTCGGGCTTCTTCAGCTGTGGTAATGAGATGTTGAACATAATCACCAACATCATCATTGTCGTGATATGGAAGGAGTGAATCTAAAGTTGTCTCGGCCTCGCGGCCATGCACTAGGAAGAAGGGGCTGAAGCCTGTAGTTTCTTGCTTAGCGGTGTTATAAGCAAATGTTACAAATGGCAGAACTTCGTTCCAGTTTTTCTGTTCCGCGTCAACGTACATGGACAACATGTCGGTCAATGTTTTGTTTAATCTTTCAGTTAAACCATTAGTCTGCGGATGATAGGCTGTAGTCTTGAGGTGATTTATTCCACTTAAATTATTTATTTCCTTAATTATTTGGGACATAAAGTTCGTACCACGGTCGGTGATGATCTGCTGAGGAGCTCCGTGTCGGAGAATAATTTCTTCGACAATAAACTTAGCAATTTCCATGGCTCCTGCGTCTGGAATCGCCTTTGTAGTTGCAAATCGCGTCATATATTCGGTGCATACAATAATCCATTTGTTGCCCTGATTCGTAACAGGAAATCTCCCTAATAAATCCATTCCTATCTTTTGAAAAGGAAAATTTGCTGGTGGGATAGGCATAAGTTGTCCCGGCGGTCGTTGTGGAACACTCTTCCTGCGCTGGCATTCTCTACAATGAGCTATATACTGACGAATGGTTTTATACATCCCTCCCCAAAAGAATCTTTTACGTGCCCGATCATAAGTTTTGGCAAAACCCAAGTGACCAGCAGTAGGTGCATCGTGAAGATTTTTGAGGATTTCCAGCCGCATTTGCTTTGGAAGTACAAGAAGCCGTTGCCTTCCATATGGCTCGTAGTTTCTTTTATAAAGTACTCCGTCCATAACTTCGAAGCCTTTAAAAGGTCCAGTTTCTTCTATTTTGACTATGATCTTTGCTAAATTGGGGTCTCGACTTTGTTCTGCACGAATATCAATGATCGATATTATATTGGGGAAGTCTTCTTGCTCTTCTGGTACAGGGTTCCTTGATAAACAGTCGGCGTCTTTATGTTTGCGCCCGCTCTTATAGACTACGGTGATGTCGAACTCTTGCAGTCTGAGCGCCCATCTAGCGAGTCGTTTGGAAGGATCTTTAAGTCCTGCAAGCCAGCACAATGAATGATGATCTGTAACAACTGTGAAATTTCTGCCAAAAAGATAGGGTCTAAATTTGGATGTGGCCCAAACAACCGCAAGCAGTTCTTTCTCAGTGGTAGAGTAATTCTTTTCAGCCTTTGTGAGGGTCCTGGATGCATAAGCTATTGGTCTTTCAGCACCTCCTTGTATTTGGATCAACACTGCTCCAATGCCGTATCCACTGGCGTCGGTGTGTATATGGGTCTCGGCGTCTTCAATAAAGTGCCCAAGAACAGGTTCAGAGGTTAAAGCTTCTTTAAGAATCTCGAAGGCATTTTCTTGTTCTTTATTCCTACAGAATTTGGCATCGTTTTTTAAAAGGTCATTCAGGGGTTTAGCTTTGCAGGAAAAGTTTTCAACAAATCGTCTATAATAAGAGCACAGTCCTAAGAAACTTCTGACATCAGGTATACTTTTAGGAGATGGAAACTTCAAAATGGCTTCAACCTTTTGGGGGTCTGGATGTATTCCATTTTCATTGACAACGTGTCCTAATATCTTCAATTGTCTTGAGCCAAAAAGACATTTTTCATTGTTCACATTCAATCCAGCTTGTTGAAGGCATTCTAGAACAACTTCTAACCTTTTTATATGTTCTTCAAATGAAGGACCATAGACCACTATATCATCCAAATAGCAAAGACAGATGTTCCATTTTAGTCCTTTCAAAACGGTATCCATCATCCTCTCAAAAGTAGCTGGGGCGTTACAGAGGCCAAATGGCATTACCCTAAATTCGTAGAGACCATCAGGTGTAATGAATGCCGTCTTCTCTCTATCATGCTCATCCACTTCAATTTGCCAATAGCCGGTTCTTAGATCCATACTTGAATAATACCTGGCCCCTGATAAATTATCCAAAGCATCATCAACCCGTGGTAATGGATAAACATCTTTCTTGGTGATCTTATTAAGTCGTCGATAGTCAACGCAAAACCTCCAAGACCCATTCTTTTTCTTCACAAGTACTACAGGCGAAGACCAAGGACTTTCAGAAAATTGAATTATATCTTGTTTCATCATTCTGTCAACTTCCTGCTGTATGATTTTCCTTTCCATTCCAGACACTCGGTAAGGCCTCTGTTTTGTTGGAGCGTGATCACCCGTGTCGATCTTATGCTTTATTTTACTTCGGGCAGGTTGGGACTTCCCAGAAAAATCAAAGACATTCGAAAATTTCTTAAGAACATTCATCATCTTATTTTGCTGATCCTCAGTAAGATTCGAGTCGATCATTGCTTCTATCTTCTGGTCCAATTTGGTAGTCCACATCTCTTCTTCTTGAATTAATTCATCGCATTTCAAGGAGCATATGGAGCCAACATCAACATCGCTCATGGTGCCAAGGGCCATACGCGAAGGGATCATCAGTGGTTTCGAGTTTCCGTTTGCTATCCACAAATCTGCTTTCCCTTGCTGAAATGTTGTTATAAGGGAAGGTATAATAAATTCCTTCCTTATTGATAGTTCCCAATTTGGGCAGATTAAAACATCTCTATTTTCTTGAAGTGGTGTACCCACTATTGATATCTTACAACTTGACTTAGGTGGAATTACATAATTATCAGAAGAGTATACATCAAGGTCAATTTGGTCATCATTTATTGGTAGTGTTTCTTCCAAATACAATTCTTGATGACCACAATCAATAACCGCTCTCGTTGCTTTGAAGAAATCCCACCCCAAAATTATGTCGTGGCTGCAATCAGGAATCACGATGAATTCAAAGGTTGTGGCGAGATCATTGATATGGACCTTTAGTGAACATTTTCCCAAAGTTTTAACAAGCTTTCCATTGGCGACTTTAACGACTGGTCCAGATTCAACAAAAAATGGAGTTCTCAGAAGTCTTCTAAACTTTTCTGAAACCACGGAATAATCTGCGCCCGAGTCTATCAATATTGTAGTTTCCAGTCCATTAATGTTCCCTTTTATACAATTCCGTTTTAATTTAGCAGACGTCGATGATAAAGGATTTTCAAAACCTGCGGCCTCACCCCCCATATAGGTCGCGCATCCTAGTTTTCCTCATTTTGGCGTCGGGGTGAGCGGCTTGACAAACGACCTGCCCCTGGCGATTGGCTTCTTCGTCTTGGCATCCTTCCTCTGCCTGGATATGGTGATGCACTGCGGCCAAAACCTCCGGGTCTAGGGAGAGTTGGAAAATCGTCATTTAAATCGTAGGGTCTTTGTGGGGTTGCATTGTCGGCTGATGGAAGTGTTCTTCTTGATCTGGCTTCCTCAAAAGTACGTCTTCTTTCTCGACAGTAACGCAAGACATGTCCTGGCTTCCCGCAATGGAAACAGATAGGTTGGTTATCAACCGTTCGCCATTGGTCAGATGTTCTGGGGGCATATGGAGTGTAGTCATCTTCTCGTCGAAATCTTGGTACAAACGTTCTCCTTCTTTGAGATTGAATATTTCGCCTTGTAATTGGGGCGAGTACTTGTTGCACCTCCTCTTTTACTATGGCCTCCAATGAATTCACGTCACTTGTCCCAAAGGGTTCCACCTCGGTCATTTTAGGCATAATCTTTTGCAACTCCTCCTGGACAATCCGTCGAATCTTTAGGGCCAAATCTTCTTCAAAGTCCGACGAGATCGGAGTCACGTTTGGTAATCTTTCATAACATGTTCTTTTAATGCGGCGTTGTTTCATGTTCTCCAGCTGTCGGCAAAATTTCACCAGCTCGTCAACAGTTGTGGGATCTTTGACAATTAGAGCTTGGTAGAAATCTTCGGCAATCCCCTTCATCAAATGTCCAACTTTTTCTTCCTCCTCCATTTCGGGGTTAACTCGTGAGCACAGTGATAGGATTTCCTGAATGTATGACTCGGTTGTCTCTCCAGGCTTTTGAGCTCTGGTCTTTAGCGTCATTTCGGCTCGTCGAGTAAGTTCTTCTTTTTTTCCAAACACTTCACAAAGATTCGTTTTGAATTGAGTCCATGAATCAATAAGGTCCTCGTTGTTATCGAACCACTGGGCGGCTGTTCCCTCGAGGTAGAATACAACATTGGCAAGGCTTTGAGTCTCATCCCATCTGTTGTATTTTGCGACCCTTTCAAACATTTTGATCCATTTCTGGGGATCTTGAGCACTCTCGCCAGAGAAAGTCGGAGGATTCCTTGGGATATGACAGGCGTAAGATTGTGGTCAGCATTTGTTCCCAAAACTTCAGAAGTTCCAGAAGCTTCAGTTTTCACCATCCTTGTGCTGCTTGGCAGATCCTCAAATCTGTGTTGGGGTTGTAGGCCTTGCAATCGGAAGCTCCTTCTAAGTGCCGTCTTGGATTTACCCGGAATCTCCACCAAAAATGTCGCGTAGAAACTGATTTAAAGAAGAGAAGTCGATGCCAAAAATAAGTTTTATTCTTAAGAAGAGAATCTCGATCCACTCAGCCGAGGCGATCGAATAAATAGCTAAACAACAAGTATGCAAAACAGCCTGCTTTGCCTAACACAAAAATAAAAGAAACGAGATATAGGAAGAAATATTTACATATATAACAATAAATGCCGCAATATCATCAGACAAAAGTACAGTATTCAGTACTTTTGTCTCTTGCAAAAGTCCAACCCCACCAGCGAGTGCAAGTAACCTAACGGGGCTCTTGCACATTTGTAAGTTCAAAGTCGAACTGCTTATCACATGTGTGAGATATGTAGTGCACTTACAGTAAAAGCAGTCGCCAACCTCTACCCACCATGATTATCATGGCCTGTACCACGTTTACTAAGGATAAGCAAAAAAAAAAAAGTACTTTTGTCTAATGATAGTAACAATGCTGTTACCGAAACATCACACACAATTTATTTGGATTTGGGTCTTATTACCTTGTGAACAACTAGAGTAGGTTATATTTTCACCCATCTGGATGGTAGTGATGTTAGAAAAGTCAATACAAAGAGTTGTGTTCTCCAGGGCATGGGCACAGATGACTGTGTCCTGATCCGCATCGTGGTGTCCCGCTCCGAGATTGACCTGGTGCAGATCAAGGAGATGTATGAGCAGACATACGGCAAGTCCCTGGCTGAAGCCATTGCTGTAAGTACCTTCAAGGTGGACGGGTCATCTAAACTCTTGGTTTTCGACTGCTACCCCCCAGGATCGAATCACGCATTAGGCACGTTTTTCTAATTGGAAAAAAAAAAAAAAAAGTTCCAATGTGACCCCTGATTCTTCCAAAAGTTCAACCCCACCAACAAGTGCAAGTAACCAAACAGGGGCTCTGGCACATTCATAAATGCAAAAGTAGAACTGCTTTTCACATGTGTAGACATGTGATGCACTTAACAGTAAAAGCAGTCGTCAACTTCTACCAAGCATGATTATCATGGCCTGTATCACATGCGTGCGCTATATATTTAGGGATAATTAAAAAAAGAGTACCTTCAAAGTCTTTCAACTAGCTTGTACAATCAGAGAGACATCAATTACCTATTCAGAATCTAAACACAATAATTGCAAGTAATTATTTACATCAATTATTCAACATGCTTAATGGGACTTATTTTAGCCTCTTACAAACCAGTCTTAATTAACCTTTTCACAGCCTGATGTGCAAGCTTATGCTGTTAGCCAGTGCCACAAGCATACTTGCCATCTGTGCTGGTAGTTCTTTTTTTTTTCCCCCAGTAACCATGCCTACCATAGTAATGATGGTTTGAAGATTTTTACATATGGTAATATTCATAAAATATTCAAATAGATCTTTTTTAAAATGTTATTTATATTTATATGAAGAACTTTTGAAAGTGTTCCCCCCCCCCTCAATTACATAAACACATTTTGACATATATTACCTTGTGTATAACCAATCTTCCAGTTTAAACTGTGGTATAACGTTGCTGATACTTTTTCAGCATTACACTTCTTTAAATGGTAGGATTCACTATATAGTAGAATATGATACAGTTGAGCCTTCCATGAGAGATCATAGTATAAAAACATGGTTAAATCTAAGGTAATAAGACCAAATGTTACTATATCATTGTACCTTTATCATGGTTAAATCCAGGCTTTTCTAGAGGTGGTCTCTTTTCAGAAACTATTTTGTTAGATAGACTCCTAATGACTTGTTTGACATCTCTTCTTCTTCTTTCTTATCTTCATTCAATTGTATTAGGGTATCAAGCTAGTAGAGTTGACAGCCATCATGACTGGGTGAAGTAGAATGCATCTGCCTTTGTCATTAAGACTGGGAGCACTACTCAGTAGCAGGCCGACTTAGCGCAAATATAAAATGGCCGCCTCTAACATGAGGAACAGACACCATGTACAGCCGCTCCTAACATGGAGTACAAACACTGTTCATCCTGTATCCCTGGAGCCCTTACAGGGTACTATCAGCTGGGCCAGCTGAACCCAGGTTTTTTAGTGAGCTTGTTACTGCTCCCCCCCCCCCCCTTTTACATCCGGGCTTGGGACCGGCAAAAGCAGAGTTTTGGACTGACATGATAGAGACCAGGTTTATTCATGTTGTTTTTAGATTGTTCCAAAGAGATCAGTGAGATACACACAGATGTTTGGTGTGACCCAGTATATATTGGACAGTAGTTACAATTATGAATCTCCTTATCGTGCAACTGAAAGTTTCTGATGGCTTGCGCATCTATCGGAATAAATATCAACTATTCTTGTTGATTTTTAATTAATTCAGAATTGGCCAAATACCTATTCTTGATTAATCAAGAAAAGCTAACCACATATCCGTTGGCCCTCATCAGCGTGGTACAAGCTGTACCTCATCGACCAAAAAAACTGGTCATTCAGTTTTTTAACTTTCAGTTGCATGATAAGGAGATACCTTTTTGATAATTTATGCACCTTATCCAAGTACAATATCACATTTGTACTATTTTTTCACAGTAGTTACAATAATATTGACAATTTAACAATAATAATAATAAAATCTACCCCACTTGCCCAAAATGTAGCTTGGCACCTGCAGCTCCAGAACACATTTTGGCTTGTATTAGATGCACTAAATAGGACCTTTAGGAGAGGCCGTTGCTTATCATAAAACAGCTAGAGGAGCATGAACTCATGGAATTTGTGTAATTTTACACAAGGGGATAAGAAACAACAACAAACAGTTGTTACAATACAATATAATGCGGCTTGCGATTGTAAAACGACATTTGAAAATTATCCTACAAGTGTTTCTTTTGAACGAAAAATTAAAATTTTTATTCCAAGGGGAGAAATAACGATTATTTCTAACCTAAGGGATGAGGTATGAAAGGATGAATTGTGAAGAGTAATGATAAATGGAAAAAGTAGTTACAATTGGTGGTGTGTACAGGACGACACCTCTGGAGATTACAAGCGAGTGCTGGTGGCCCTGGTGGGAAACTAGATCTTCCTTGATGACCTTCCTCTAGTTTGTCAGCTTCGCTACGTACTTATCTATACTCTCTCTATCTCTACATCTTCCTCCTCATTATTCTCATTGTTGTTTTATCTCATTCCTTCGTTTTTTTGCTTTTTCCCTCTTTATTGTGTTATTGACATTTTTTGTTGCCTTTTTTAAAACTTTTTTTTTCTTAGTACTCAATCATTTTTATCTATCTTTCAAGCTAATATATATATATACTTTTTGTTAACTTTTTTTCTTCTCAAAGATCAAAAAACTTATTATTATACAAAGGTTTTTTTTATATCTGTGTGTGTTGGGTTTAAAGTTTTATTTTTTTAAAATTTGCTATTATATTGCACAAAAATGTTTTTTCAAAAAATTATTTACACATTTTTTTTTCTTTTTTTTTTGCAATTATTTTGTTGATATTTTTATTTTTAATAAGATTGATATATATTAACATATATGCTTATATATTTACATAACTTTAAAAAAGGTTTTATGATATTACAAATATATAAATGAATATATAGAAAAATAAATGTTATACTTGAAAATTTTCTCCATTTCAAATATTAAAGCACTATGTAGGTGTTTTTCTCTTGCATTCTCTATGCTAAAAAAGAAATATTAGGATAAATGTTAATTATGTAAATTTCTATAACAAATTTGCATAATACCTTCTACAAATATATATATATTGAGGCAAAATTAAGTTAAAAAATGAATATTGAAGATCCTATAATAAATACTATCGTTTTTACAGTTAAAAAAAATTTTTTTTTGGTCAAATTTCAAGTTTTCAAATAATATTAAGAAAGCCTATTGTTATATACATTGTTGAGTTTTAATACTTGCAACAATAGCAGATGCATTTATATTTGTTTCTTTTATAGCATTTGTTATGATTTATAAAATAGTTTATATTAAAAAAATGACATACATATATATATAAAGTATTAAAGTGCAATTTTTAACTCAAACAAACCACTTTAGAATCATGTTACTTATATGCATTTTAAAATAGTTAAAAAAAATAAGTCCATATATACTTATTTTGTCTTTATATTTATAAAAATTCTTTATATAAATGGAAAGAGTTATATTAATCTAAAATATATTTTAATCATTTTTTTTTGAGACTATATAGTAACAAAATACCATAGCCTTATATGCATATAGAGTGATATATGCAAAAAAAAAAAAAACAAAGTTGCATAGTTACCGTCCAAATCTCCATTATAAACTAACATTTTTCCATATAAGCAATCTATCCATACAAACCTTTATATACAGAGAGCATGAAACATATTTTATAAATCCACACCATATTACATATATTTAGGCTGCAAAAAAATCAAAAAAAGAGATTTGCATATTAACATATATGTAACTCAGGAGATTTGCATATAAATGAATAGACAATATATATATATTTTTTGCCAGAATACAGAAAGTGACAATGTTCAACCATGTGATTATATCACCAACAATATTATTGATTGGTGCTTATGATACTTAACAGAAAGGTGATTGGACCAAATTCCAACCAATAAGCAATCAGTATCTTCCCCTTCGATACAGTTGAGAAGCAAAAGGTTTTTGCTTGCCCAGTTCTCCCAGCCATTGTTTAAAGTGCCTTTCCTTTGGTTTGATGGCTTCTTGCGCGGAGTGATACAATTGCTTTCTGTTTGTTTGTTGTCTGGAGAGAAATAAAACTTATTGGCTGAAGATGGCGGTTTCCTCTCTTATATTTACACCCACAGTTTAGTTTCACACATTCTAAAACACTTTTCACATATTATGAAATATCTATTGATCTAAAAAGAACATTTTGTGGTATTTTATATAGATCTTGACTTAGAAGCTTTCTTAACTCAAATAGGGGGAATAAAATTGTTTTTGAAATATGTAAATAGCCAAAAAAAAAGTTTCCATTATTTTTTTAAAGCTCGGCCAAAATTAAGTACAGTAAAACCTCCCTGTAAAGGACACCTAATTGCAGAGTCAAAGTGTTCTTTAGGGAGATGTTTCCTCTTACCAGAGAGTTGCTAAATTGTAAAAATGGTAATTTTGGAAATGAAACTGTCTTTTGTAGAGAGGTGTCCTCTAGTGCGGGTTTCCTCTCATAGAGGTTCTACTGTATTTTCAAACTTGTTAAATTCAACACCCCAAAGGGATCAGAAATTTGGGTTGAATAAAAATCAGTGTTGATTTAGAGCACACTCATGGACAAAAATGAAGGAATTTGTACCTATTTTAGCATGTATATCGGTATTCAGACAATAACTCTGAAAGATATTACAGTGACCTTTATTGAAGACACACAAGATAACCAAGTGTGAGCAAAATTACATCAGACTCCTTAAAAGAAAATAGATGACTGGCGACAAAGACTTTCCACTTCCTAAGTTTTATCCAAGAGTATAGGTTAGAGAAAATAGCCTTATTGAGATTTGAAAAAATGGTTGAATTTGAGTATTTAAATGTTGAATTTAAAGTGGGTTGAATTAAAGAGGTTATACAGTATTTGTTTAAAGAAACAATGATTACTGCTTTTCACATGTGTAGACATGTGGTGCACTTACAGTAAAAGCAGTCACCAACTAACTTCTACCCACCGTGATTATCATGGCCTGTACTACGTGTACTAAGGATAAGCAAAAAATATAAATATATTATATGTAAATTGATATTTTCAATTTATATCACGTACTTTCAATACACTCAGTTCTAACTCTCTTTCTATAATGCTAGTATATTAATTAAAATGAGATAAAATACTTGAATTTTTCCAGTCCAGTAAATGGACTGTGGCTATCACAAAACAACAATATGAGAAACAAGGTAATAAGACCAAATCCAAATAAATAAATAATGTGTGACATTTCGGTAACAGTGATGTTACCATCTTCAGACAAAAGTACTGAATGAGAAATTTTACCAGAGCATGTTTTAAATAGTTACTGTTATCAAGTGTGTAAACAAGAAAAAGATAGTTTTCTGAGAAACACAGAATATTATTCTTAGAAATAAAAGTGAAATAAAAAAACACTTAGATATAACTAAAATTAACTATTTATTTGGATTTGGTCTTATTACCTTGTGTTTATAATATATAATCCAAATTGTGCTTTAACAACAATCACAGAAATCTACCAACACGTTAGTCAAAAAGATTCAAATATCAAATAATAGAGTTAACTAGAGTAGCATATATAAACATTGCATAGAGAGACCACCTCTTAAAACATTATCTGACGAATCATTAAAGGACAAAAAAAAAAAAAAAACATAAATTTAAAATTTTAAAAAGTTAAAAGTTTATTATATTGAAAAATGGTATCCTCTAGGTAAGACTAAAGGGTTCCCCTTCCTATTGCCTGAAACAGACACACTCATATAATCTAACTGTAGGGGATAAAAAAACACAACTATATATTGGGTTTTTACGACAATATTTGTTAGAAATCACCCCCTGTCCTATATATAAACCTACAGTAGACCTGCCCAGAAGCCCTCCTCTACGTAACGGGCGGGAGAAGCAGCACAAGTAAGGGACTGCCCTGTAGGGTGAAGTACGGTGTCGTGAGCCCCGAGCCACTACGGTAACCGTAAACAGGGAACTATGAAATGTGGCTGACTAACGGGGCAATGGCATCCCCCCATTTCCATGGAGCAACAAAATCAGTGGACAAGACACCACTACCACCTACAGTATAACTTTCATAAGACACCTCTAGGACAGTTTTCATTGCCAGAATTACTTTTTTTACTATTGGACAGCACTCTAGTAAGAGGATACCTCTCTATAAAGGACACTTTGGCTCTACAACTAAGCGTCCTTTACAGAGGATCTACTATATATATATATATATTAAAAATAAAGAAGGCATATCCTGACTAGGAGCACATGTGCTTTTTATATGGCAGAGCGCATTGATTTAACCTGTTCCCTGATAGTTGGCCAACCCAATTTTTTGATAAATCAAGAAAAACAAAAAAGCACATGTGCTCCTGGTCAGGATATGCCTTCTTTATATTTAATATCAACACCTGACCCCTTTATTTTTTATTATTTTTTCATATGTGAAAAAAATTCATGAAAGCAGCTATATGCAATTTTTATATTCAATATGATGTTGATTTGATTTCCAGTCGAGATGGAAGTAGATATATATACAGGAGTCCAGAGCAAATATCTACAAATAGGTAAAGGTGGAAAGTTCGTTGAAGGATGGACTGGAATGTAGATTAAGTCTACTGATAGCTCGGAGGGTTTTATATACCTCTTCTCATAGAATGGTAGATACAAGGTGGCCCGTGTTTTTCTTATTACTTGGCGAATAATATTATTACAGTGACTACATAATAATACAATTACTCTATACATAATACAAAGACATTATACATAACGGCGAATAATTTTGGTATTTCATTTTATTTTTGCAAGTGTTAACGAACTTTTGGGACAACCTTATAGAATGGTAGATATATTTCCCCCTAATATGAAGATGTTCTTTAAAGAGAATGAGTCCCCGTGAGTTAACGAATTGAAGGGTGATTAATTTGACAACCTGCTGTAAGACAGAAATGTTAATAACGTAGGTTCTACGAGTTTTACCATATTTTGGATTTTCTATTTATTATTATATGACATAGAGTGATAATTGCACAGATACCAACTTACCCTTTTTTATAGAAACTTGAAACATTTTTGATTATTTCTGTCAAATCCAGGATTTTCGCGGCGTTTTGGCAGTATTTCTTGCCACTTGAAATCAATAACGAAGCGTGGTTTGAGACTGAAACAACAACATAATTTAGTTAAATATAGAATTTACACTATGCTATTAAACTTGTGGGGGTTGAGTGACTAGTCTGCTGGGATGACAAACCACGGCAAACATACAAGCGGGGCCTGGAGATGACCACCATTGTGTGGCGTGGCAGATCGGCGGAAGTCAATGAGAACCCAATAGACATTCTAGGGTGTTGTTCTTTTGTCTTCCTTTATTGACTTCCTATAAAAAATGTAGCTAATACGTAATACTAATAAACACTAACTTTAAAATACTTTTCTAGGACATCGCTGGACTTAATAAATCGACACACCACAAACTTACTTATTGAAAATACTTCGCTTGCTTTCTGTTTTTTCACAGGGTCTCGGAGGATATCTTTGTTACGTGAAAGCCAGAATAAATCACTGGCTGAGGCTGAAACCACAACATATAGTTTAGTCCAATGTGGAATTTATACTTTGCTATAAAACTTACGTTTAAAATGTCTTAAGAATGGGTTCTTCGCAATCTTCTCACATACAATATTCATGCCTGCAACAACGTCAAACTTAGAAATCTCATTCAAAAATAATGTTTTTAAGTAGATTTAGATCGAAAAAAAAAAAGTTTTATAAATAGAGATAAAGTAGAACCTCACTTTAGCGGACACTTCTCTACAAAGGACAGTTTTCATTTGCAAAGTCCTTTTGTTTAGTGTTAAAATATAAAATAGAATTGAGGACTATACAATCTTGGTTTTGAATCCGACTTGGTCTTAAATATATACCACTAGTCTTATATTGACATTACTTAAGATTCTAGAATTGTATTTGGGATTCTAGACAGGATAATATTGGTCTTAAATACGGGTTAATCTTTAATACGATAGATTTAAACCGAGTCTCGACTGTAGAGATACAGTAGAACTTCTATGAGCGGACACTCTGGCTCTAGCAGAAATTTAATAAACAGCCATAATGAGCATTTTTTATCAATTAGCTATTCTCTAGAAGTCACCCATCTCTAAAGGACACTTTGGCTCTGAAACTAGGTGTTATCCTTTACAGAGATGTTGGCTGCTGTATCGAAACATAGAATAAGGATTTAGAAAAAATATAAACTAATTTTTTTATTTATTTAGTTCCTGACGTTTCAGTGACTCGCTGGGAAATTATTCCACTGAGGAGAGTGATATCGAGTCATTGAAACGTCGGGAACTAAATTGTATACTAAAATATATGGCTACATCAACCAATTTTTAGTCCCTACTTTAGTTCCTGACGTTTCAGTGACTCGCTGGGGAATTATTTCACTGAGGAGAGTGATATCGAGTCATTGAAACGTCGGGAACTAAATTGTATACTAAAATATATGGCTACATCAACCAATTTTTCAGTTCCTACTTTAGTTCCTGACGTTTCAGTGACTCGCTGGGGAATTATTTCACTGAGGAGAGTGATATCGAGTCATTGAAACGTCGGGAACTAAATTGTATACTAATATATATGGCTACATCAACCAATTTTTAGTCCCTACTTTAGTTCCTGACGTTTCAGTGACTCGCTGGGGAATTATTTCACTGAGGAGAGTGATATCGAGTCATTGAAACGTCGAGAACTAAATTGTATACTAATATATATGGCTACATCAACCAATTTTTCAGTTCCTACTTTAGTTCCTGACGTTTCAGTGACTCGCTGGGGAATTATTTCACTGAGGAGAGTGATATCGAGTCATTGAAACGTCGGGAACTAAATTGTATACTAAAATATATGGCTACATCAACCAATTTTTCAGTCCCTACTTTAGTTCCTGACGTTTCAGTGACTCGCTGGGGAATTATTCCACTGAGGAGAGTGACATTGTGTCATTGAAACGTCGGGAACTAAATTGTATACTAAAATATATGGCTACATCAACCAATTTTTCAGTCCCTACTTTAGTTCCTGACGTTTCAGTGACTCGCTGGGGAATTATTCCACTGAGGAGAGTGACATTGTGTCATTGAAACGTCGGGAACTAAATTGTATACTAAAATATATGGCTACATCAACCAATTTTTCAGTTCCTACTTTAGTTGCTGACGTTTCAGTGACTCGCTGGGGAATTATTTCACTGAGGAGAGTGACATTGAATCATTGAAATGTCGGGAACTAAATTGTATACTAAAATATGTGGCTACATCAACCAATTTTTTAGTCCCTACTTTAGTTCCTGACGTTTCAGTGACTCGCTGGGGAATTATTTCACTGAGGAGAGTGATATCGAGTCATTGAAATGTCGGGAACTAAATTGTATACTAAAATATATGGCTACATCAACCAATTTTTCAGTCCCTACTTTAGTTCCTGACGTTTCAGTGACTCGCTGGGGAATTATTCACTGAGGAGAGTGATATCGAGTCATTGAAATGTCGGGAACTAAATTGTATACTAAAATATATGGCTACATCAACCAATTTTTCAGTCCCTACTTTAGTTCCTGACGTTTCAGTGACTCGCTGGGGAATTATTTCACTGAGGAGAGTGATATCGAGTCATTGAAATGTCGGGAACTAAATTGTATACTAAAATATATGGCTACATCAACCAATTTTTTAGTCCCTACTTTAGTTCCTGACGTTTCAGAGACTCGTTGTCACTCAGGGGAATGATTCCCCATTGAGTCACTGAAATATCGGAACTAAATAAAAAAAAGTTAGTTGATTTAGACATTTTTCTAAAACCTTATTCTATGTTTCGATATACAGCAGCCAACCTCTCTGTAAAGGACAACAGAGCCAAGAGAGGTGACTTCTAGAGCGTAGCTAATTGATATAAATGATAATTTTAGCTATGAGATAACCGTTTTTATAAAATTTCTGCTAGCGTGAGTGTTCGCTCATGAAGGTTCTACTGTATTATAGCTCTACAGTAGCCAATACAGCAGCCAAACTCTGATTGATGAAATTGGTTGATGTATGGGGCATATATTATTTCTAAACAAATTTCCAACCAAAAAGATTCAGAAATAGAACAGGATGGTATTCTTACTTTGGAACATTTCTTGATCCAGGATAGCAGGAATATTCTCCAGCATAATTGTTTCTAAACACGACAGTTAGCATTCTGTTTGACACTACACACAATGGAAATACCTACCGTTAGTTCTTACACGATCATCATGGTATTTCAGAGATTCAATTTGACACTCTGCGGAACACAAAGTACAGAAAGTTAGCAATGGACTCATTACTGGAAGATTAATCGTTATTAATATTGTAAAATGGATGACAAGGCCAAGATTCAAGACTAAAGTTGGGGAAGATGAGTGGGGGATGGCTATGTGTTGTCAGGGGGCCATGGGTAGGGGCCAAAAACAGCATTCCTGTGTGGGGGAGGACAAAGTTATAAAATGGATAACACAAGCTATCCGAGAGAGGCCAAGATTCCAGAGTAAAGTTGGGGGAAGATGGGGGGACTCCAGCTGCCATGTGTGAGAAGAACAGGCGCCAAAAACAGCATTCCTGTGTAGGGGAGGACAGAGTCTTGTCACATCTGCGGCGAGGAGAAGACGTGGGGACTTGTCCCCGGACGTGTGGATGATTCTGCAAGGCAGTGCCAGGAGAGCCTGACATTGGAGCGGTCTACAAGACGGTGTAGTCCAGGCTGGACGTGTATAGTGAGGAGAAGAAGGCTTCACAAGAGTGACATCCACAGCGCCAAGGATTCTTCTGACTGGAAGGTTGAAGGCAAGTCCAACTGATTGTATTCCTTCTGTTTACTGAGACGTATAATAAAGTGATAACTTTAGCTGCTGCATCCTTACGAACTCACGTGTGTATCTTTGTGGCATCCTGATTAGACAAAGAACAGCGTCTGGGTACGAAGTAACAGTATTTATTTCCCACCACTCCTTCCATGCAAGAGCACTCTCTACTCTAAGCCTGTTTTGTATTTGTTACAGAAATTTGAACGATTTTTGACATGTAAAATTCTTTTTAAATGAAACAATTTTTCTACTGCTCTTACTACAATTATAAAAATAATTGGAGGGCCTGCCTAATTAGTATTGAACCCTCCCAGTGGTTTCGCCAGTTTAATCTACCATAAGGGCAGTATAAATTTGTTTTAATTGATTTAAATATGATAACATAGTACAAATGTGAAATGGTACTGGGATAAGGTGAATAAATTAAGAAAAAGGCATCTCCTCGATATTTGGCCAATTCTGGAATAATTAAAAATCAACGAATTACGGATATTTATTCCGATAGATGACGCCAACCATCAGCAACTTTCAGTTTCACGAGATGCCTTTATCTTGATTTAAATATGTTATTGATTTAAATTTGTATTTATTGATTTAAAATTGTTTTATTTAACGAATAGTAATTAGGTTACGTTTAGTTAAAATAGCGGGAAAAATAGTTAAGAATTAATAAAAGGAGAACTTACTTAGTTTTTCGATTTCAATTTTCATATTATTGAACTTGGGCACTGCTTTATTAATGATGATGTCCGCTGAAAAAAAAAACACAAACAGCTGTTAAATAACAATTTGTTTACTATTACTACACTATCTACTATAGTAAACGTCTACAGGGGAAATACGATATATATTACACGATATTAATATAATAAATAAAATTTTTATATCGTGTTTTCTCTCTCTCCCGGCCTCCATCCCAAGGCAATGACAAGTGTGGTTACAATCTACAAGTACCATCTTGGTCTTGAGTTGGGTAACACCAGCCATCACATCGACCTGCCCACTCTGTAGGAAAGAACTCTTGCAGTCCATCGGTGGCGGAGTCTTTCCCGTGGTGGACACCACCAATAACGATATTGTATATATATATATATATTTTTTTTTTGAAGATTTGGCAATCCATAATTAAAATTATATTTATAAAAGATGCATATATTGGATTTCTAATAATTTTATTGTTCCAATATTTCGAGGGGCAACTCGCCTCTCTTTTACGAGGATGTTTTTGTTTTTCACTAGAACATGCGCGCGCGCGTACACCACTCTCGTTCTACAAGGCCAATGAAAGATAATTAAATATAATTATTTGCTGTATATAAACTGAATACAATATTTAAATCAAAGATACAATTCTTTCATTGGCCTTGTAGAACGAGAGTGGTGTACGCGCGCGCGCATGTTCTAGTGAAAAACAAAAACATCCTCGTAAAAGAGAGGCGAGTTGCCCCTCGAAATATTGGAACAATAAAATTATTAGAAATCCAATATATGCATCTTTTATAAATATATATATATATATATAGAAGCATAGGGCGCCTCTCCCGTCAGTCATCTATTGACCGTCGCCGCAACTAGCGGCCTCGGGTCGGTGACAAAGCCACAACACCAGCTTTGGCAAACTGAGAAGCGTCCACCTAGAGACCATGGTTTCGGGCTAATGGCCCTCGTCAGTCTAAGGCGGACTTTATTTTATGAGATCCACACGGGATATAATGGAATCTTCACAATCTACCAAAGAGGTGTTTTACATCTATATATATTAATCAATTTTATATTTATTCATTTATCTATCCTTATTTAACATCTTATATATTCTTGATTTCTCAAGAAGCCTCTGTGACCAAAATCTTTTTGGTCGCAGTGGTACAGCCTACTCCACGCTGAAGAGCGCCAACAGAGCGAAATGCGTTCGTGGATGGCTTTTCTTGATTTATAAAGAAATTGGGTTGGCCAAATATCACGGACAAAGGTCGTTTCTACCGTCAAAATAGACGTCAAAACTAGACGCCATCTATTGACCGGATGGAATGGAATCTTGACAATCTGCCAAAGCAGTGTTTAGCTGGCAAAGTGGCTGGGCCAAATCTATGGCTAAAATATAGATGGAAATTTTGCCGGGAGGATATTGATCTAAAGAGACAAGGTCGCCTCTCCCGTCAAAATAGATGGCGTTTAGCAGTCAGGATTACAGTGGAACAAAAACTGTGAAAAAGGTAAAAGGTTTTAAGATGAATAAATGTTATCAATGAATATAGTGTCTCCATGAATTTGTGTGTGTATAATTAAATATTATGATGCATTAGCGCGCCATCTGTTATGAAAATTCGAAACTATTATAGTAAGGTCAGTAGTATTTGCTTAATTTTTAAAAGAATCATACGCGTCTATAATAGTTTTGAATTTACATAATTAAATATAGCTATGCAATAGGAAATAATTTTATAAAAATGAATAAAGACAGAAACCAACTTAATTTCAACTAATTGTTCCTGAAAAGAAACTGAATTTCACCTTATTTACAACTGTCCAAACTTTACAGAAGTGAGGAGACATCGTTTGTTTCCCCTGATTTAAATCATTTAACTCTTACATCAGCCATCACAGAAGGGAATCGACACAATTGGTCAGATGGAAATCTGGTCACCTGCGCCCTCTAGTCTATAAAGAGGGAGCCAAAGGCTCCCCATGTGCACTAGGTGCAAAACCGAAGAGGCCACTTCCCAACATATACTAAATTGTATCGGAAAGGACAATAGATCCCTGTACAGAGAACCAAGAAGAGTTCTTGAGCTTCTTTATGAGCACGACCTCCAAGATCTTGTCTAATTTAGACTAAAAGGATAAGTAAAAAAAAACCTCTTACATCAGCCACTTTATCGTAAAGATATAGTCTACCTGGCCGGAATTCATAATTCTTCAAATTAAAGATACTTCGGAAAAAGCCTTAGAATAATTTTTAACGCTTTGCCAAATGTTTTGTTCGCTCCTGACGAGGCCAAAAGATTTTTGTCGAAACGTCGAGACAATAAAAAATATTTACTGGCCGAATTATTTTTAATTTGAAGAATCAGTCAATTTGTATATATAAATTTTATGAACTCTGTTGTAAATATTTGATTTTAAATTCTAATTTGTTTGTAATAGACGCAAATATTCTAATATAGCGTGCCTGGTTTATAAATAAATAAATAAACTTACCTCTATTATGAAAGGACATCAAATTAGTGGCGGTGAACAAGAAGATTAAAGCTGACAAGATGATCAGCTTGTTAATAGCTAGAACACAGCACAAGTTAGTGTGGTTAGGATATGACAGGAATCTGATTACAACCACTATGGGGGGATCATATAATACACTTGTACACATGGACTTTATTAAGATATACATAGTCTTCCTTATACATGGATTCATATCTATAAATCTCTAAGTAGCTCCTTTATAACGGAAGACTACTTACTATCAAACCTCCCTTTGAAAATTAAACGATTTATAGCCCGTCAAAGGATTCTATGGCTACTTTTCCGCGAGGATATCATGGGATTTTGGAACAGCGACCCTTTAAATTGCTACTTCTGCAATGTTGGCATCCAAGACAATTTGGTCCATTATCTATTTCATTGCCCATTCCTACATGAAAAGAGACTGGAAATTCGCGAAATTTCGGGGCTAACTCACTAAAATGAACAACATGTATATACAATTTTCACTACTCTCCTTCTGGATAAAACATTTGTTTATAAATATTTTAAAATTTTCAAGGCGATTGATAAAATGAGGGAAGAAGTGCTCAACTCCACTGACAACGGCTGATTGCTCCCCCTCCCCTCTAAATTGCTTTTACTCCTCACTCATGTACATATATAACCTTTTAGGGGAATCCCCTTGTAAGACAATAGTGTTTTAATAAAGGTTTTTGTTGATTCATATCTATAAGTCTAAAATGCAACTAAAAAGAGAAACTATATAATCTATTTCAATATTAGTTCATACTACTGCTAACTGTGTATAACCCGGACTCCTGGAGCATGTAATAATGTTTGTATATACTCAATATATTAGAACCTCCCTGTAAAGGACAACACCTAATTACAGAACCAAAGTGTCCTTTAGAGAGAGGTGTCTTCATACCATTGAGTTGTTAAATAGTATAAAAATGTTAATTTTGCAAATAAAAACTGTCCTTTATAGAGAGTTGTCCTCTAGCGTGAGTGTCCTCTCATGGAGGTTCTACTGTACCCTTTTTACATGGGAAATAAATAATTTAAGCACGAATGTTTCTTTTATACACAAATAAATTACTGTCTTTACTGCGATGAAAAAATATTGAGAAGGCTTGAGTCATCAGTAGTGAATTCTCCCAGCGGTTTTCCCAATTTAATCTACCAGACTGCTTCTTATAGCTCTAATATTATATTGGATGATATGCTACGTGGAAGGATGCCCACTCTTCTTCACCGCTAGACAACAGACAATACATAATGTTGTAGATCTATATCAATCTGTAAATATCAGAGAGAATTATCATAGATTTAACTATTTTTGTAGATATATTTATGATTTTCTTTCAAACCTGAAAGGTTCAGGTTCCTAATATATATTATTGTTTCTCGTTTTATTTATATTACTTTTTCTTGTCTAATATGTTTATAACTGTTTCTGTTTAAAAAAATGTAAATCGACGCAATTATCCCTAGCCGGGATATCACGTTTTGTGTGTTGAAATAAATAAATTGAAGTATGGAATCTGAGAAATGGTATTCAAGCAAGCTATGAGATTTTAGGACAGTACAACACCTGGATAGTAATTGAGGTACTTACTTTTATTGGGTTCCCTCGGCTGGAGTATGTCGATTTTCACCATCTGTATTCACACAACCCAAATTACATATAGGAAGAGAAAGATAATCATATAAAGATTATATGATAAGATGATGATGATAACGATAATTCCTGGTCATGCCGTTGAAAGTTGCACAGTATGACTAGAAGACCATCTAAATTATTCAGTTAAATTTTCTATTTACATTGAGAACTTTTGTTAAGAAATGTTTTTTTTTGCTTATCCCTAGTACACGTGGTACAGGCCATGGTAATCATGGTGGGTAGTTAGCGACTGCTTTTACTGTAAGCGCACCACATGTCTACACATGTGAACAGCAGTTCGACTTTGCACTTACAAATGCCAGAGCCCCGTTTGGTTACTTGCACTCGCTGGTGGGGTTGGACTTTTGCAAGAATCGGGGGCCATTGGAGCATTTTTTTTTAAACAGAATAAAGTGTCCAATGCGGGAATCGAACCCGGGGCCTAGTGGTCGAAAACCAAACGGTTTAACCAGCCTTCCACCGACCCCCAAGAAATGTTTAAATAACAGAAGTCTATTCTATTCTTAAAAAGAATAGACTTTTGTTATTTAAACATTTCTTTTTAGTAACCTTCTAAAAATATCTATTGATTTTATTACGCCTATTTATACTTAAAGTAATTTGATTTTGATGTTATATATGAAATTTAATAAAAATATAAACGTACTCGAGTGTTAAGGGAATAAAATAGATATAAAAATTACTAATAAGATTTAAAATGTCAAAAATTTCATTAAAATTCGAAAATGATATTAATACTATTTAACCTGATAAAATGCTGATATTTAATTACAAAAAAAAAAAAAAAAAGTCGCGATTATAAACACTTTAAAATATTAGTAACTAGCGGATGTACTCGGCTTCGCCCGGGTTTTACCCTAGTGAAAGTTTACCTAACGAACATTTGTTAAAACAATTCTAGAAAACATCCAATCCCTACTGAATCTATACTTGGCAAGATAACTTTATGTTTGATTATCTGCTCCACCTAGCTGTACCCGTTCAAACGTTGCTGTCTTTGAACAAAAAGGCAGCCTTAATACCTAAATAATAATTTATTAATGATCAAATGTATACAATACATCAAAATGAAAATTAACAATAAAATTATCCCTACATAAATGTCATTTGAACATAACATACAAGCCGAATGACCCGGGCAACTTCGGGTTTTACCCGATTAAATGTTTTTATTCAAATACTATTCGTTACAATCATAAATTGGCACCGTGGATGTCACTTTTGTGAAACGTCCCGGTCTAAACTTTGTGTGCTTTTAAAATATAAAAATAAATATATGAACTTCAGTGAAATGTCTTCATTCATAATGCAATAGCCGAATATTTATTTTGTATACATAGATATTTACTTTTACTCTATTTATTCATTTATTTTGATTAGTATTGTGCGATATTTGTTTGCATGCATTACATTTTTATTTGAATGATTTTCGCCCGGGGAGATTGTGAGACGCCCGTGTCTCGAGTGTAACGCGCAACTGGCCACAAAAAGAGATGAGATCCTAGAAAAAGATGGTCGTTTAGCCCATCGAAATATCGGAAATAAAAAGATTATTTATTGAATCCAAGATGTGCCCTTTATGAACAAAAATAAATGTAAATTTTCACAACGATATTTGAAAATTATATTATTTTGATTTTCAAATACTATTCGTTACAATTATAAATTGGCGCCGTGGATGTCACTCTTGTGAAACGTTCAGCTTCAAACTTTGTGTCTGAGAAGCGATATTTTTATAGAAAGATGATCTGGCTTTTGTTTTCTGCTCGAATGAATGTTTTTCTGTTAGAATTTTGTTCCTGCGTACAAAATAATGAACTGGTTTCACCCGTGGTCTCTGCTTTTAGGAATTTTTCTCGATATAATTTTGTATCTGATAATCAAACATGATACAGCAATATCGTCATCATCATTTTCTGACTAAAATATTGAGACGTTACAGAAACAATTTTCAATTGTACATAAATTCCTTTAAAATGTTATTTTAATTTTTCATGTGTTTATTTTCATTTTTATTTTCCATTCATTAAAAGTCAATGATGTACATACTAAATTAGTAAAAACTCAATAAAAACGATATGTAAAAATACACATAAACAAATGGCTTGTAAAAGAAAGCAGCAATAAAATGAGTTTAGGTAAAATATCTATTTCATTAACAAACATTTCACTTTTAAAATAATAAACTTTAAAAATAAAGTTTTACTAAACTAAAATTAGCGTTTTAAAAATAAAAACGTGGCATTTGGCGCAGTCGACAGGATACGGAAAAAGAAAATGGCGGAAAATCCAAACAACCGGTTGCAAAAGTTCAACGGCTCGAAGTCGGCAATTAGGCCTGAGTCATGGATCAAATTATATGATTTTGAAAATAATTCTTTAAAGGAAGATGAAAAAATCAAAAATCTTATGTATTACTTGACAGATTCAGCACTTGAATGGTATGCAGACGAGATTATTTCAAATCCTGCAATAAAAAGATGGGAAGTTGTAAAGGAAAAGTTGATTCAAAGATTTGGTTCATACAACGCAAATCCAATTGTCTCAGCATCACATCGAAGATTAAAACGAGAAGAATCAATAGAAAATTATTTTCAAGATAAAATTCGCCTGTTAAATCAAACCCATCTAACGAAGGAGGAAAAAATTAATTTATTAACAGACGGACTTCCAAATGATTGGAAAGATTTAATTGTGGCTGCACAGCCAACTGACGCCACAAAATGGTTTCATATCGCAGCTTCAATTGAACAAAATAGGGCTTCAATTCAGTTTAAGCCTAAAAACAAAATACATCTCGCGACAAAAAATAATGATAATAGAAAAAATGTTTGCCCATTCTGGTGTCCAATATGTTCGAAAAAAGGAATAAAAATTAAACATTGGGTCACAGATTGTGAGGATTATGATCCTAATTATAAAAAGGATAGGTCTAATCAAAACACTTCAGTGAAACAAGTATGCGGAGCCCCGGAATTGTTGAATGTAAGTACTTTGACAAATACCCCTACACAAGGAGCTTTCAAGCTTATCAACATAAGTGTTGAAGTAAATGGAATTCCTGCGCAAGCATTTGTGGATACTGGTGCAACAGTATCAATGATCAATTGGCGATTGTTCAAGCGAACCCGTCTTCAACTTCAACCAAATTCAGACATTCACATCAGCCAAGCGGATGGTGTTACCAGGACATGTGGAAGCCTTCAGACCAAGGTAAGAATAGATAAACTAATTAAACCTGTAACTCTCCATGTAATGAAAAACTTTAAATATCCACTCTTGATCGGATTAGATGTTGCATCTCTTTTTAATCTTTTAATAGATGTCAGAGACAAAACAATTTACACCAAATTTGATGGATTACAAAATCCAATTCTTGTAAATCATCTAGAAGAGATAAGAGAACACGAATTAAAAGAATTACTTGAACACAATAGGAATGTATTTTCTCAGCATGCTATTGATTTGGGAAAAGTAGCTTTACAACATAAGATCATCACGAAAAGTGAACAACCAATTTCTCTTAGACCCTATCGTCGTCCTCTAAAAGAATATGAAGAGATAGCTGAACAAGTTAAAGAACTTCTCGAACACAAGTTAATAAGAATTTCAGATTCTCCTTGGGCATTTCCTGTTGTTATGGTTCCCAAGAAGGATGGAAATAAAAGGATGTGCATTGATTACAGACGTCTTAATGAGATCACACTGGATGACAGGCAACCCCTACCTCACATACAGGACATGTTTGATCGATTGCATGGATCCAGATTCTTCTCTACCCTTGATGTTGCATGGGGTTATTGGCAGATCGAAATGGACCCGCAATCTATTCAAAAAACTGCATTTGTCACAAACGATGGTCATTATGAGTTTTTAGTGATGCCCTTTGGTTTAAAAAATGCTGCTTCAACGTTTCAAAGGATAATCCAACATATTCTAGGTGAATTATTATGGAAAGGAACTTGCTCTTTCCAAGATGACATATTGGTGTACACGAAAACATGGCAAGAGCACATAGAGCTTCTTAGTAAAGTTTTTGACAAATTAAGACAGTACAACATGAAATTAAAATTGTCGAAATGTATTTTTGGAAGAACTGAAGTAAAATACCTCGGACATATCAGTCACAATCAGTTAAAACCTGATCCAGGAAAAGTAAAATCTATTCAAGACTTTCCAAGACCTGATACTGTAAAGAAAGTTCGTCAGTTCATGGGATTGGCAAATTATTACAGAAAATTTGTGAAGGACTTTTCTAAAATTTCATTCCCCTTGGTTCGACTCACTCGGAAGAATCAGCCCTTCATCTGGAATGAGGAAGTAGAGGAGTCATTCGCTAAACTTAAAATGGCACTATCTACAAAACCTGTCCTTGCTATTTACAACCCGGACTACCCCTCCAAAGTTTATACAGATGCCTCCAAATATGGAATTGGAGCAATCCTAACACAAATTGGTCCAGACAATGAGGAACATGTAATTGCTTATTACTCCAAAACACTGCAACCACACCAAGAAAATTATTCTGCTTATAAGATGGAATGCCTAGCCGTAATACAAGCAACTGATCACTTTCATGTATACATAGAAAACCAACCATTTGAAATCATCACTGATCATGCGGCGCTCCAATGGCTTTTCACCATGAAGAAACCGAAACCTAAGTATTTTAGATGGATTCTTAGTTTATCCTCGAAATCATGTAACATCGTTCATCGTTCTGGAAAGCAACAAACTCATGTTGACGCCCTATCAAGACTCCCAGTTGTTAACATTGCAACTCAAGAACTTCAAGAACACCAACAAAATTCAGATTTGAGTTTCTTGAAAAATTCCCATACTCACGACGGTGTGATAATGATCAAACAAAAAGGAGTTTTTAAAGCAGTTGTCCCAAACTCGCTTACCAAAAAAATATTGGAAGAATATCACGATTCATTGAGTCACCCATCAATAACCAAAACATGCAAACTTATAACTCAATGTTATTGGTGGAAAGGAATAACAACTGATATCAAGAATTATGTTCGATCTTGTAAATCTTGTCAACTAGTGAAGGTCAGACATGAACCAACTTTAGGAGAAATGATCACTCCAACGTCAAATATCCAACCATTACAAATGATCGGTTGTGACACTATTGTACTGGGAACAGCAGCAGCTAACACAAAGCATAAATTCATTCAAGTTTTTGTTGATCACGCAACTCGTTATCTATGGGCATATCCCACAATAACAAACACTGCTCAAGCTGTCACTCAATGTCTTGATAAGATAATCAAATCTGTTAATTCGATCAATACTATCTTAACAGATAATGGCAAAAATTTTATATCAAAAGAGTTCAACAAATTTCTTTCTTTACAAGGAATTAAACACACATATACTTCGCCTTATCATCCTCAGTGCAATGGCATTTGTGAGAAATTAAATGATACGATAATGACAAAACTGAGAATAGCTGTTCTAGAGAAACCTAGATGTAAATGGAGCTCATTGTTACCGCAAGTTGTCAAAAATTATAATTCCACACCACATGACGTGACTGGTTTTTCACCGCTTTTCTTAATGTATGGAATCGGTAATGTACCCGAATTTGCCGACCAAACTCCAATTACAATTGAAGAAGCCAGGAAGAAAGCTAGCCTGCGGACAGAACAAAGTAGAAGTAAGTGGAAGATTAAACACGATAGCCATCACCCCAAGTATGTCTTTAAAGAAGGAGACTTAGTCATAAGAAAAATTGCCTTCAACGACCCTCGTCTCATCAAGACATCACCAAAATATGAAGGACCATTTGTCATTCAAAAAAAGATATCTGATGCAACCTACGATATCTCTCTGAAAGACCAAAAGCAAGCAAGACGCGTTCACATATCTCAACTTCGACCATTTATTACCCGAGAATAAATGCTTCAAGAAGGGGAATATGAGACGTTACAGAAACAATTTTCAATTGTACATAAATTCCTTTAAAATGTTATTTTAATTTTTCATGTGTTTATTTTCATTTTTATTTTCCATTCATTAAAAGTCAATGATGTACATACTAAATTAGTAAAAACTCAATAAAAACGATATGTAAAAATACACATAAACAAATGGCTTGTAAAAGAAAGCAGCAATAAAATGAGTTTAGGTAAAATATCTATTTCATTAACAAACATTTCACTTTTAAAATAATAAACTTTAAAAATAAAGTTTTACTAAACTAAAATTAGCGTTTTAAAAATAAAAACGTGGCAATATATAGTTTTAATATTTGATTTATATATTTTTTAAAATAGCCTATCGTCTTCCCCGTTTTTTTTTTTTTTTTACCTATGTATGGAAATTTTGGTTTGAATTAATGAACTACTGCGAATTTGTATACCGGACATACAAACAAACATACAAACATTAATTTTTATATATAGATATACCATGTGTGCGTCAAGTTTTTAAACTTCAAAATTTTATTTTAAAGGCGTTAAACTTTTATACATTCACAAAAATATCCTTAAAAACAATTTTTTTTAATTCAATTCAACTTTATCAACTTTCTCTCCCCACGATACTAATTATTACACATATCTTCATTAAATCAACTTCCATCATTTCTTAACATACTGTAAATAACTACCTTGCGATTTCTTCTATCTGCTTATGTTATTGCTTATTGGTTTAATGTATATGTTTATTTAATGCTATTTTTCTTAATTGATTATTTTCTTTTTGATAATTCTGTTACCTACTCTACTACAATATGAATTATTGTAAATAGTTTAAGCGCAATTATCCAGATCGGATATAGCATATCTTGTTTGCAACTGGTAAATGAATAAAAATTCAATTCAAAAATGTGCCGAAAATAAAATCAAAAAGGTGCAATATATTTATTAATATTATATATGTTCATTTTTAAGACAAACAAATATTACACTTATAGGTGTTTTTAATTTAGGGCCTTTTCCCTATCTATTAACTTATAAAAAATTTCATCCAGGAAAAACAAAAACACACTTCGTTTATTTAGAAAAGTTTAGAACAGCGATCTGTGGCTAACTATGCAATTTTTTTACACATAACTATGAAAATTTGCATAAGTCCATATCTAAAATGAAATTATGAGTCTATAGCGCACTGTGATAACACTTTAATAGCAACACATTTGAATTTTATTTTAAATTTTAAGACAATATTGCGCTATAGATGGTTTTTAATAATAATAAAATACTTTGAATTGTTTATATTAACATTTTTATCAGTTTTAATTTAGCAATAGAAATACACTAAACTCTCCTATAACGCGATTAATGTGTTCCGTGTTGTATGAAATCGCGTTGTACAGAATAAAACTTGTATAATGCGAAAGTTGTTAGGGTAAATTTTTTTATTTTATAACGCTTTATACGAAAATTCGCGTTTTATAAATATATTTGTCGCAATTTTTTTTATCGTGTTGTACGAAATCGCGTTGTAAAAACTCGCGTTATAGGAGAGTCTACTGTAATGCAATTGCGATTTAAGTAAAGATAAATTTTATAAATATATGTATGGAGTGATGATTCTTTTCTATATTCCCACTACAAGCTGTTTCTTTACTCTTAAGTCTAAGCTAATTTTCAAAAATATTTTTTTTTTTTCAAAAAGCTTTTTTCATGTTGAATTAAACATCAAACAAAAGTTAGCTAATTTGGTTTAGATATTTCCCCATCTAATATAGGCAGAGTTTTTTTCTAGTGTTTTAAAATATCATTTAAAATTGAATATCTTTAAGTTTACGAATAGCAATATTAGTTACTATTCCTGAATAAACATCGAAGCACTTGCTAACTTACGTAATGGTTACTTTGAACTTATAAAAAATCTATTTAAAAAAGTCAATGCAAATGACTAATTATTAAGTTGGTAAGCATATTTTAATGGAAATATAGGAAACAATCTTATAGTAAAGCGATTAATTTTGAGAGAGAAATTTCAAGTATGATATTTATATTGCTTGATTAAAACGGATATAAAATGTCTAAAATAGAAAATTCCAATATATAAAAGTTTTGAAAATAGAGCAATTTATAAATAAATCTTTAATTAAAAAGGCATATATTGGATCAAAATATCATTTGTTTTACCAATATTTCAGTTGGCGTTCAGCCAAAATAAATGATATTTTGATCCAATATATGCCTTTTTAATTAAATATACAAAAAGTATTTCTATAATGAAGCAAAAATTTATCTATAGTATATAAATGTTAAAATTTAAAATAAAAACAGAATTATCGCTTTAAAATGAGAAGGTTGTTATTAAAATGTAAAAGGTTGTTAATAAAGTATATAATTTTATTATTAAAATGTGAAACACGTCATTAATGTGTAAAATGTTGTCTTGAAATGCAAAACCTATATCTTTCTGACCGCGTTTCAAAATGTTAATAGTTTTAGTAATTCGTAAAAAATATCACACACATAATCACTGTAACCAATATATAACAATGAACATTTTAATAAAAAATTGACCTTAACTTTAAATGAAGCAGACGATATTTTATAGAAAATGTTTTTAAAAATAAATTTAAGTATTTTAAATTTGCGATATAAAATATTCTACCATAATCACTTTTTAAAACTTGCATGAAATAATTAATTACTTACCTTTAATATTTTATTTGTGTGTGTGTGTTAAATATTTTATGAATGAAATAAAACAAAACTAACTTGAACGAAACAAATTCCAAAGTTATTTAATATGATGATAACGATATATGAGTCAAAATTTTTAAAAATTTAATCAGTGGTTTATTACGATATAATTTTTATATTTAAAATATAGGGTTTTAACTTTTAATTATACAATTTTAATTTATATTTAGACATTTTTAATTTTAATTTAGACACTTTCATTTTTATTTAGACATTTTTAATTTTAATATTGACATTTTTCATTTTAATTTAGACACAAGTACTTTTTATAGAAAGGTCCATGTGTCTAAATTAAAATGAAAAATGTCTAAATTAAAATTTGAAATGTCTAAATAAAAATGAGAGTGTCTAAATTAAAATGAAAAAGGTTAAATATAAATTAAAATTGTCTAATTAAAAGTTAAAAACCTATATATAATATAATAAAAACCGTAATTATTTTCCTAAGAAAATTAATATTTAATTTTACAAGCAAATATGCATCAAATCTCTAAATGTGGATTTAAAATATAATGATTGAGACCAGGTTCCAGATAAAATATATAAAGAATTGGCAATTTATATACATGTATTTGCCTTTAGTAGTTAAATTTTATTAGAAATATTGAAACATTTTTCATACAAATTTATAGTATAAGTTTATATTATAATTTTAAAAGCAAATTCACAAATATGAATGAATATTTAAAATTATTTATATGAATATACAAGTTGTGCCTCTTGTATTCACACTCCTAACATATATTTAAAAAAAAGCAAAGCACATATAAAAGCAGAACATATTTATTTAGGAAAGCTCATCCTTTTCAAAAAGTTCCAATATATGCTATACATTTTAAAAAATATATATGTA
>CP092877.1:61289606-61377466 GCA_030710605.1 Cordylochernes scorpioides | reverse complement strand
ATTGGCGTGTACAGATCATCATAGAAACGTTACATATATATATTTTAAAATGTATAGCATATATTGGAACTTTTTGAAAAAGATGAGCTTTCCTAAATAAATGTTTTGCTTTTATATGTGCTTTGCTTTTTTTAAAATATATGTTAGGAGTGTGAATACAAGAGGCACAACTTGTATATTCATATAAATAATTTTAAATATTCATTCATATTTTTGAATTTGCTTTTAAAATTATAATATAAACTTATACTATAAATTTGTATGAAAAATGTTTCAATATTTCTAATAAAATTTAACTACTAAAGGCAAATACATGTATATAAATTGCCAATTCTTTATATATTTTATCTGGAACCTGGTCTCAATCATTATATTTTAAATCCACATTTAGAGATTTGATGCATATTTGCTTGTAAAATTAAATATTAATTTTCTTAGGAAAATAATTACGGTTTTTATTATATTATATATAGGTTTTTAACTTTTAATTAGACAATTTTAATTTATATTTAACCTTTTTCATTTTAATTTAGACACTCTCATTTTTATTTAGACATTATAAATTTTAATTTAGACATTTTTCATTTTAATTTAGACACATGGACCTTTCTATAAAAAGTACTTGTGTCTAAATTAAAATGAAAAATGTCAATATTAAAATTAAAATGTCTAAATATAAATTAAAATTGTATAATTAAAAGTTAAAACCCTATATTTTAAATATAAAAATATAGCGTAATAAACCACTGATTAAATTTTTAAAAAATTTGACTCGTATGTCGTTATCATCATATTAAATAACATTGGAATTTGTTTCGTTCAAGTTAGTTTTGTTTTATTTCATTCATAAAATAGTTAACAAATAAAATATTAAAGGTAAGTAATTAATTATTTCATGCAAGTTTTAAAAAGTGATTATGGTAGAATATTTTATATCGCAAATTTAAAATACTTATATTTATTTTAAAAAACATTTTCTCTAAAATATCGTCTGCTTCATTTAAAGTTAAAGGTCAATTTTTATTAAAATGTTCATTGTTATATATTGGTTACAGTGATTATGTGTGTGATATTTTTTACGAATTACTAAAACTATTAACATTTTGAAACGCGGTCAGAAAGATATAGGTTTTGCATTTCAAGACAACATTTTACACATTAATGACGTGTTTCACACTTTAATAATAAAATTATATACTTTATTAACAACTTTTTTACATTTTAATAACAACCTTCTCATTTTAAAGCGATAATTCTGTTTTTATTTTAAATTTTAACATTTATATACTATAGATAAATTTTTGCTTCATTATAGAAATACTTTTTGTATATTTAATTAAAAAGGCATATATTGAATCAAAATATCATTTATTTTGGCTGAACGCCAACTGAAATATTGGTAAAACAAATTATATCCAATATATGCCTTTTTAATTAAAGATTTATTTATGAATTGCTCTATTTTCAAAACTTTTATATATTGGAATTTTCTATTTTAGACATTTTATATCCGTTTTAATCAAGCAATATAAATATCATACTTGAAATTTCTCTCTCAAAATTAATCGCTTTACTATAAGATTGTTTCCTATATTCCCATTAAAATATGCTTACCAACTTAATATTAGTCATTTGCATTGACTTTTTTAAATAGATTTTTATAAGTTCAAAGTAACCATTACGTAAGTTAGCAAGTGCTTCGATGTTTATTCAGGAATAGTAACTAATATTGCTATTCGTAAACTAAAAGATATTCAATTTTAAATGATATATTAAAACACTAGAAAAAAACTCTGTCTATATTAGATGGAGAAATATCTAAACCAAATTAGCTAACTTTTGTTTGATGTTTAATTCAACATGAAAAAAAGCTTTTTGAAAAATAGCTTAGACTTAAGAGTAAAGAAACAGCTTGTAGTGGGAATATAGAAAAGAATCATCACTCCATACATATATTTATAAAATTTATCTTTACTTAAATCGCAATTGCATTACAGTAGACTATCCTATAAAGCGAGTTTTTACAACGCGATTTCGTACAACACGATAAAAAAAATTGCGACAAATTTATTTATAAAACGCGGATTTTCGTATAACGCGTTATAAAATAAAACAATTTACCCTAACAACATTCGCATTATACAAGTTTTATTCTGTACAACGCGAATTTCTATAACGCGATTTCATACAACACGGAACACATTAATCGCGTTATAGGAGAGTTTAGTGTATTTCTATTGCTAAATTAAAACTGATAAAAATGTTAATATAAACAATTCAAAGTATTTTATTACTATTAAAAACCATCTATAGCGCAATATTGTGTTAAAATTTAAAATAAAATTCAAATGTGTTGCTATTAAAGTGTTATCACAGTGCGCTATAGACTCATGTACATATTTTCAAGTCTTATTTATAATTTAATTTTAGATATGGACCTATGCAAATTTTCAAAGTTATGTGTAAAAAAAATGCATAGTTGGCCACAGATCGCTGTTCTAAACTTTTCTAAATAAACGAAGTGTGTTTTTGTTTTTCCTGGATGAAATTTTTTATAAGTTAATAGATAGGGGAAAAGGCCCTAAATTAAAAACACCTATAAGTGTAATATTTGTTTGTCTTAAAAATGAACATATATAATATTAATAAATATATTGCACCTTTTTGATTTTATTTTCGGCACATTTTTTAATTGAATTTTTATTCATTTACCAGTTGCAAACAAGATATGCTATATCCGATCTGGATAATTGCGCTTAAACTATTTACAATAATTCATATTGTAGTAGAGTAGGTAACAGAATTATCAAAAAGAAAATAAACAATTAAGAAAAATAGCATTAAATAAACATATACATTAAACCAATAAGCAATAACATAAGCAGATAGAAGAAATCGCAAGGTAGTTATTTACAGTATGTTAAGAAATGATGGAAGTTGATTTAATGAAGATATGTGTAATAATTAGTATCGTGGGGAGAGAAAGTTGATAAAGTTGAATTGAATTTAAAAAAATGTTTTTAAGGATATTTTTGTGAATGTATAAAAGTTTAACGCCTTTAAAATAAAATTTTGAAGTTTAAAAACTTGACGCACACATGGTATATCTATATCTATATATAAAAATTAATGTTTGTATGTTTGTTTGTATGTCCGGTATACAAATTCGCAGTAGTTCATTAATTCAAACCAAAATTTCCATACATAGGTAAAAAAAAAAAAACGGGGAAGACGATAGGCTATTTTAAAAAATATATAAATCAAATATTAAAACTATATATTTTAGTCAGAAAATGATGATGACGATATTGCTGTATCATGTTTGATTATCAGATACAAAATTATATCGAGAAAAATTCCTAAAAGCAGAGACCACGGGTGAAACCAGTTCATTATTTTGTACGCAGGAACAAAATTCTATCAGAAAAACATTCATTCGAGCAGAAAACAAAAGCCAGATCATCTTTCTATAAAAATATCGCTTCTCAGACACAAAGTTTGAAGCTGAACGTTTCACAAGAGTGACATCCACGGCGCCAATTTATAATTGTAACGAATAGTATTTGAAAATCAAAATAATATAATTTTCAAATATCGTTGTGAAAATTTACATACACTGCGTGACATTGAAAATGGAACACCAAGAAATAGTGGCCAGAAAGTGATGAAACTCGGCAAACAGAGAGAGACAGGGACGAACAATAAGTGATCTTTATTTCCAAATGATAGTCATAATACAGAGCGAGAACGGCGTCGGCTTAATAGCAAGTAGGACCACCGCGGACGGCGATGCACGCAGCAACACGTCTAGGTAGAGAGTCAATCAGAGTACGGATGGCGTCCTGAGGAATGGCTCTCCATTCCCTCTCAACCATTTGCCACAGTTCGTCTTCTGAACGCGGCTGTGGCAAGGCATGCAAACGGCGTCCAATGATGTCCCAGACGTGCTCGATTGGTGAGAGATCAGGAGAGTACGGTGGCCAGGGAAGCATCTGTACATCTTGCAGAGCTTGTTGGCTAATGCGAGCAGTGTGCGGTCGGGCGTTATCCTGCTGATAAAGGGCATTGGGTACCCCCTGAAGGTAGGGGAGTGTCACCGGTCGCAGCACATCATCAACGTATCGTTGAGCCGTCATAGTGCCCTGAATATGAAGTAAAGGTGACCTGGAATCATACGCGATTGCGCCCCAAACCATGATTCCACGTTGTCGCACGGTGGGGCGTTCCACAATTGCTGCCGGATTGGACCTTTCTCCACGTCGACGCCACACGCGTACACGGCGACTATCACTGGACAAGCAGAAACGCGACTCATCTGAGAACACAACCCTGTGCCATTCCGTCATCCACGTCGATCTAGCCCGTCACCATTCCAAACGTTGGCGCCTATTCGGTGGGGTCAATGGCAGTCTTCTTAGCGGACGGCATAAGTGCAAGCCATTAGCAACCAATCGACGGGAAATGGTTCTGGTCGAGATGGAATGATCTAGGGTGTCTTGCACATGTTGCAGGATGGCGGTACAAGTGGCTTGTGAGGCCGCCACTGCTTGTCGAAGGATACGCCGATCCACACGTGCTGACGTCACTCTGGTTGCACCGACATTCCTATAAATTGCCACATTTCCTTGTTCCAACCATCTTCTCCACAGTCGGTGCACCGTGGAGGCACCAAGGTGTGTATCAGCTGCGATTTGACGTATGGACCAACCTGCCCTTTTCAGTCCGATCACCATGCCCCTCGTAAAAGCGTCAGTCTGCTTGAACTGCCTCCGTTTACGATGACCTGGCATTCTCTGTTATTACACGTGTCTTTTGACACAAGAACAAAATTTCTACAATGTTTTCCTTGAAGAAATAACGACACGAATACTGTCCTTTCTGCAAGTTCCTTCCCTTATATCTTACTCCATGTGCGCACGAGAGCTGCGCATTTTACATCATTTATATAACTTGGTTAGGCGCGTCTACCCTGAAATTTGCATAATTTTCTGGCAACTATTTCTTGGTGTTCCATTTTCAATGTCGTGCAGTGTATTTATTTTTGTTCATAAAGGGCACATCTTGGATTCAATAAATAATCTTTTTATTTCCGATATTTCGATGGGCTAAACGACCATCTTTTTCTAGGATCTCATCTCTTTTTGTGGCCAGTTGCGCGTTACACTCGAGACACGGGCGTCTCACAATCTCCCCGGGCGAAAATCATTCAAATAAAAATGTAATGCATGCAAACAAATATCGCACAATACTAATCAAAATAAATGAATAAATAGAGTAAAAGTAAATATCTATGTATACAAAATAAATATTCGGCTATTGCATTATGAATGAAGACATTTCACTGAAGTTCATATATTTATATTTTAAAAGCACACAAAGTTTAGACCGGGACGTTTCACAAAAGTGACATCCACGGTGCCAATTTATGATTGTAACGAATAGTATTTGAATAAAAACATTTAATCGGGTAAAACCCGAAGTTGCCCGGGTCATTCGGCTAGTATGTTATGTTCAAATGACATTTATGTAGGGATAATTTTATTGTTAATTTTCATTTTGATGTATTGTATACATTTGATCATTAATAAATTATTATTTAGGTATTAAGGCTGCCTTTTTGTTCAAAGACAGCAACGTTTGAACGGGTACAGCTAGGTGGAGCAGATAATCAAACATAAAGTTATCTTGCCAAGTATAGATTCAGTAGGGATTGGATGTTTTCTAGAATTGTTTTAACAAATGTTCGTTAGGTAAACTTTCACTAGGGTAAAACCCGGGCGAAGCCGAGTACATCCGCTAGTTACTAATATTTTAAAGTGTTTATAATCGCGACTTTTTTTTTTTTTTTGTAATTAAATATCAGCATTTTATCAGGTTAAATAGTATTAATATCATTTTCGAATTTTAATGAAATTTTTGACATTTTAAATCTTATTAGTAATTTTTATATCTATTTTATTCCCTTAACACTCGAGTACGTTTATATTTTTATTAAATTTCATATATAACATCAAAATCAAATTACTTTAAGTATAAATAGGCGTAATAAAATCAATAGATATTTTTAGAAGGTTACTAAAAAGAAATGTTTAAATAACAAAAGTCTATTCTTTTTAAGAATAGAATAGACTTCTGTTATTTAAACATTTCTTGGGGGTCGGTGGAAGGCTGGTTAAACCGTTTGGTTTTCGACCACTAGGACCCGGGTTCGATTCCCGCATTGGACACTTTATTCTGTTTAAAAAAAAAATGCTCCAATGGCCCCCGATTCTTGCAAAAGTCCAACCCCACCAGCGAGTGCAAGTAACCAAACGGGGCTCTGGCATTTGTAAGTGCAAAGTCGAACTGCTGTTCACATGTGTAGACATGTGGTGCGCTTACAGTAAAAGCAGTCGCTAACTACCCACCATGATTACCATGGCCTGTACCACGTATACTAGGGATAAGCAAAAAAAAAAAAAAACATTTCTTAACAAAAGTTCTCAATGTAAATAGAAAATTTAACTGAATAATTTAGATGGTCTTCTAGTCATACTGTGCAACTTTCAACGGCATGACCAGGAATTATCGTTATCATCATCATCTTATTTAGATTGACGAAATTTCTCTTAATGAATTGTAAAAAGCTATAAAACGAAGAGAAAAATTATTTTATTAAAATGCATAGGCTACTAGCTTTCGGGCTCCAAGCCCTTCCACAGGTACCTGTGGAAGGGCTTGGAGCCCGAAAGCTAGTAGCCTATGCATTTTAATAAAATAATTTATCATCATCTTATCATATAATCTTTATATGATTATCTTTCTCTTCCTATATGTAATTTGGGTTGTGTGAATACAGATGGTGAAAATCGACATACTCCAGCCGAGGGAACCCAATAAAAGTAAGTACCTCAATTACTATCTGGGTGTTGTACTGTCCTAAAATCTCATAGCTTGCTTGAATACCATTTCTCAGATTCCATACTTCAATTTATTTATTTCAACACACAAAACGCGATATCCCGGCTAGGGATAATTGCGTCGATTTACATTTTTTTAAACAGAAACAGTTATAAACATATTAGACAAGAAAAAGTAATCTAAATAAAACGAGAAACAATAATATATATTAGGAACCTGAACCTTTCAGGTTTAAAAGATAATCATAAATATATTTACAAAAATAGTTAAATCTATTATAATTCTCTCTATTTACAAATTGATATAGATCTACAACGTTATTTATTGTCTGTTGTCTAGCGGTGAAGAAGAGCGGGCATCCTTCCACGTAGCATATATAACCACAATCGCCCAATATAATATTAGAGCTATAAGAAGCAGTCTGGTAGATTAAATTTGGAAAACCGCTGGGAGAATTCACTACTGATGACTCAAGCCTTCTCAATATTTTTTCATCGCAGTAAAGACAGTAATTTATTTGTGTATAAAAGAAACATTCGTGCTTAAATTATTTATTTCCCGTGTAAAAAGGGTACAGTAGAACCTCCATGAGAGGACACTCACGCTAGAGGACACCTCTCTATAGTTTTTATTTGCAAAATCATCATTTTTATACTATTTAACAAATCTCTGAGTATGAAGACACCTCTCTCTAAAGGACACTATGGCTCTGTAATTAAGTGTTGTCCTTCACAGGGAGGTTCTACTATATTGAGTATATACAAACATTATTACATGCTCCAGGAGTCCGGGTTATACACAGTCAGCAGTAGTATGAACTAATATTGAAATAGATTATATATTTTCTCTTTTTAGTTGCATTTTAGACTTATAGATATGAATCAACAACAAAAACCTTTATTAAGACACTATTGTCTTACAAGGGGATTCCCCATAAAGGTTATATATGTACATGAGTGAGGAGTAAAAGCAATTTAGAGGGGAGGGGGAGCAATCAGCCGTTGTCTGTGGAGTTGAGCACTTCTTCCCTCATTTTATCAATCGCCTTGAAAATTTTAAAATATTTATAAACAAATGTTTTATCCAGCAAGGAGAGTAGTAAAATTGTATATACATGTTGTTCATTTTAGTGAGTTAGCCCCGAAATTTCGCGAATTTCCAGTCTCTTTTCATGTAGGAATGGGCAATGAAATAGATAATGGACCAAATTGTCTTGGATGCCAACATTGCATAAGTAGCAATTTAAAGGGTCGCTGTTCCAAAATCCCATGATATCCTCGCGGAAAAGTAGCCATAGAATCCTTTGACGGGCTATAAATCGTTTAATTTTCAAAGGGAGGTTTGATAGTAAGTAGTCCTCCGTTATAAAGGAGCTACTTAGAGATTTATAGATATGAATCCATGTGTATAAGGAAGATTATGTATATCTTAATAAAGTCCATGTGTACAAGTGTATTATATGATCCCCCCATAGTGGTTGTTATCAGATTCCTGTCATATCCTAACCACACTAACTTGTGCTGTGTTCTAGCTATTAGCAAGCTGATCATCTTGTCAGCTTTAATCTTCTTGTTCACCGCCACTAATTTGATGTCCTTTCATAATAGAGGTAAGTTTATTTATTTATTTATAAACCAGGCACGCTATATTAGAATATTTGCGTCTATTACAAACAAATTAGAATTTAAAATCAAATATTTACAACAGAGTTCATAAAATTTATATATACAAATTGACTGATTCTTCAAATTAAAAATAATTCGGCCAGTAAATATTTTTTATTGTCTCGACGTTTCGACAAAAATCTTTTGGCCTCGTCAGGAGCGAACAAAACATTTGGCAAAGCGTTAAAAATTATTCTAAGGCTTTTTCCGAAGTATCTTTAATTTGAAGAATTATGAATTCCGGCCAGGTAGACTATATCTTTACGATAAAGTGGCTGATGTAAGAGGTTTTTTTTACTTATCCTTTTAGTCTAAATTAGACAAGATCTTGGAGGTCGTGCTCATAAAGAAGCTCAAGAACTCTTCTTGGTTCTCTGTACAGGGATCTATTGTCCTTTCCGATACAATTTAGTATATGTTGGGAAGTGGCCTCTTCGGTTTTGCACCTAGTGCACATGGGGAGCTTTTGGCTCCCTCTTTATAGACTAGAGGGCGCAGGTGACCAATTGTGTCGATTCCCTTCTGTGATGGCTGATGTAAGAGTTAAATGATTAAAATCAGGAAACAAACGATGTCTCCTCACTTCTGTAAAGTTTGGACAGTTGTAAATAAGGTGAAATTCAGTTTCTTTTCAGGAACAATTAGTTGAAATTAAGTTGGTTTCTGTCTTTATTCATTTTTATAAAATTATTTCCTATTGCATAGATATATTTAATTATGTAAATTCAAAACTATTATAGACGCGTATGATTCTTTTAAAAATTAAGCAAATACTACTGACCTTACTATAATAGTTTCGAATTTTCATAACAGATGGCGCGCTAATGCATCATAATATTTAATTATACACTAACAAATTCATGGAGACACTATATTCATTGATAACATTTATTCATCTTAAAACCTTTTACCTTTTTCACAGTTTTTGTTCCACTGTAATCCTGACTGCTAGACGCCATTTATTTTGACGGGAGAGGCGACCTTGTCTCTTTAGATCAATATCCTCCCGGCAAAATTTCCATCTATATTTTAGCCATAGATTTGGCCCAGCCACTTTGCCAGCTAAACACTACTTTGGCAGATTGTCAAGATTCCATTCCATTTGGTCAATAGATGGCGTCTAGTTTTGACGTCTATTTTGACGGGAGAAACGACCTTTGTCCGTGATATTTGGCCAACCCAATTTCTTTATAAATCAATAAAAGCCATCCACGAACGCATTTCGCGCTGTTGGCGCTCTTCAGCGTGGAGTAGGCTGTACCACTGCGACCAAAAAGATTTTGGTCACAGAGGCTTCTTGAGAAATCAAGAATATATAAGATATTAAATAAGGATAGATAGATGAATAAATATAAAATTGATTAATATATATAGATGCAAAACACCTCTTTGGTAGATTGTGAAGATTCCATTAGATCCCGTGTGGATCTCATAAAATAAAGTCCGCCTTAGACTGACGAGGGCCATTAGCCCGAAACCATGGTCTCTAGGTGGACGCTTCTCAGTTTGCCAAAGCTGGTGTTGTGGCTTTGTCACCGACCCGAGGCCGCTAGTTGCGGCGACGGTCAATAGATGACTGACGGGAGAGGCGCCCTATGCTTCTATATATATATATATACAATATCGTTATTGGTGGTGTCCACCACGGGAAAGACTCCGCCACCGATGGACTGCAAGAGTTCTTTCCTACAGAGGGGGCAGGTCGATGTGATGGCTGGTGTTACCCAACTCAAGACCAAGATGGTACTTGTAGATGGTGGTAGCCACACTTGTCATTGCCTTGGAATGGAGGCCGAGAGAGAGAGAGAAAACACGATATAAAAATTTTATTTATTATATAAATATCGTGTAATATATATCGTATTTCCCCTGTAGACGTTTACTATAGTAGATAGTGTAGTAATAGTAAACAAATTGTTATTTAACAGCTGTTTGTGTTTTTTTTTATTTCAGCGGACATCATCATTAATAAAGCAGTGCCCAAGTTCAATAATATGAAAATTGAAATCGAAAAACTAAGTAAGTTCTCCTTTTATTAATTCTTAACTATTTTTCCCGCTATTTTGAACTAAACGTAACCTAATTACTATTCGTTAAATAAAACAATTTTAAATCAATAAATACAAATTTAAATCAAAAACATATTTAAATCAAGATAAAGGCATCTCTTTATCGTGAAACTGGAAGTTGCTGATGGCTGGCGTCATCTATCGGAATAAATATCCGTAATTCGTTGATTTTTAATTATTCCAGAATTGGCCAAATATCGAGGAGATGCCTTTTTCTTAATTTATTCACCTTATCCCAGTACAATTTCACATTTGTACTATGTTATCATATTTAAATCAATTAAAACAAATTTATACTGCCCTTATGGTAGATTAAACTGGCGAAACCACTGGGAGGGTTCAATACTAATTAGGCAGGCCCTCCAATTATTTTTATAATTGCAGTAAGAGCAGTAGAAAAATTGTTTCATTTAAAAAGAATTTTACATGTCAAAAATCGTTCAAATTTCTGTAACAAATACAAAACAGGCTTAGAGTAGAGAGTGCTCTTGCATGGAAGGAGTGGTGGGAAATAAATACTGTTACGTCGTACCCAGACGCTGTTCTTTGTCTAATCAGGATGCCACAAAGATACACACGTGAGTTCGTAAGGATGCAGCAGCTAAAGTTATCACTTTATTATACGTCTCAGTAAACAGAAGGAATACAATCAGTTGGCCTTGCCTTCAACCTTCCAGTCAGAAGAATCCTTGGCGCTGTGGATGTCACTCTTGTGAAGCCTTCTTCTCCTCACTATACACGTCCAGCCTGGACTACACCGTCTTGTAGACCGCTCCGATGTCAGGCTCTCCTGGCGCTGCCTTGCAGAATCATCCACACGTCCGGGGACAAGTCCCCACGTCTTCTCCTCGCCGCAGATGTGACAAGACTCTGTCCTCCCCTACACAGGAATACCGTTTTTGGCGCCTGTTCTTCTCACACATGGCAGCTGGAGTCCCCCCATCTTCCCCCAACTTTACTCTGGAATCTTGGCCTCTCTCGGATAGCTTGTGTTATCCATTTTATAACTTTGTCCTCCCACACACAGGAATGCTGTTTTTGGCCCCTACCCATGACCCCCTGACAACACATAGCCATCCCCCACTCATCTTCCCCAACTTTAGTCTTGAATCTTGGCCTTGTCATCCATTTTACAATATTAATAACGATTAATATATCTTCCAGTGATGAGTCCATTGCTAACTTTCTGTACTTTGTGTTCCGCAGAGTGTCAAATTGAATCTCTGAAATACCATGATGATCGTGTAAGAACTAACGGTAGGTATTTCCATTGTGTGTAGTGTCAAACAGGATGCTAACTGTGGTGTTTAGAAACAATTATGCTGGAGAATATTCCTGCTATCCTTGATCAAGAAATGTTCCAAAGTAAGAATACTATCCTGTTCTATTTCTGAATTTTTTTTGTTGGAAATTTGTTTAGAAATAATATATGCCCCATACATCAACCAATTTCATCAATCAGAGTTTGGCTGCTGTATTGGCTACTGTAGAGCTATAATACAGTAGAACCTTGATGAGCGAACACTCACGCTAGCAGAAATTTTATAAAAACGGTTATCTCATAGCTAAAATTATCATTTATATCAATTAGCTACGCTCTAGAAGTCACCTCTCTTGGCTCTGTTGTCCTTTACAGAGAGGTTGGCTGCTGTATATCAAAACATAGAATAAGGTTTTAGAAAAATGTCTAAATCAACTAACTTTTTTAATTTAGTTCCGATATTTCAGTGACTCACTGGGGAAACATTCCCCTGAGTGACAACGAGTCTCTGAAACGTCAGGAACTAAAGTAGGGACTGAAAAATTGGTTGATGTAGCCATATATTTTAGTATACAATTTAGTTCCCGAAGTTTCAACGACACAATGTCACTCTCCTCAGTGGAATAATTCCCCAGCGAGTCACTGAAACATCAGGAACTAAAGTAGGGACTGAAAAATTGGTTGATGTAGCCATATATTATTTTAGTATACAATTTAGTTCCCGACATTTCAATGACTCGATATCACTCTCCTCAGTGGAATAATTCCCCAGCGAGTCACTGAAACGTCAGGAACTAAAGTAGGGACTGAAAAATTGGTTGATGTAGCCATATATTTTAGTATACAATTTAGTTCCCGACGTTTCAATGACTCGATATCACTCTCCTCAGTGGAATAATTCCCCAGCGAGTCATTGAAACGTCAGGAACTAAAGTAGGGACTAAAAAATTGGTTGATGTAGCCATATATTTTAGTATACAATTTAGTTCCCGACGTTTCAATGACTCGATATCACTCTCCTCAGTGGAATAATTCCCCAGCGAGTCACTGAAACGTCAGGAACTAAAGTAGGGACTAAAAAATTGGTTGATGTAGCCATATATTTTAGTATACAATTTAGTTCCCGACGTTTCAATGACTCGATATCACTCTCCTCAGTGAAATAATTCCCCAGCGAGTCACTGAAACGTCAGGAACTAAAGTAGGGACTAAAAAATTGGTTGATGTAGCCATATATTTTAGTATACAATTTAGTTCCCGACATTTCAATGACTCGATATCACTCTCCTCAGTGAAATAATTCCCCAGCGAGTCACTGAAACGTCAGGAACTAGAGTAGGGACTGAAAAATTGGTTGATGTAGCCATATATTTTAGTATACAATTTAGTTACCGACATTTCAATGACTCGATATCACTCTCCTCAGTGAAATAATTCCCCAGCGAGTCACTGAAACGTCAGGAACTAAAGTAGGGACTGAAAAATTGGTTGATGTAGCCATATATTTTAGTATACAATTTAGTTACCGACATTTCAATGACTCGATATCACTCTCCTCAGTGAAATAATTCCCCAGCGAGTCACTGAAACGTCAGGAACTAAAGTAGGGACTAAAAAATTGGTTGATGTAGCCATATATTTTAGTATACAATTTAGTTCCCGACATTTCAATGACTCGATATCACTCTCCTCAATGGAATAATTCCCCAGCGAGTCACTGAAACGTCAGGAACTAAAGTAGGGACTGAAAAATTGGTTGATGTAGCCATATATTTTAGTATACAATTTAGTTCCCGACGTTTCAATGACTCGATATCACTCTCCTCAGTGAAATAATTCCCCAGCGAGTCACTGAAACGTCAGGAACTAAAGTAGGGACTAAAAAATTGGTTGATGTAGCCATATATTTTAGTAAACAATTATGTTACCGACGTTTCAATGACTCGATATCACTCTCCTCAGTGGAATAATTCCCCAGCGAGTACTGAAACGTCAGGAACTAAAGTAGGGACTGAAAAATTGGTTGATGTAGCCATATATTTTAGTATACAATTTAGTTCCCGACATTTCAATGATTCAATGTCACTCTCCTCAGTGAAATAATTCCCCAGCGAGTCATTGAAACGTCAGGAACTAAAGTAGGGACTAAAAAATTGGTTGATGTAGCCATATATTTTAGTATACAATTTAGTTCCCGACGTTTCAATGACTCGATATCACTCTCCTCAGTGAAATAATTCCCCAGCGAGTCACTGAAACGTCAGGAACTAAAGTAGGGACTAAAAAATTGGTTGATGTAGCCATATATTTTAGTATACAATTTAGTTCCCGACATTTCAATGACTCGATATCACTCTCCTTAGTGGAATAATTCCCCAGCGAGTCACTGAAACGTCAGGAACTAAAGTAGGGACTAAAAAATTGGTTGATGTAGCCATATATTTTAGTATACAATTTAGTTCCCGACATTTCAATGACTCGATATCACTCTCCTTAGTGGAATAATTCCCCAGAGAGTCACTGAAACGTCAGGAACTAAAGTAGGGACTAAAAAATAGGTTGATGTAGCCATATATTTTAGTATACAATTTAGTTCCCGACGTTTTAATGACTCGATGTCACTCTCCTCAATGGAATAATTCCCCAGCGAGTCACTGAAACGTCAGGAACTAAAGTAGGGACTAAAAATTGGTTAATGTAGCCATATATTTTAGTATACAATTTAGTTCCCGACGTTTCAATGACTCGATATCACTCTCCTCAGTGGAATAATTCCCCAGCGAGTCACTGAAACGTCAGGAACTAAAGTAGGGACTAAAAAATTGGTTAATGTAGCCATATATTTTAGTATACAATTTAGTTACCGACATTTCAATGACTCGATATCACTCTCCTCAGTGGAATAATTCCCCAGCGAGTCACTGAAACGTCAGGAACTAAAGTAGGGACTGAAAAATTGGTTGATGTAGCCATATATTATTTTAGTATACAATTTAGTTCCCGACGTTTCAATGACTCGATATCACTCTCCTCAGTGGAATAATTCCCCAGCGAGTCACTGAAACGTCAGGAACTAAAGTAGGGACTAAAAAATTGGTTGATGTAGCCATATATTTTAGTATACAATTTAGTTCCCGACGTTTCAATGACTCGATGTCACTCTCCTCAGTGGAATAATTCCCCAGCGAGTCACTGAAACGTCAGGAACTAAAGTAGAGACTAAAAAATTGGTTGATGTAGCCATATATTTTAGTATACAATTTAGTTCCCGACATTTCAATGACTCGATATCACTCTCCTCAGTGGAATAATTCCCCAGCGAGTCACTGAAACGTCAGGAACTGAAGTAGGGACTAAAAAATTCGTTGATGTAGCCATATATTTTAGTAAACAATTTAGTTTCCGACGTTTCAATGACTCGATATCACTCTCCTTAGTGGAATAATTCCCCAGCGAGTCACTGAAACGTCAGGAACTAAAGTAGGGACTGAAAAATTGGTTGATGTAGCCATATATTTTAGTATACAATTTAGTTCCCGACATTTCAATGACTCGATATCACTCTCCTCAGTGGAATAATTCCCCAGCGAGTCACCTAAACGTCAGGAACTAAATAAATAAATAAAATTAGTTTATATTTTTTCTAAATCCTTATTCTATGTTTCGATACAGCAGCCAACATCTCTGTAAAGGATAACACCTAGTTTCAGAGCCAAAGTGTCCTTTAGAGATGGGTGACTTCTAGAGAATAGCTAATTGATAAAAAATGCTCATTTTAGCTGTTGTTAAAATTTCTGCTAGAGCCAGAGTGTCCGCAATAGAAGTTCTACTGTATCTCTACAGTCGAGACTCGGTTTAAATTATCGTATTAAAGATTAACCCGTATTTAAGACCAATATTATCCTGTCTAGAATCCCAAATACAATTCTAGAATCTTAAGTAATGTCAATATAAGACTAGTGGTATATATTTAAGACCAAGTTGGATTCAAAACCAAGATTGTATAGTCCTCAATTCTATTTTATATTTTAACACTAAACAAAAGGACTTTGCAAATGAAAACTGTCCTTTGTAGAGAAGTGTCCACTAAAGTGAGGTTCCACTTTATCTCTATTTTTAAAACGTTGTTTTTTTCGATCTAAATCTACTTAAAAACATTATTTTTGAATGAGATTTCTAAGTTTGACGTTGTTACAGGCATGAATATCGTATGCGAGAAGATTGCGAAGAACCCATTCTTAAGATATTTTAAACGTAAGTTTTATAGCAAAGTATAAATTCCACATTGGACTAAACTATATGTTGTGGTTTCAGCCTCAGCCAGTGATTTATTCTGGCTTTCACGTAACAAAGATATCCTCCAAGACCCTGTGAAAAACCAGAAAGCAATCAAAGCAAGTGAAGTATTTTCAATAAGTAAGTTTGTGGTGTTTCGATTTATTAAGTCCAGCGATGTCCTAGAAAAGTATTTCAAAGTTAGTGTTTATTAGTATTACGTATTAGCTACATTTTTTATAGGAAGTCAATAAAGGAAGACAAAAGAACAACACCCTAGAATGTCTATTGGGTTCTCATTGACTTCCGCCGATCTGCCACGCCACACAATGGTGGTCATCTCCAGGCCCCGCTTGTATGTTTGCTGTGGTTTGTCATTCCAGCAGACTAGTCTCTGAACCCCCACAAGTTTTATAGCAAAGTGTAAATTCTATATTTAACTAAATTATATGTTGTTGTTTCAGTCTCAAACCACGCTTCGTTATTGATTTCAAGTGGCAAGAAACACCGCGAAAATCCTGGATTTGACAAAATTATTCAAAAATGTTTCAAGCTTCTATAAAAAAGGGTAAGTTGGTATCTGTGCAATTTTCACTTTGTGTCATATAATAATAAATCCAAAATAAGGTAAAACTCGTAGAACCTACGTTATTAGCATTTCTATCTTACAGCAGGTTGTCAAATTAATCACCCTTCAATTCGTTGACTCACGGGGACTCATTCTTTTTAAAGAGCATCTTCATATTAGAGGGAAATATATCTACCATTCTATAAGGTTGTCCCAAAAGTTCGTTAACACTTGCAAAAATAAAATGAAATACCAATATTATTCACTATATTCTTCGTCATTATGTATAATGTCTTTGTATTATGTATAGAGTAATTGTATTATTATGTAGTCACTGTAATATTATTATTCGCCAAGTAATAAGGAAAACATGGGACAACCTTATGAAATATCTACCATTCTATGAGAAGAGGTATATAAAACCCTCCGAGCTATCAGTAGACTTCATCTACATTCCAGTCCATCCTTCACCGAACTTTCCCTTTACCTTTCCCCACCTTTATACCTACTTGTAGATATTTTCTCTGGACTCCTGTATATATATATCTACTTCCATCTTGACTGGAAATCAAATCAACATCATATTGAATATAAAAATTGCATGTAGCTGCTTTCATGAATTTTTTTTCACATATGAAAAAATAATAGAAAAAAATAAAGGGGTCAGGTTTTGATATTAAATATAAAGAAGGTATATCCTGACCAGGAGAACATGTGCTTTTTTTGTTTTTCTTGATTTTTCAAAAAATTGGGTTGGCCAACTATCAGGGAACAGGTTAAATCAATGCGCTCTGCCATATAAAAAGCACATGTGCTCCTAGTCAGGATATGCCTTTATTTTTAATATATATATATATAGTAGATCCTCTGTAAAGGATGCTTAGTTGTAGAGCCAAAGTGTCCTTTAGAGAGAGGTATCCTCTTACTAGAGTGCTGTCCAATAGTAAAAAAAAAGTAATTCTGGCAATGAAAACTGTCCTAGAGGTGTCTTCTTATGAAAGTTATACTGTAGGTGGTGGTGGTGTCTTGTCCACTGATTTTGTTGCTCCATGGAAATGGGAGGGTGCCATTGCCCCGTTAGTCAGCCACATTTCAAAGTTCCCTGTTTACGGTTACCATAGTGGCTCGGGGCTCACGACACCATACTTCACCCTACAGGGCAATCCCTTACTTGTGCTGCTTCTCCCGTCCACCACGTAGAGGAGGGCTTCTGGGCAGGTCTACTGTAAGTTTATATATAGGACAGGGGGTGATTTCTAACAAATACTGTCGTAAAAACCCAATACAGTGGACCCTCGGTTTACGAGCACCTTGGAGTACGAGCTTTTCGCAGTACGAGCAAAATTTTTTGAAAAATTTTACCTCGGATTACAAGTGAAATTTCGCATTACGAGCAACTCGTGATGGTTGCCCGTAATCGTGATGGATGAAAATTCACTGGGATCTCTCCCTTCAGATCAGATTCGGGAAATATGTAAAATGTGGGAAACTGTGCAATTGTTCGTAGCAAGAAGAATTGCCCGAGTTTCAATTATTAAAAATAAGAAATTAGTTTCGCACTACGGGCGTTTTGGAGTACGAGCATGGCTCTGGAACGGATTATGCTCGCAAACCGAGGGTCCACTGTATATAGTTGTTTTTTTTATCCCCCTACAGTTAGATTATATGAGTGTGTCTGTTTCAGGCAATAGGAAGGGAAACCCTTTAGTCTTACCTAGAGGATACCATTTTCAATATAATAAACTTTTAAATTTATATGTTTTTATTTTTTTGACCTTTAATGATTCGTCAGATAATGTTTTGAGAGGTGGTCTCTCTATGCAATGTTTATATATGCTACGCTAGTTAACTCTAGTGTTTGATATTTGAATCTTTTTGATGAATATGTTGGTAGATTTTGTTGATTTCTCATATTGCTGATAAGAAACAATTTGGATTATAGATTATAAACACAAGGTAATAAGACCAAATCCAAATAAATAGTTAATTTTAGTTATATCTAAGTGTTTTTTTTTTCCACTTTTAATTCTAAGAATAATATTCTGTGTTTCTCAGAAAACTATCTTTTTCTTGTTTACACACTTGATAACAGTAACTATTTAAAACATGCTGTGGTAAAATTTCTCATTCAGTACTTTTGTCTGAAGATGGTAACATCACTGTTACCGAAATGTCACACACTATTTATTTATTTGGATTTGGTCTCATTACCTTGTGTTTCTCATATTGTTGTTTTGTGATAGCCATGGTCCATTTACTGGACTGGAAAAATCCCAAGTATTTTGTCCCATTTTAATTAGTTAACCCGGCGTTGCGCGCGCCGGGTGAAAATTACCCATGACAACATTTGAATGGAGAATTAACCAATAAAAAATCGGTTGGCGGAGAAGTGGTTTCGTTTAGCTTCCTGACTCATCAATTAGTCTAAAGTTTTGGTTTCACATTTTGACAGCTGCCACTGAAATTCCATCTATTGTCACTGTCGGGTAAAAATTACCCGGCGCGCGCACTCACGTAATTTTTTTGTTGCATTTTTTTATAACATTTTTTAAAGTGAGATAAATAATTCGAATTAATAATTTAAAAAATAACTATAATAGGTTGATATATTTATCAGCCTATAATTCTATATAAAATGGAGGGAAGAAGGTTATATTTATTAGATCAAGAAGAGATTATTGTAGAAGGTGATATTGAAGAAGATCATCTAAATGAACATTTTTATGGAAGTGACACTGGAATATATTCAGATATGGGAATTTTGTGGAATAAGGGAATTATCCCACAAACACATTTTTATATGTGAGTAACTAAAAGCAAAAAATCACTTGCTCGTCGGCTCGTATCTCGAAATACTCGTATGTTGGGGCGCTCGTATGCGAGGTACCACTGTAAATCGAAAATGATGAATTTCGGCATAGTGGAAAGGAGGCGCGTTCTGAAAAAAAATTGAGAACATGATAATGCCTTGTAATTGTTATATTACATCTGTGGACCAATCTGAGAGAGAATCGCGTGCTTTATATTATAAACTTTTCTAAATAAAATAAGTGTGTTTTTGCTTTTCGTGGCTGTAATTTTCGATAAGTTGATAAATAGGGAGCAGGCCCTAAATTAAAAATGCATCCACCGCTGTGACCTTTAGACAGCAGAGTTGAACATTGGGTGTATAGTGGGGTGGACTGCATATGACAGAAAGAGTCAATTGGCAGTCTAAGGCAATTCTGAAGTTGACACTCGGAAAAATATGGCAAGCTTTAGTCGCTTAAGAACCAAATTTTCTTCTTGAAATAATGAATATTCGTGATATCAACCAATAATTACGCTACAGAAACTGCTGCGCTTATTTTCTTCATTTTAAAAGGAATATAAAAATTCTATTTTATGTCTTATACCTGGCCACCAAAGTCTGCTAAAAGCTTGATATATATTACTTAAACTTTATAAGTTGTTTTAAACCATATATAATACTTCAATGTGGTCTGGGAATATATCAAAAATCGATCACAAAAATTGAAAGGAAGCCTAGAAATTATTTCATTACCGCCCATATTATTAGAGAATGCTGGCCGCTCTTTACATCACAGAAACAGCTTCGTTTGAAAGGAACAATACAATTTCTATTCTCTAATCTATTCCATGCCACGAAGGTCAACTATAGGTCTGACATTTCATTAACTTACATTTCTAGCAGTAATGAAATAGCCTATAAAATTCCACATGGTCTAGATGTATATTAAGAACTAGATCATTATCCCGTTCTACGAGCGGATCTAGAACGATAATCATTTCTAAACCTCCCTTGTTGAAGTTTTACCCATATATATATATATATATATACTAGCGGACATACCCGGCTTCGCCCGGGTTTTACCCGAGTAAAGGTTTGTCTAACGAATCTCTCGATAAAGTAAACATTTTTTCCCAGTCCCTTGAAAAATACTCAATAAGTTGAATAAAATCAATATTAATTGGTTCCCTCGGTATTTGGAAGTTAAAGGAATAGTATCTTGCCTTGGAATTGTATCATTATTCTTGTATGGATGTACCCTGCTTCGCCCAGGTTTTACCCGAGGAAAGGTTTGTCTAACGAATCTCTCGATAAAGTGAACATTTTTTCCTGGTCCCTTTAGAAATACTCGAAAAGTTGAATAAAATCAATATTAATTGGTTCCCTCGGTAATTGGAAGTTAAAGAAATAGTATCTTGCCTTGGAATTGTATCATTATTCTTGTCTCAAATAAATTGCCGTGTCATCCTGAATTTTGTCTTTCCTAATTTTCTACATTACAAAATCATCGTATCATTATGAAAATATTTAGGGCAGATTGTTGAATTATAACAGATAAATTAGAATATTTATCTTGATTATTTTTAGGCGAAAAGTTATTTCAAAAATTTTATTTGCTAGAAACCTTCCCAGTACTATACTAAATAACTTTTCAAAGTTTCATGGCGTTCCAATGAATGGTTTGGTCAGGCATAAAGGACACACAGACACACATACATTCATTTTTATATATATACTAGCGGGTGTACCCGGCTTCGCCCGTGTTTTACCCGAGTAACGGTTTGTCTAACGAATCTCTCGATAAAGTGAACATTTTTTCCCGGTCCCTTGAAAAATACTCGATAAGTTGAATAAAATCAATATTAATCGGTACCCGAGTAAAGGTCTGTCTAACGAACATTTGTTAAAACAATTCTCTATAAACTTATAAAAAGAAATAGATATATTTTGATAATTTGAAACTGATAAAGTGATCATTTTTTCCCGGTCCCTGTGTGCCGTGTCATTCTGAATTTTGTCTTTCCTAATTTTCTACATTACAAAATCATCGTTTTATCTAGTGAACATTTTTTACCGGTCCTTTGAAAAATACTCGATAAGTTGAATAAAATCAATATTAATTGGTTCCCTCGGTATTTGGAAGTTAAAGGAATAGTATCTTCGCCTTGGAATTGTATCATTATTCTTGTTTCAAATAAATTGCCGTGTCATCCTGAGATAATCTTACTTTTGATAAATAATCTTTAAGATAATAAACTTAGTGATAATAAAATATATAGATAAAAAACTTGTTATCATCGTCGCAATGAAGGCGCTGCTTGCAAATAACTCTAAGGATATTCAAGATATTATTTTTCAAAAACCTTCCCGGGGATATACCTAATAATATCCCAATATTTCACGGCGATTGGATGTATGGTTTTTGAATCTATAGAGTACAGACAAACAGACAGACACACATTCAATTTTATATATATAGATTATTCTACTTAGCTCACGAACATTGCCCTCTATCAAAGATTAGATTAAATTATGCTGATGTAAACAAATAGATAATGTGTGTGCTAATAACAAACAATTATTTAAAAAAATCTTATCTAAATATATATCACTCGGGTAGATATGCACACGGGTCAATCCCGGGGTGAAGCCCGGGTCACCCGTCTAGTAAATTAATAAATGTTTTCATAAAAAATATATAATATATGTTGTAATATATTCCAATATATATATGTCTCCATGTATTGTATAAATGTATAATGTAATTGTCAAAGTGACAAATAAAATTTCGAGTGAGTGACAGTCGATGCCAGAAGGAGGAAAGAGGTCCGAAAAACAAGTCGGGTTCCTAGGTGTGCCCTTTCTTACTCAAACAGATTAGTCGGCTTTGAGACACAAGGATGGACAAACCCCTCTAAACAGATCTCTCCCCTACCGGCGCCGGCTACACTCACTCGCCATCTCTATGGTGCCATCCAACATGCCTCGTCCTTTTGTGTAATCCCAATCACGCCTGAAACCACTCTAATCATTGTGGCCACGACGACTGCAAACCAACATGCCACACTGCATTCATCCAACAAGATACAGCAACTATACATTACTACATATATATATGGTAATTTAAGCCAACGACCCCATATTGTATATAACTTATAACAAGATTTTAATGTTGTATAATAGAAACACATCTGTAAATGGTTATATGCATGATTGACATGTGTCATTACATCATCATATGTACTGTGTACAAACTGAGGATAAATAAATAAAACTCTGTAATAGATTAAGAGTTGAGCTAAGCAAGAGATAGAAGTCATAACGTCTAAAATCGAGATAGATTTAGAATTCCCACAACAAGGTCTAAAAATGGAAACTGCCACGGCGCCAGTAGAATTTCACCAGACGATCCACGCCCCCTCTCACATCTGGTGAAATGCAAAACCCCCTTTCTCAGAAAAGGTACATAAAGCCCCCGTCCTAGCTAAAAATACAGTCAGTTTGCCATCTGCGCGAGCCCTCGTAGGTTGTACTCCAGGTCCATCTCATCCATCATGTAGACCAGTAAGAGATATTCTATCTCTCCATCTTTCGCTTCTAGCTCAACTTTTATCTGTTCACGGAACTTTCTTAGTGCAACTGTGTCTTCGTTTTTTGTGTGGACATTCCCATGCTTTCCACTCTGCCTCGACCACGACTGCCTGTACTTTGTGAGAACTGTAAAAGGTCTTCCAAGGTGCAGAGAGGTACTGGAAACTCCCCATCCTGACTGTTCCTCTCGGTCAACACAGTATAGCGAGAGTCAACACTTCATCATCACAAAGTTAGTCGACAGGATGACCAAAACGAAGGATGACACAACGAAGAAGGTAAGAAGCCTGTCCAGATAGAAGCGAGAAAGAGCAAAGATGGAGGAGCAAATCGACCATTTCAACGTTACGACTGAGCAATCTATCCCAAACAAGAAACGACATTGGAGGAACAAACCGACCATTCCAACGAAACGACCAAGCAATCTCTCCCCCAAAGAGAGATATTTACGGAAGACACGACGCCCCAAGGGACCTCTGCAGACCTGCTAACCGATCGCCTACGCCAGGAGCAAGCTGTCTGACCACCCCAACGACACAGCCGAACTTCCCGCAAGTCATGGAAATCGAGGAGCAGAATAACGCAAACCCAGTGACAAGTTCTCCACCTTCGACTTGACATCGTCGAGACAATGGTCAAAGCGACAAGCCGCAAACAACTTTAAACAAGTTACAAGCTTCTACAAGCTCTACATGGAGCGACTTCCAGGACAGCAGGACGACCACCAGAGACCAAGTTTCCTGACTGAACAATCATCACACAATTGTAAGTTTTTAAAAACCTACTTTAACTTTATCCTCAAGTTCCCAACTTGATTCTCCATAAATTTTGTATTTATATTTTCATTTTAAGCATTTTAAAATCCAATTTTTACTTTTTTATTCCATTTTTATTCAATTTTTAAAACTTTTACACCCTCATTTATCAAATTTACTTTATTTTTAATCATAATATAAATTTCAATTCATTACTTTCAATTTTACTTAAAATAAAAAATTTCGCCCATCACGCATTTTTACCAATTTACCAATCTTACATGCCTTTCTTAAATTTACCTAAAATGGCATTATCCAAATCTACAACAAAAAAAAAATCATTGTCATATTCACCATTTCAACTGAATGCCTCAATTCAAAATATTCTTGTCCTTATCACGACATTGCCCTTTTATAAGAATCATGTTATTTACCATAATCAACGATTTAAAAAATATATTCAAATTTTAAATACAAATTAACATATAGGTGAAACGCATTTTTTTTTTAAATTGAAAAAAATCGAAAGATACAATATTTTCAAAATCACCACTAGAAAAACAACTATCTTTTCCAAAACAAGTTAAAAATAAAAATCCCATCAACTTCCACGCAAGTAGCTAAATCAAGTCACAGCCTTCCAAAACTATTACAATCGTTAATATTCGAGGATAAATACACTCCCTCATCCTTTCCTTTTACATGAATATTTAATCATTAACAAATCTATCTCAACAAACTTCACAACACCCTCTGACATCAATTTCTCCAATTGGCAACAATATTTAGTGCGCGATTTCACAAACAAATCCAATTTCGAGCCACACAAGCTCCATAACGTCGCCACTAAACATAAACGCCCACTAAACACTCAAAAATTGCACATTAAACGTTCCATATCCACTAACAATCTAAAATTCTCGATACATGTTCGTACAACCACCACCCATGACTTTAGTAAATTTGTTATTCATGGTGAAACAGGTTAGATTTTGTACCAAACAACGACTTCACGTAACACCTTTTCATTCACAATTTTTCACTTCGTGTCACAGTGCCATATCACAAAACCTTTTCACTTTTCAGGCCAAAGACGCCTTCATGCCTGTGACACACTTCACCCCAAAGCGTGTCCACGTCGAAAGTCGCACTTTCACCACACATCTAAACCTGACATCACTGAATAACATTTTTACTAAGTCTAAACTAACTTCGAAACACGACAACTACGAACACCGAGAAAACCATATCTTTCAATTATAGCAGAAAATTGTCAACTTCAACAAAAGAAGAAAGTTTCAAGTAAAGGACAAACATAGCAAACCCTCCCACATGTTTGACCATACCAGAAATAGAACCCCCTGACGATACCGAGAAAGATAGAAATTGGACCCCCTTTAGGCGTCACTCCACCAATCTATTTCAGTTACATGTCCCCGCTCAAGGCAGATGTAAATGACCGTTATTTTCATGATCGCCATTTTTTTTAAAACACTTTTTTCACACCAACCATTTAGATTTCTTCGATAATCTCACACGTCTCACCAACGCCTTAATCACAACACAACATACATTAAACATTTTACATGTTAATTGATATCACCAATTAAAACAATTTGGTTAAATCTTATATAGGTTTTATGACGCAAAATAGAAATCATTCTCTACATATCACCATTTTGGACAAATAAAAATGTCATTTCACGTATTCCCAGCTTCAGAGAGTCATAGAAACACCAATGTTTACCAATGGGATATGATCTACACACCACAATTGTAACTTTTCTTCAAAAGAGACAATTTTGTTCAATTTTCCAATACCCAACATTTATCTAATCATTATAATAATCTTTAATTATATTTTTATTTATGTATAAAATCTTGAATAATTATTTTTATTTTTACCTTTCGATTATATGATCAATTTTTAGTCTCTCCATCATTATTTGAAAAAAAAAACTTTAATCAAATTTACTTTTATTTTTCATGATATTATTTTAGTATTGAAAAACATTTAATTGTTTCAAAATTCATTTTTATTTTCTTAATATTATTATATCTTTTATTTATTACATGTTTGATTTTGTCCACTTACACTTTTTTTATCCGCAATCGTATTTCTATCTTTTTATTCACTATATTTTATATTTGTTTAAATAGCTTTATTATATGACATTGCTTATCATCAACTATCGGGCATCTACAATATCGCATGGCTCTACGACCCCTTTCAATCATATTAATTCTTTTCTTCAACAACTTTTAACCCAATAACCCTACAATTGTGACAACGCACTGTAACCCTTATATAGGATCGCAAGTGAAACATTGCCTAGGAAGACGCTCAAGTCTATTTCCTCGCTTTGCACCTGGATCTAAGTATTTGGTTTACATGTGCACTCCTAACAATTGCATATTCTTCAACTACTAACCCTTTCCAACGCCCGCCAATATTCTCTTAGAATGTGAATTTTTATGTCATCATTTTATTTTAATCATCATTTTTTTAAATCAAACAAAAATCTCATTTTTATTTCACTTTTATATATCCAAACAAATCATCTTGTTATAGCCCTTTTTAACCCTCACAGTTTAAATTAATTAAAATAAATTTAAATACTTACCTGTGTTAGAGAGGCTTTACCCGCTTAAACCCGGATAAACCCTTTCACTCCCGGGGCCCATCTATGGTAATTTAAGCCAACGACCCCATATTATATATAACTTATAACAAGATTTTAATGTTGTATAATAGAAACACATCTGTAAATGGTTATATGCATGATTGACATGTGTCATTACATCATCATATGTAATGTACTGTGTACAAACTGAGGATAGATAAATAAAACTCTGTAATAGATTAAGAGTTGAGCTAAGCAAGAGATGAAGTCATAACGTCTAAAATCGAGATAGATTTAGAATTCCCACAACAAGGTCTAAAAATGGAAATGCCACGGCGCCAGTAGAATTTCACCAGACGATCCACGCCCCCTCTCACATCTGGTGAAATGCAAAACCCCCTTTCTCAGAAAAGGTACATAAAGCCCCCGTCCTAGCTAAAAATACAATCAGTTTGCCATCTGCGCGAGCCCTCGTAGGTTGTACTCCAGGTCCATCTCATCCATCATGTAGACCAGTAAGAAATATTCTATCTCTCCATCTTTCGCTCCTAGCTCAACTTTTATCTGTTCACGGAACTTTCTTAGTGCAACTGTGTCTTCGTTTTTTGTGTGGACATTCCCAAGCTTTCCACTCTGCCTCGACCACGACTGCCTGTACTTTGTGAGAACTGTAAAAGGTCTTCCAAGGTGCAGAGAGGTACTGGAAACTCCCCATCCTGACTGTTCCTCTCGGTAGTAACAGTATAGCGAGAGTCAACACTTCATCATCACATATATATATATTACAAAGTTAAATGGTTTAAAAAAAACGTGAAACGCGAAATTTTATATCATATTTGATATATATAATAATAATAGAAATAGAGAGATAATGTGTAACTATAATCTATAAAATAGGTAAAACATATCCAGATATTCAAAATGAGAGCATTATATATTTTTAAAAAAGCTATTTTATTCCTAAAAGATAAAAATCGAATATACCCTTCAATAATTTGCCCTGAAATATTGCCTAATCATTCCATTAATATCTTTTGATAAACAAAATAACGTAAAAAGATTAGATAATATGGAAAGATATGATTCTCTTTTTTAGATGTGTCATAGTGAAACTGGGTGAGTAAGTTGGCAATTTATAAGTTTATCAAATGTTGACAATTAGCGCCGTTAAAAATTCGCGAATGTACCCGGCTTCGCCCGGTTTTTACCTGAGTAAAGGTTTGCCTAGCGAACATTTGTTAAAACGATTCTAGCAAACATCCAATCCCTACTGAATCTAAACTTGTCTATACTCTCGATAATTCGAAAATTTTTCCCGATCCCTTGACAAATACTCGATAAATTGAATAAAATCAATATTAATTGGTCCACTCGGTAATCTGAAGTTGAAGGAATATAGTTTCATGCCACAATGGAACATTTGTAAATAATTGTATTTAGCGAATGTACCCGGCTTCGCCCGGTTTTTACCCGAGTAAAAGTTTGCCTAACGAACATTTGTTAAAACGATTCTATAAAACATCCAATCCACATATATAGATTTATAAACGTATATAAATATTGTTATATGCGTTTAAATATATTTTTGAAACACATAATTTTTGAAAACATTTATTAAATTTAAATAAGATATATATTTTTAAATATATATTAATATTGAAATGCCAAGTTTTTTTATGTCATTGAAATATTATATAACTAAATCCTCAAATTAAATATTAAATTTATTTTACTTGGAACATATTTTAGCATTTTTACAATTTATAAATGTTATTCCACCAGAAGCCGCGAGAGGCGCTGCTTGCGAGTGAAAGTAGAAAAAATTGCAAATAAAATTGCAACGAATATTTATTTCAAATCAAATTCAAACCAGAAACCTTCCCAGTAGTATAGTAAATAACTTTCTAAAGTTTCAAGGCGATTGGAGAATCTTACCTGCTAAAAACATTCATCGTGTAAAAAAACAAACATTCATCGTTTATAAACGTGTAAAATTATCAACCAATAAAATTCATTTATCGTCGCGACCAGTGCTGCGCCAAGCGGTAAAAGGCTGGAACTAACGCTCTTTGGTTTTACATTTTTTATAAAAAGCACACTAACCTTTTAGTTTTAGGAATAGCCTATATGTTAAACGAAATCTACAGCCAATCTACATTCTTTAGATTTTGCGCAATGCGATGACAAACATAGATTTTGGATATCATTTTTATACGAGGTGTGTTCAAAAGGTATCGCGACTTTTGTGTTTTTCAAAATTATTTATTCATTCATGAATACCTATTTTGTCCCCTTCAAAGTAATCCCCATGAGATATTTTAAACTTGTGCCAACGGTTTTTCCAATCTTCGAAGCACTTCAAAAATCATTTTTTAAAATATTTTTCAGCTCCTCCTTCGATGCCGTCTTATCTCGTCAAGTGTAGTGTAACGTCGTCCTTTCATGGGCCTCTTCAGTTTAGGGAACAAGAAAAAGTCACAGGGGGCCAGATCTGGGGAATACGGTGGCTGCGGCATCATGTGTGTTGTTTTTGGCCAAAAAGTCGCGCACAAGCAACGATGTGTGAGCAGGGGCGTTATCATGGTGCAAAAGCCAATTTTTGTTCTTCCACAAATACGGGCGTTTCTGGCGGATTGCTTCGCGCAAATTGCGCATAACCTGCAGGTAATATTCCTTATTGACCGTTCTACCCTGTGGCAAGAACTCATGATGCACCACGCCCCTGCAATCGAAGAAAACTGTCTGCAAAACTTTCACATTTGACCGAACTTGGCGCGCTTTTTTCGGTCTTGGTTCGTGCGGCAGCTTCCATTGAGATGATTGAGCTTTGGTTTCCACGTCATAACCATAAACCCACGCTTCGTCACCAGTTATGACCCTCTGGAGCAAATTTGGGTCGTCGCGGACAGAGTCCAACATCTCATCAGCAATGTTCATGCGATGCTGTTTTTGGTCGCAATTGAGCAATTTTGGCACGAATTTTGCGGCGACCCGTCTCACGACCAAATCATTGATAAAAATCGAATGGCACGAGCCAATCGATATGTTTAGGTCCACAGAAACTTCTCTAACGGTGATTCGATGATTGGCCAATATCATTTTCTCCTCTTCATTAATTTTTTCGTCTGTTGTTGAAGTGCTCGGCTGTCCCGCACGCTCTTCGTCGTTCGCATCTTCTCGGCCTTCTGAGAACATTTTTTACCACCGATAAACGTTGCTTCGGTCCAAGGTAGCTTCTCCGTATGCCACAGTCAACATTCGGAATGCATCCGCGCACTTAATTTCGTTTTTCACGCAAAATTTGATACAGGTTCTTTGATCCATTTTTTTTAATAGGTAAAAATCGAAGACGATCCAAAACACCTGCAAGCAAAGCAGCTGTCAACAATTAAGTGAACATTCAAAATGGCCGAGCTTGTCGGCATAAGTGAGAGACATGAGTACCGACATAAAGCTACAAAAGATCGAAATTCGAATATACGTAACCCGCGAAAATTCAAAAGTCGCGATACCTTTTGAGCACACCTCTTATAAAGGAAAGGAAGGTATTTATTTATTCCATCTACGCTCAGTAAGAGAATATTTATTATACAGGTTTATTACTTCAATACATTTTTAGTATATACAGTAGAACCTCCTTTTAGCGGACACCTCTCCACAAATAACAGTTTTGATTTACAAAATTACTATTTTCACAATTCAACAACTCTCCGGTAAAAAGACACCTCTCCCTAAAGGACACTTTGGCTCTGCAAATAGGTGTTGTCCTTTACAGGGAGGGTCTATTGTAAATATAGATAAAAATATAGAAAATCCAGGTTCCCGAAGGACTTAACGCTAACTACCCGATTAAAATATTATAAAAATGTGATATATAGAAATATAGTTTTAGATTATGTATTTCACTAGGTAGTTAGCGTTCTGCGCTCCAGCAACTTGTGGGTTATAAATATATCTCTGTGAAAGATATAATAAAAATATAAATCGTCAGATGTTGGCATCAAAACCAAATTAGGCATATCATGGCAGAGCACCATCTAGTGGAACAGAAAATGGGTTGGCCAAATATCATGGAATAGGTAAAAGCAATGTTTATTTGATTTCTGTTCAACTAGATGGCGCTCTACCATCTAAAAAGCTCATGTGAGCGCGGTCAGGATATGCCTAATTTGTTTTTAATCTATATATATATATATATGTTATTTAAAAAAGATATTTCTGTTTATTATTGATTATCTTGAGGATTGTGCTATGGTAATGCAGTCGTGGTTAAAATCCCGTAAGTATAATAATAAAAATAGTGAAGATTAAAAATAGCTTAAATTAAGCTTATGGGATATATAAAAACATAATTTGATAAAAGTACTGCCTGACTTAAGGCGTAAGAATAAAAAAAAATGAAAAACTTATTTACATAATTTACAAAAAATTTGAGCTGGCCATCGGGAAACAACAATAATAGGTTATGTAAAGTGAAGTCGCGATATCTCGTGGTATACTTAACAGAATATTTGAATCTATGAAATAATTTTAAATAAAATAATATTTTTATATAACATATATACAGTAGAACCTCTCTTCAGTTGACACCTCTCTACAAAGGACAGTTTTTATTTGCAAAATTACCATTTTTACTATTTAGCAACTCTCCGGTAAGAGGACACCTCTCCCTAAAGGACAATTTGGTTCTGTAATTAGGTGTTGTCATTTACAGGGAGGTTCTACTGTATATATCTATATACAGTAACTAGGTACATGGCAGAGAGAAAACTAAGATTTATTATAAAGCTATATAGTCTCACACATACACTTTATACTCTTTTGCCAGATGAAACAATGGAAATCGTTTATATTTCTCTACTAAACGCCAAGCAGTTACTGATGCTATTCGGACCACCCTAGATCCTAGAGGAATAGACAAGCTTATTGTCGATGATCAAGGACAAACCACCATTTCCAATGAAGGGGCCACCATCTTGAATAATCTAGACATTGATGCACCCCGCATCTAAAAAAAAAAGGCAATAGTATAATAATTTAATATCGCCATATTTATTAAAATCGCACGAATTTATTTACAATCACAATATTTATTAATAACTTAGAAAGAATAAAATAATTTACATAAATTTAGTTCGTTCGAATTTATATTACAGTTAAGACTTTGAAGGTTCAGAGTTATCTTCTTCTGTCCTTTGTTGATTTCAGGGAATATACAAATTTTTAAATAATCATCTTTACATTAAAATTGGAGAGTTCACTTGATATTCTCAATGAGGTAATTCTCCAAACATTGTATAACTTCGGCTTTTGTAGTAAAACTCAGATGTTTTAGCTTGGTTGCTTTTACGAACGTCTTCATTTTATCAAGCAATGCCTTTCTTTGTTCACCCAAAGAAACCTTTTTTCCGATGAGTAGAGAATATATTTTGAGTTCTTTATTCAGAACTTCAGTATTGGATAGTGTTTCCTTCACCTGAGTAGTTTTATGGGACAAGTATATGCCAGCTTGTTCTCGCAGGATTCCAGGACAAACTTGCGGTAGGTAATGGTGCTTTTCCCGATGACGGTCTTGTCCATATATTCAGTTTCAGCTTGGCAGTCGTCCCAATATTTTGATAGTGTCGGTTCTTCGGCAACGATCTCAGGCTTCAAGAAAGTTGGATTTTTTACGACCATATGCATGATTAGTAACTTTGCTATATCTAGGTGACGGTAATCTATGCTGTTTACATGAGCTCCTGATTCCAAGAGTAACTTGACCATTTCGACATGTTCACCAAATATAGCCAGATCTAAAGGTGTTAAAGACATGAGATTCCTTCTATTGACCTCAGCACCAGCTTCTATCAAGATACGGGCTGTATCAACATGGCCAAATTTTGAACATTCATGTAAAGCTGTAAAACCTATCCAAAACGTAGAATTTACATCTATTCCTTGTCTTATTAAAGAAATAACCACATTTTTTTGGCCTTTCTGAGATGCTTGTTGGAATCGAGATTTCATGTTTTCAGAATTAGTAACCTTCATTGTGAAAATATATCAATTATATATTCAAGAGTATATTTATACACGTTTTATATATTATGTTTATTTTATTCACGTTAAATAAAATATATAAAATAGATTCTGCTCTTTTTAAGCTAAGTTTTTGAGCATAAACAAAAGATGATTTTTTTAGAAAATAAAATATATATAAAAATATTTTCTCTCTGAAATTTTTTTTTTTCAATTGAAATTTTAAAATTTCAAATATTGAATGTTAAATATTTATTTTACAAAATGAAAAAATATCGTTAAAAATTATAATTTGATTAGCAGATGGCCTCTACTATGTCCTTGTATCTAAATATCATTTAGAAATTGAAATAATAGCAAAATCATTTTTTAAAATTGTATCAACAACAATAAAAATCTTTTATTGAAGACACTCGTCCCATTCAGGATTCTCCTAGATTGTTCCACAGAAGTAATATAACAATTACACAAAGCATTTGGAGATAAAAGCCTACCGTCATTCAAGTTGGATCCATCATTTGTCTTGCGTTTATTGTCTGTGAATATTAAGAAAGCTAATTCATTGGGGGATTGATTTTTACTACTTTGTCATTAAAACATATGGCGACATGTTTTTCAACCAATTTTTTTTTATTAAGACATTCCTTCTCTTCTTTAAGTGTTAAGTTCTCTTCTTACATTCAGTATGAAAATTTATCGCTAAATTTGTTATTGGTCAAAGTGCATTTTAAGTTCATATTATTTTAAGTAATAAAACATTATTATGTTTAAATATTTTGCAAATATAATTCTTACTTGGGAAACACAGCGCTTTACAGTCATTGTAATATCACCGTTGATGTAAGAAACCATTGTAGTAATGTATAAACAGTCATTGTAAAATCACCGTTGATGTAAGACTCCATTGTAGTAATGTATAAACAGTAGTTGTAAAATCACCGTTGATGTAAGACTCCATTGTAGTTGATGTATAAAATACTTATAATGAAAATAAAGTACAGAGTTTCTTGTATAATCCAACTTCATAAACTGGTACATTGCAGTTCTAATAACTAGAGGAATGTTTCTTTGTAAATTAGTGAAATCACTGTATCCAACAAACAACGAGAAGCCGATGTTATTAAATATTTCCTTGAGGCAATCATAAACTAATTATTTTTGCGATTTTTTTATTTCATATAATATAAATTGTATCATTGAAAAGTATAATATTAACTGTATATTCAGACCATATAAAATTGGTACAAACGCTTCAAATCAGGTAACTACAGCCTTGCAGATCAAACCTTTAGAGAACGGCCAATAACGTTGAAAGCTAAAGATCTTCATGCCATTCCTGCAAACAAGCCTGCATTGGCGTAAATATTCTGAGATTGATGTTTGTATAATCCATAATGTATAGGTACATCGACAATTGACAATTTAAACAATTTAATTTATTCTTCTAATCAATTGTTACAAGGTGGAAAATATATGATAAAATAGTAAATATATGGTAGATAAAATAAGGGGAATATATTACAGTTAAGCCTATCTATAGCACTCCCTCCAAATATCGCCTCCCTTTCTATAGCGCCCGATTTTAAATACGTAGTACGATGAGATTTACATTAAAAGTGACCTGTCTATAGCACCCCCTCTCTATAGTACCCTATTTTGGTGAGTCCCAAGAGGGGGCGCTATAGACAGGTTTAACTGTAGTATATAAATAGGTCTAGCTATATAATCTGTGTAATCTGAGTTCTTTTATTGTGGACAACTCTTCATGTAAATATTTTGAAAAGAGATAAGATAGAAAGTGCAACGGGCTTGGCTCTTTGGTTTGCTACCTAATTTCCCAAAATACCGCTTGTCACAGTGCGTATAGACTCATGTGTATATTGCCACGTGGAAAATTAGGGAAGACAAAAACTTGAGGAGGAAACAAAATTTATATCAGGGAAGGACAAACTAAGAACGGTAAACAAAAGATAAGCCACGAGGGAAATTTACAGAGTCGCAAGATATAAAATAAAAATGACCACTCTGTTAAATAAAAAATAATAAAAATTAAGAACTATGTTACATAAATTAAATTAATACATACTATGTTTCATAGCTTCTTCCCTATGGGAGCTGTGACCCACAGCTAGCAATTATTGTAGATACTGACGTGGATTTGACGTGCTTCTGCCAAGGATTCCATCGAAGTCTTGGAACTTTGTCCCTAGTACCTTTGCGTCCATTTTCTTGCGGCGTGAAGAGCGGCTTTGTCGTCGTATCGTCTATAGGGACATCGTCATCTTCAAGGGAAGTCTTGGCTTTAGCACGGCGGTGGAATCCTGATGTCAGTCTCCGAAAATGTAGTCACAGCACCCATGGCTTCAAGGTCTTCTCGGCGGTCTTCAGTTTGTCTTCCCTAACTTACCCAGCATCTCCACCAAAATGCCACGTGGAAAATTAGGGAAGACAAAAACTTGAGGAGGAAACAAAATTTATATCAGGGAAGGACAAACTAAGAACGGTAAACAAAAGATAAGCCACGAGGGAAATTTACAGAGTCGCAAGATATAAAATAAAAATGACCACTCTGTTAAATAAAAAATAATAAAAATTAAGAACTATGTTACATAAATTAAATTAATACATACTATGTTTCAATATTTTCAAGTCTCATTTATAATTATTTCATTTTAGACAGGGATATTCATGATAAAATTGTGAAAAGAATTCAAATTACAAATATTTTCTCACAATGAGTTTCTTTTTTATTAAATAAAAAACGCTAGCTTTCAAGCGATAATCGCACTTCAACGGGCTTACTAAAATATCGACTTTATCCCACCAGAAATATTTACAAAAAACAAACGCGCGCAGCGTGAATATATTTATAACTGAAAATTTTAAATTGGTTTGTAATTTATTTATTTTTTTAATAAAAAAGAAACTCATGTGAGAAAATACACTGATAGACAAAACTTAAGGAAGTTGTACCTTATAGCATATATATATCGGGATTCAGAAAATAACTCTGAGAGATATTTTCTGAATCCCGATATATATATGCTACAAGGTACAACTTCCTTAAGTTTTGTCTATCAGTTATATTTGTAATTTTAAGAAATGGATATATGCAGAATTTTATAGTTATGTGTATATATATTTGCATTGTTGGCCACGGAGAGCGGAATTAGAATGACAACTTTCTGACAGGCGCGTGTGAAGACATCGCGTGCTTTTTATTCAAAACTTTTCTAAATAAACAAAGTGTGTTTTTCCTTTTCGTGGCTGTAATTTTCGATAAGTGGATATATAGGGAGTAGCCCCTAAATTAAAAATGCATCCACTGCTGTGACTTTGACACAGCAGAGTTGAATATTGGGTGTATAATGTGGGGTAGGCTGCATATGACAGAAAGAGTCAATTAGCAGTCTAAGGCAATTCGGAAGTTTACACGCGAAAAATATGACTAGCATTAGTTGCCTAAAGAACCAGATTTTCTTCTTGGAATATTGAATATTCATGATATCAACCAATAATTACGCTATAGAAACTGATGCGCTTATTTTCTTCATTTTAAAGGGAATATAAAAATTCTATTTTATGTCTTATACCTGGTCACCAAAGTCTGCTAAAAGCTTGATATATATATCACTTACACTTTATAAGTTGTTTGAGCCAAATATAACACCTCTATGTGGTCTGGGAATATATCAAAAATCGATCACAAAAATTGAAAGTAAGCCTAGAAATTATTTCATTACCGCCCATATTATTATAGAATGCTGGCCGCTCTTTACATCACAGAAACAGCTTCGTTTGAAAGGAACAATACAATTTCTATTCTCTAATATATTCCATGCCACGAAGGTCAACTATAGGTCTGACATTTCATTAACTTACATTGCTAGCAGTAATGAAATAGCCTATAAAATTCCAGACTTCTACATGGTCTAGATGTATATTAAGAAATAGATCATTATCCCGTTCTACAAACGGGACTAAAACGATAATCATTTCTAAACCTCCCTTGTTGAAGTTTTACCCATATATATATATGTCATAATATAGGCTCTTCCAGGAATAATAAAGAAAACCTACAGTCAACCCAGAGAGAGAGGGCGTGTAAGGATTGGTCACTTGAGACAGCAGCGACATCCAAGAGGCGACCACAGGGGCGTTACTTGGAACCTCAGGACTAATTAAGACAGTTGGTGATTTTGTGTTCGAAACGAACGGTCGGCCGCTCAGCGGCGGCCGGGCCCAGCTCTATCCATCTCTCTCTGGTTGTCTAGGATTTCTCTACCAAATTGTGGTGTGATTATTTCTCTTTTCCCACATTATTATTATATTGCCACATATATTCTATATACAGTTACGAGCGTCATGCGTCATCTCCTAATCAACAATCAGTCATCAGTTTTCATCTCTGTCACCGTTTGCTTTTTTTTGGAATGGCGCTCTCCTATTGGTTGGCTACGAACACGCCTGTCCTGATATGACTGACCCTGAGATTTACAAATTATTTAATCTTTTGGACACAACTTTTTGGATAAAAATATCTTGGGATGAAGTTACACCCATTTTTTGTTTTAAGTTAATTAATGACTATATATACTTTATTTAAGAAATGCCAATGATATAAACAATATTAAAAAACACACAAAATGATTGCCCTTGTACATAAATTATTAAGCAACCTGCCTATAGTACCCCCTCTCTTTAAAACCTTATTTTGGTGAGTTCCAAGAGGGAGCGCTCTAAACAGGTTTAACTGCATATTGTCACGGATTTCCCTTGTCAAATAGATACTAGGAATCATGCGAAGCGCGGTTTTCTATCTAAAGTTTATTCAACATGAATGCCAAAACGAGCTTCTTTGATATAGTCAATTTTGGCTACTATTTATACAAAAATTATTTTATGAAAATTTATATGACAAATTGGAAAATAGAAAGGCAAATATTATACAGTGACAATATATTTAGAGTATAGATAAACAATTTGAGGAAATGTGTATTTTCCTATTCATTTTTATTTTACACTAGACGTATGACCCGGCTTCGCCCGAGAATTCCCCCGATGGCTTTTTTTTTTTTTCATTTGAAAAACTTTTTTTTTTTACGCGGAGTAATCCGGAATGGAATCAATACCCAAATATGGCCATTTTTTATAAGAATCGGTGGTTCAGTGGTAGAATGCTCGCCTGCCACGCGGGCGGCCCGCGTTCGATTCCCGGCCGATGCATTTTTTTTTTTACAAATTTTAAAACTCATTTATATTATCTCTCTCTATATAAAAGTCAATGTCTGTCTGTCTGTTTCGCGATAAATTCAAAAACTACTGAACCAATTGGTACCAAATTTTGCATGTCGCTTTTTATGAACCTGAGGAAAATTTTCGGCTGCATTTTGATTAGTATTTTTGGCTATTTCTTTTTTTCATTTGAAGAACTTTTTTACGCGGACTAATCCGGAATGGAATGAATACCTAAATATGGCCATTTTTTTCAAGCATCGGTGGTTCAGTGGTAGAATGCTCGCCTGCCACGCGGGCGGCCCGGGTTCGATTCCCGGCCGATGCATTTTATTTTACAATTTTTAAAACTCACTTATATTATACTAGCCGAATGACCCGGGCAACGCCCGGGTTTTACCCGATTAAATGTTTTTATTCAAATACTATTCGTTACAATTATAAATTGGCGCCGTGAATGTCACTCTTGTGAAACGTCCCGCTCCAAACTTTGTGTCTGAGAAGCGATATTTTTATAGAAAGATGATTTGGCTTTTGTTTTCTGCTCGAATGAATGTTTTTCTGTTAGAATTTTGTTCCTGCGTACAAAATAATGAACTGGTTTCACCCATGGTCTCTGCTTTTTGGAATTTTTCCCGATATAATTTTGTATCTGATAATCAAACATGATACAGCAATATCGTAATCATCATTTTCTGACTAAAAATATATAGTTTTAATAATTGATTTATATATATTTTTAAATAGCCTATCATCTTCCCCGTATTTTTTTTCCTATGTATGGAAATTTTGGTTTGAATTAGTGAACTACTGCGAATTTGTATACCGGACATACAAACCAACAAACAAACAAACAGACAAACATACAAACATTCATTTTTATATATATAGAGATATAATATCCCTATATATTGTCACGACCGTCTTTCCTCATCGGCCTCTGTCACGGATGCGCGCGCACAGAGAGGTCACGTGCTCGCCGGCTCCCTCGAGCCGGATTTGAACCAGCGACCTAAGGATCACGTTGTAACATCTACAGTCGGGTAAAACACGGGCGTTGTGTGCCCGGGTCATTCGGCTAGTAATATATATAGTCACGACCGTCTGTCGTGGCCTCTGTCACGGATATTGATTTTATTCAACTTATCGAGTATTTTTCAAGGGACCGGGAACAGTTCGGATTATTTTATTATATAGTCACGACCGTCTTTCCTCATCGGCCGGCCGGCCGCCTCTGTCACGAATGCGCGCGCATCATCATTATGATCATTGTCATTATCTAATGATAATAATAAATATTATTATTATCAACATATATAGTCACGACCGTCCTTCCTCAATTCTTCATGTCACGGATGCGCGCGCATCATCATTATGATCATTATCTTCTATAGAAGCTTCTATCTTTATAATTATGTATATTTACAAAAAGTCAATTCGCTCCCGCCTCTAGAGGTGAAAATGAGGGGTAATACCAGCTGACCTAATGTATATGTAAAGTTTGGAGCGGGACGTTTCACAAGAGTGACATCCACGGCTCCAATTTATAATTGTAACAAATAATATTGGAATAAAAACATTCAATCGGGTAAAACACGGGCGTTGCCCGGGTCATTCGTAGATTATAAACACAAGGTAACAAGACCACATCCATGATAAGGTACAATTTGGATTATAGATTATAAACACAAGGTAAAAAGACCACATCCATGATAAGGTACAGTTTGGATTATTACTATATATAGTCACGACCGTCTTTCCTCTTCGGCCGCCTCTGTCACGGATAATATACAGTTATCATCGTCATGCGTTCTTAATTCTGTCACCGTTTGCTTTTGGTTCAGTGGTAGAATGCTCGCCTGCCACGCGGCCGCTCCGGGTTCGATTCCTGGCCGATGCATTTTTTTTTTTTTTACAATTTTTAAAACTCATTTATATATTATAAAAGAATGACATCCACGGCGCCAATTTATAATTGTAACTAATAGTATTTGAATAAAAGCATTTAATCGGGTAAACCCCGGGCGTTGCCCGGGTCATTCGGCTAGTCAACTAATAAATAGTCACGACCGTCTTTCCTGGCCTCTGTCACGGATGCGCGCGCATCATCATTATGATCATTATCATTATCTAATGATAATTATTATTATTATATTATTATTATTAATTAATATATATAGTCACAACCGTCTTTCCTCATCGGCCGCCTCTGTCACGGATGCGCGCACAGGGAGGTCACGTGCTCGCCGGCAGCCAACGGTCGCGCGCCGCCGGCAGGGGGGGGGGGCATTACATCACTCAAGGTCACCTACGCGCCAACGATGACACGTGATCGTAGCCGTCCAATAGGAGGGCGCCGGCCATCCGTGATAGAGGCGGCCTATGACTGATTGATTAGGATTAGGATATGCATTTTTTTAAGGCGCCAATTTATAATTGTAACAAATAGTATTTGAATAAAAACTTTCAATCGGGTAAAACACGGGCGTTGCCCGGGTCATTCGGCTAGTTACTATATATAGTCACGACCGTCTTTCCTCATCGGCCGCCTCTGTCACGGATTATATACATTTATCAATGTCATGCGTTCTTAATTCTGTCACCGTTTGCTTTTGGTTCAGTGGTAGAATGCTCGCCTGCCACGCGGGCGCCCCGGGTTCGATTCCCAGCCGATGCATTTTTTTTTTTACAATTTTTAAAACTCATTTATATATTATACTAGACGAATGACCCGGGCAACGCTCGGGTTTTACCCGATTAAATGTTTTTATTCAAATAATATTCGTTACGAATATTCATTCTGCTCGAATGAATGTTTTTCTGTTAGAATTTTGTTCCTGCGTACAAAATAATGAACTGGTTTCACCTGTGGTCTCTGCTTTTTGGAATTTTTCCCGATATAATTATCTACTTATATATTTGCCTTATTCTGTCTGTTTGTCTGTTTGTTTGTCTGAAGCTCACGGATGGGATTTTTCATAACCATCGGTGGTTCAGTGGTAGAATGCTCGCCTGCCACGCGGGCGGCTCGGGTTCGATTCCCGGCCGATGCATTTTTTTTTTTACAAATTTTAAAACTCATTTATATATTATACAAGAATGACATCCACGGCGCCAATTTATAATTGTAACGAATAGTATTTGAATAAAAGCATTTAATCGGGTAAAACCCGGGCGTTGCCCGGGTCATTCGTATCTACTTATATATTTGCCTTATTCTGTCTGTTTGTTTGTCTGAAGCTCACGGATGGGAATTTTCATAACCATCGGTGGTTCAGTGGTAGAATGCTCGCCTGCCACGCGGGCGGCCCCGGTTCGATTCCCGGCCGATGCATTTTTTTTTTTTTTACAATTTTTAAAACTCATTTATATATTATACAAAATTGACATCCACGGCGCCAATTTATAATTGTAACAAATAGTATTTGAATAAAAGCATTTTATCGGGTAAAACCCTGGCGTTGCCCAGGTCATTTGTATATAATAATTGTATAATCGAATGCAAGACAAAATCACCGCGAATGTTTCTTTTTTTAAGGCAATTTCTTTTTAAGCCAATTATCGTTATTTATCGTTAATTTTTGTTTTGATTTTATTGAAAAAAAAACGATATGGTGCCTTTAAAAAATGATCTTTATTACTATGCAGTTTTCTATTTAGTCAATATATCGATTTAGTAGGTGAAATGCAAAAAAAAAATCGACATGATGAAATCTTTATGAAAATTCACATTTTTATTTTTATATTTTCAAGACACACACAGTTTGGGGCGGAACGTTTCACAAGAGAGACATCCACGGCGCCAATTTATAATTGTAACGAATAGTATTTTAATTAAAACATTTTAAAAACACACAGTTTGGAACGGGACGTTTCACAAGAGTGACATCCATGGCGCCAATTTATAATTGTAACGAATAGTATTTGAATTAAAACGTTTTTAAAATATATACACACTCGGGTAAAACCCGGGCGTTGCCCGGGCCATTGGTCTAGTGTATCTAATAATCAAACATGATACAGCAATATCGTCATCATCATTTTCTGACTAAAAATATATAGTTTTAATAAAAAAAAGTTAAAAATGTAAAAAAAAGTTAAAAATGTAAAAAAAAGTTCTTCAAATGAAAAAAAGAATTAGCCAAAAATACTAATCAAAATGCAGCCGAAAATTTTCCTCAGGTTTATAAAAAGCGACATGCAAAATTTGGTACCTATTGGTTCAGTAGTTTTTGAGTTTATCGCGAAACAGACAGACAGAAATTGACTTTTATATATATAGAGACAAGAATGACATCCACGGCGCCAATTTATAATTGTAACGAATAGTATTTGAATAAAAGCATTTAATCGGGTAAACCCCGGGCGTTGCCCGGGTCATTCGGCTAGTATAATATAAATATATATTATTATATCAACTATATTAATAAAATCAAATACCTAAACACTAATATAATACAATTTTTGCCATCACACACACTTTTTTCTTGTAGTTTATGTATTACTTCTGTATTGCTATTCTATGGCACTTCAATATTTATTATTGATATACTTTTAGTATGAAGGAAATTGCACCCAAGGGATTTCTCGGGCGAAGCCGGATCACTCGCCTATCCTTATCCTTCCTTATATATATAAAAATGAAATGCGAAATCGATGTTTGTTATCGCATCACGCAAAATCTACTGACTCAATCATTATGGAATTTCGCATGTAGGTAGCTGAAGATTTCGTTTAACATATAGGCTATTCAAAAAACTAAAAAAGTTAATGTGCTTTTTAAAAAAATAAAAAAACAAAAAGCGTTAGTTCCAGTCTTTTACCGCTAGGGCGCAGCACTGGTCGCGACAATAAATGAATTTGATTTTTTTAAAGAGCATCGGTGGTTCAGTGGTAGAATGCTCGCCTGCCACGCGGGCGGCCAGGGTTCGATTCCCGGCTGATGCATTATTTTTTAACAATTTTTAAAACTCATTTATATTATATCTTCTATATAAATGGAAATTTCATAAGTGGTGTTCGCTAAAAACTTTCGTTACTATGCATCAATTTCGACCAAATTTTCAACATTTATGTAAAACGAGATGGAGCAGGTTTTGCTTAACATCAAAATATTTTTCCTAACTTTAAAATACATAACTTTGCTGTTATCGATAAAATACAAAAAAAAATTTAGCAATTCATTCAACTCAATCGAAAAATATATTCAAAACAAGCAATTTTAAGATAACATCATATGTAAAACAGTCGGCCAAGAAAACAACAACGATATTACATCTTTCTCACATATTCACACACAATCTTGATTAATAATTAATGTTGAATATATGAATTCAATTTTAGACTTTAATATTTTATATAATATTGTCACTGAATAATTATTTTAAATATTCTGTGGTATATCATCATTAATATTTCCATAGTTATCACTCCTCACTATTCTTATATATTATTACTTTGTAAATAAATGGTAAGATATAGTTTTGCATAAATAAACTATTTTCAATTACTAAAATCGTATGTATTAATTTCTAAAATAATATAAAACCCTAAAACCTTTCTAACAGTGGTAGCAGAGCGTGGTTATAACTGAAAATCTAAAATCGTAAAAATAAAAATGGCTGCTGTTATGGAAGATATTTCGATTATAGATAAATTAAAAGACTCTGAAAATTTTGACATTTGGAAATTTCAAATTAACATTATTTTTAAAGCTAATAATTTAATTGAAATAATAAATGGTAAATTGTGTTTTAAAGATCAAAAGGATGAAAAAGAAAAAAACGTATGGATAATAAAAGATGCTAAAGCCCAAAAATATATTATTTCGAGCATCGGTAAAACGATATTAACACACATAATACATTGTGAAAATGCCAAATCAATGTATGACACCATATGCAGAATATTTGAAAGAGATGATGAACAATTAAAATGTAAGCTGCTACAAGAATTTCACACTTATAAATTTGATAAAAATGTAGACCTTGTATCCAACATAAGTAATTTAAGAAATTTGGCTTTTAAACTCAATAATCTAAAACAGAACTTTGATGACAATATTGTTATTTCAAAGATTTTAACAATTTTGCCAGAAGATTATAATTATTTTTGTACTGCTTGGGAGTCAACTGGAAAAGATGAAAAAACTATTGAAAATCTAATATCAAGATTGACCACTGAAGAAATAAGAAGAAATAGACAGAGCCAACCAGAAGACCGAGTGGCTATGAATGCAACAAAACAAAAGGTATGTTTTACTTGTAATAAACCAGGACATATATCTAAAAATTGCACCCAAAGAAAATTCTGCAAATTTTGTAAAAAAACTAACCATGAAGAAAAGGACTGTTTCTTTAAGAACAACAGTAAACCTGCTGCTAAAGTAAACAAAGAACAATGCAGAATATGTAAAAAGTTTAATCATAAAGAAAAAGACTGCTATTTCAGGAACAAAGAAAAGCAACCTCCCATTGCTTTCATTGCTGAACAAAGAGAAGAATATGATAAAAGATCATCAGTCACTTTCATTGTTGATAGCGGATCCACCTGTCACATGATTAATGAAGAAATGTTGCTTGATCATCAAAAAAAGTGTGATGTGAACATCAATGTTGCCAAAAAAGAAGAAGTTATGAGAGCAAAAACTTCAGGACAATTTAAGGGGAGACAATGTAACCTAAATGAAGTAATATTTGTGCCTGAATTATCAAAAAACCTTTTGTCAGTGAGCTCAATTGTTAACAACGGAGGAGAAGTAAATTTTAAAGGTGATAAAGTGACAATTTTGAAAGATGGAAAAAAAGTTCTAGAAGGAGATCAACTTGAAAATGGACTTTATGCTGTAAATATTGAACAACATTTTTCAAAGCAAAATGACTCGAACCTTACCTTACCAAGTGAAAACAAAACCCAAGAATGGCACAGAAAATTGGGACACATTGGAATGCAGAATCTAAGAAAACTTGAAAGTTTGGTTGATGGTATGGAGCTTAACAAATTGGAAAAACAGGAAAATGATGTGTGCGAAATTTGCATCATGGCAAAGCAAACTAGGAAGTCATTTGGAAATGAAAGATCTAGAGCTACCCGACCTTTGGAAATTGTTCATACTGATTTGTGCGGCCCAATAGAACCCTTAACACATGATAATAAGAAATATATAATGACATTTTTGGATGATTATACACATTTCTGTTATGTGTATTTGCTCAGCAATAAATATGAAGCAAAAGAATATATTAAAGAATATGTAAATGAAGTGGAAAGATTCTTAAATGCGAAAGTGTCAAAATTAAGGTGTGATAATGGCGGTGAATATGTCAATACGCAAGTTAAATAATGGTGCAAAATGAAAGGAATAATACTTGATTTTACAGTTCCATATACTCCACAATTGAATGGAAAAGCAGAAAGGTTGAATCGAACTCTGATTGAAAAAACCAGAGCACTTTTGCTGGATTCCAAATTAAATAAGGAAATGTGGGGAGAGGCCACAAGAGTCGCTGCCTATTTAATCAACAGAAGCCCTTCAAATACAGTACAAACAACACCAGCACATATGTGGTTTGGAAGAAAGCCTAATCTTTCTAATGTAAAATTATTCGGGAGTGAAGTGTATGTCAAAAAATTGGATAGTAAAAGTGAAAAATATTCACTTATCGGATACAGTGGAAATGGATACAGATTGTGGGACATGCAGAAAAGAAGGATTATAATTGCAAGAGATGTGGTGTTTACAGGAAAACTAACAAATGTAATGACTAGTGTCATTCAGCCAAGATACAGAGAAGATCTGGATTCTGAAATAGAGGAAAGTCAAGACACCAAAATGGAATTGGATACCCATGATAAACCACAGAACTCGACCAATTCAAGATATATGTTAAGGAATAGAGAAAATATCAATAGACCTGAAAGACTAAAAGATTATGAAGTGTTGAATTCTGTTTCTGGAGAAATAGGATTGTTAACATACAATGAAGCTGTAACCGGAGTAGACAAAGAAAACTGGGTAAAAGCAATACAGGAAGAAAAAGATTCATTGAAGAAAAATGAAACCTGGGATTTTGTAAATGCTGAAGAAGTTAAAGGAAAGAAGATACTCAGTTTTAGATGGATATTCAAGATAAAGGATGGTGGACATTATAAAGCAAGACTTGTTGCTAGAGGAAATGAACAAAAAGGACTAGATTTTGATGAAACCTTTAGTCCAGTAGTGAGTACAATTTCTTTAAGAATGTTGTTATCTTTAAGTGTTAAGAAAAATCTAAAGTTCAAAACTTTTGATGTCAAAACTGCATTTCTCTATGGATATTTGGATGAAGAAATCTTCATGTATTTACCAGAAGGATATGAAGATAACAAATTATGTCGACTAAAGAAGGCACTTTATGGACTACGACAAGCACCTTCAAAGTGGAATAAAAGATTTGAAGCCTTTTTGAAAACAAAAGGACTGGTGAAATCAAAATTAGAAAATTGCATTTTCAAAAACCAAAATGGAAGTTTAATTTTGGCTTTATATGTTGATGATGGAATGTTGTTTGGAAGTGATGAAAAAGAAATGGACAATTTGTTGGTAGAACTGGCGCAAGAATTTGAAATAAGAATAAGTAATAATCCTGAAATGTTTGTTGGCATGAATATCATGAATAAAGATGAGGGACTGATACTTTCTCAACATGACTATATAGAATGTGTTCTAAAAAAATACAACATGTTGGATGAAAAGCCGGTGACAACTCCAATTGTAGAAGGAGCTGTGAAAATTGATCCTATATTAGAAAACAAATCTGAAGGTAATTTTCCATATAGAGAAGCTGTTGGAAGTCTCCTATATTTAGCAAACAAAACCAGACCAGATGTTGCTTATGCAGTTGGTTATGAAAGTCGTTCGATGCATGAACCGACAAACCAGGATATACAAAATGTTAAAAGAACTATGAGATATTTGAAACAAACCAAAACTTTTGGACTTCACTATAGTAAACAAGATGAAGATATGGAACTTAATGCATATTGTGACTCAGACTTTGCTGGAGACATGAAAACAAGAAAAAGTACATCCGGATATACAATTTTGTTTGGTAAAGGACCAATAAGCTGGAGTTCAAGAAAACAACCAATTGTAGCCTTATCCACTACTGAGGCAGAATATATTGCTGCAGCTGAATGTGTGAAAGAACTCATTTATATAAAAGCACTAATTGAAGAACTTACAAATGAAACCATACTTGCTAAACTAAATATTGACAACCAAAGTGCAATGACTTTAATGAAGACAGGACAAATGAACAGAAAGACAAAACATATAGATGTTCGATATCATTTTTTGAAAGATCAGATAAGAGAAAATGTTTATGTTCAGTTTTGCCCAACCCAAGACCAAGTTGCTGATATCCTAACCAAGCCTCTGCCAAAGGAAACTTTTGAAAAACACAGATCTTCACTGCTACAGATGTTTTGATAGAGTAATTAAAACTCTAAAAGATGAATTCAAGAAGGAGTGTTGAATATATGAATTCAATTTTAGACTTTAATATTTTATATAATATTGTCACTGAATAATTATTTTAAATATTCTGTGGTATATCATTATTAATATTTCCATAGTTATCACTCCTCACTATTCTTATATATTATTACTTTGTAAATAAATGGTAAGATATAGTTTTGCATAAATAAACTATTTTCAATTACTAAAATCGTATGTATTAATTTCTAAAATAATATAAAACCCTAAAACCTTTCTAACAATTAAAACTAATCTTTAGCATTGTTTATTATACTTCATAATATATAATATTCGTTAGGCAAACTTTCACTCGGATAAAACCCGGGCGAAGCCGGGTACACATCCGCTAGTCTATATATATAAAATTGAATGTATGTGTGTCTGTCTGTCCTTTATGACTGACCAAACCACTCATTGGAACGCCATGAAACTTTGGGAAGTTATTTAGTATAGTACTGGGAAGGTTTCTAGCAAATAAAATTTTTGAAATAACTTTTCGACTAAAAATAATCAAGATAAATATTATAATTTATCTGTTATAATTCAACAATCTGCTCTAAATATTATCATGATGATACGATGATTTTGTAATGTAGAAAATTAGGAAAGACAAAATTCAGGATGACACGGCAATTTATTTGAGACAAGAATAATGGTACAATTCCAAGGCAAAATACTATTCCTTTAACTTCCAATTACCGAGGGAACCAATTAATATTGATTTTATTCAACTTATCGAGTATTTTTCAAGGGACCGGAAAAAAATGTTCACTTTATCAAGAGATTCGTTAGACAAACCTTTACTCGGGTAAAACCCGGGCGAAGCCGGGTACGTCCATTAGTATATAATATAAATATATATTATAATATCAACCATATTAATTAAATCAAATACCTAAACACTAATATAACACAATTTTTGCCATCACACACACTTTTTTCCTGTAATTTATGTGTTACTTCTGTATTGCTATTCTATGTCACTTCTAATATTTATTATTGATGTAATTTCAGTATGAAGGATATTGCAATCTGGGGAATTCTCGGGCGAAGCCGGGTCATACGTCTAGTATATAATATAAATGAGTTTTAAAAATTGAAAAAAAAAAAATGCATCGGCCGGGAATAGAACCCGGGCCGCCCGCGTGGCAGGCGAGCATTCTACCACTGAACCACCGATGCGTATAAAAAATGGCCAAATTTTGGTATTCATTCCATTCCGGATTACTCCGCGTAAAAAAAAAAGTTCTTCAAATGAAAAAAAAAAAAGAAATAGCCGAAAATACTGATCAAAATGTAGCCGAAAATTTTCCTCTGGTTTATAAAAAGCGACATGCAAAATTTGGTACCAATTGGTCCAGTTGTTTTTGAGTTTATCGCGAAACAGACAGACAGACATTGACTTTTATATATAGAGATAGAGATATTTGACTGGGAGAGAACTTAGATTTATTAGAAAATCTTATAGTCTTAGGCACACTTTATATTTTCACAGAAAATATAAACCTTTTATAGTATTTAAGCCTGATCATCATTTTTAATTCTTACAATGAAATTGCTGTTGCACTAGTATATTTACAAAACCATTAGAAAGAATAAATAAATTTGGACCATATCAATTTATTGTGCAGTTAAGACTTTAAATATTTACAGTTATCTTCTACTTTTACTTGTTGATTTCAGGGAATATAGAAATTCAGAAGTAATTATAATAACATTAAAATTGTGGAGTTCACTTGATATTCTCAATGAGGTAATTCTCCAAACATTGTACAACTTCGGCTTTTGTAGTAAAACTCAGATGTTTTAGCTTGGTTGCTTTTACGAACGTCTTCATTTTATCAAGCAATGCCTTTCTTTTTTCACCCAAAGAAACCTTTTTTCCGATGAGTAGAGAATATATTTTGAGTTTTTTATTCAGAACTTCAGTATTGGATAGTGTTTCCTTCACCAGAGTAGTTTTATGGGACAAGTATAGTGCCAGCTTGTTCTCACTGGATTCCAGGACAAACTTGCGGTAGGTAATGGTGCTTTTCCCGATGACGGTCTTGTCCATATATTCAGTTTCAGCTTGGCAGTCCTCCCAATATTTTAAAAGTGTCGGTTCATTGGCAACGATCTCAGGCTTCAAGAAAGTTGGCTTTTTTACGACCATATGCATGATTACTAACTTTGCTATATCTATGTGACGGTAATCTATGGCTATATCTAAACAATATATTCTATCAACCTTTTTAAAAATATCTGCCCCGCCCAAGATCAACAGCTCGACAGCTTTTCGATTGCCAAATGCTATAGCTGTGTGTAAAGGAAAACCGTCATCATAATCCATTATGTTAGGATGCGCTCCTTTCGAAAGTAAAAACATAACCATTTCTAAATTGCCCATTTGCACAGCGGCGTATAATGGGGTATATCCAATCATATCTTGTATATTAATCGAAGCTCCATTTCTTAGTAAAATGTCGGCAATATTTATTTTTTCTGAATGATGCAAACAGGTTCTGGAATAGGAATCTATTCTGGCATTTATATCAGCACCAGCTTTAATTAGAATTTTAGCGATTTCCTCATTTGGGGCAGTACAACATGATAAATATAAAGGCGTGGTGCCCCAACAATCTTTGCTGTTTACATGAGCTCCTGATTCCAAGAGTAACTTGACCATTTCAACATGTTCACCAAGTATAGCCAGTTCTAAAGGTGTTGAAGACATGAGATTCCTTCTATTGACATCAGCACCAGCTTCTATCAAGATACGGGCTGTATCAACATGGCCAAATTTTGAACATTGATGTAAAGCTGTAACACCGAACCAAAACGTAGAATTTACATCTATTCCTTGTCTTATTAAAGAAATAACCACATATTTTTGGCCTTTCTGAGATGCTTGTTGGAATCGAGATTTCATGTTTTCAGAATTAGTAACCTTCATTGTGAAAATATCAATTATATATTCAAGAGTATATTTATACACGTTTTATATATTATGTTTATTTTATTCACGTTAAATAAAATATATAAAATAGATTCTGCTCTTTTTAAGCTAAGTTTTTGAGCATAAACAAAAGATGATTTTATTAGAAAATAAAATATATATAAAAATATTTTCTCTCTGAATTTTTTTTTTTTCAATTGAAATTTTAAAATTTCAAATATTGAATGTTAAATATTTATTTTACAAAATAATAAAATATCGTTAAAAATTATAATTTGATTAGAGAAAATATGGTTTTACGGGCTACTAACCAAAAGTTATGATTTTTGAGCCCAAGCGCGATGTCAGGTGGCAAGGGACCCTAGGATCTGGCGGCAGGAGATGTCTCGCAGGGGTAGTGGAAACGTGGGGCAAGCAGGGGATATTATTTGATTAGCAGATGGCCTCTACTATGTCCTTGTATCTAAATATCATTTAAAATTGAAATAATAGCAAAATCATTTTTTTTAATTGTATCAACAACAATAAAAAGCTTTTATTGAAGACACTCGTCCCATTCAGGATTCTCCTAGATTGTTCCACAGAAGTAATATAACAATTACACAAAGCATTTGGAGATAAAAGCCTACCGTCATTCAAGTTGGATCCATCATTTGTCCTGCGTTTATTGTCTGTGAATATTAAGAAAGTTAATTCATTGGGGGATTGCTTTTTACTACTTTGTCATTAAAACATATGGCGACTTGTTTTTTAACCAATTTTTTTTATTAAGACATTCTTTCTCTTCTTTAAGTGCTGGACGTTCAGTATGAAAATTTATCGCTAAATTTGTTATTGGTCAAAGTGCATTTTAAGTTCATATTATTTTAAGTAATAAGACATTATTATGTTTAAATATTTTGCAAATATAATTCTTACTTGGGAAACACAGCGCTTTACAGTCATTGTAATATCACCGTTGATGTAAGACTCCATTGTAGTAATGTATAAACAGTAGTTGTAAAATCACCGTTGATGTGAGACTCCATTGTAGTAATGTATAAACAGTAGTTGTAAAATCACCGGTGATGTAAGACTCCATTGTAGTAATGTATAAACAGTAGTTGTAAAATCACCGTTGATGTAAGACTCTATTGTAGTTGATGTATAAAATACTTATAATGAAAATAAAGTATAGAGTTTCTTGTATAATCCAACTGTATAAACTGGTCCATTGCAGTTCTAATAACTAGAGGAATGTTTCTTTGTAAATTAGTGAAATCACTGTATCCAACAAACAACGAGAAGCCGATGTTATTAAATATTTCCTTGAGGCTTTATATCATCCCGATATTTTGGTTTGCAGATGTTGATATATCTCAGAACTGCGTCTGACAAATTGAACATAGCTTGTTTTTTTTTTTCAATTTTTAGTACTTTAATTTAGAATTTTATGGTTAACTAGACGAATGGCCCGGGCAACGCCCGGGTTTTACCCGAGTGCGTATATATTTTAAAAACGTTTTAATTCAAATACTATTCGTTACAATTATAAATTGGCGCCATGGATGTCACTCTTGTGAAACGTCCCGTTCCAAACTGTGTGTTTTTAAAATGTTTTAATTAAAATACTATTCGTTACAATTATAAATTGGCGCCGTGGATGTCTCTCTTGTGAAACGTCCCGCCCCAAACTGTGTGTGTCTTGAAAATATAAAAATAAAAATGTGAATTTTCATAAAGATTTCATCATGTCGATTTTTTTTGCATTTCACCTACTAAATCGATAGAGATAATTACATTTGCAACATGAACTTAGGTATATTGAATAAATAGAAAACTGCATAGTAATAAAGATCATTTTTTAAAGGCACCATATCGTTTTTTTTTCAATAAAATCGAAACAAAAATTAACGATAAATAACGATAATTGCCTTAAAAAGAAATTGCCTTAAAAAAAAGAAACATTCGCGGTGATTTTGTCTTGCATTCGTTTATACAATTATTATATACGAATGACCCGGGCAACGCCCGGGTTTTACCCGATTAAATGCTTTTATTCAAATACTATTCGTTACAATTATAAATTGGCGCCGTGGATGTCATTCTTGTATCTACTTATATATTTGCCTTATTCTGTCTGTTTGTCTGTTTGAAGCTCACGGATGGGATTTTTCATAACCATCGGTGGTTCAGTGGTAGAATGCTCGCCTGCCACGCGGGCGGCCCTGGTTCGATTCCCGGCCGATGCATTTTTTTTTTTTTTTTTACAATTTTTAAAACTCATTTATATATTATACAAGAATGACATCCACGGCGCCAATTTATAATTGTAACGAATAGTATTTGAATAAAAGCATTTAATCGGGTAAAACCCGGGCGTTGCCCGGGTCATTCGTATATAATAATTGTATAAACGAATGCAAGACAAAATCACCGCGAATGTTTCTTTTTTTAAGGCAATTTCTTTTTAAGGCAATTATCGTTATTTATCGTTAATTTTTGTTTCGATTTTATTGAAAAAAAAAACGATATGGTGCCTTTAAAAAATGATCTTTATTACTGTGCAGTTTTCTATTTAGTCAATATACCTAAGTTCATGTTGCAAATGTAATTATCTCTATCGATTTAGTAGGTGAAATGCAAAAAAAAAAAATCGACATGATGAAATCTTTATGAAAATTCACATTTTTATTTTTATATTTTCAAGACACACACAGTTTGGGGCGGGACGTTTCACAAGAGAGACATCCACGGCGCCAATTTATAATTGTAACGAATAGTATTTTAATTAAAACATTTTAAAAACACACAGTTTCGAAGGGGACGTATCACAAGAGTGACATCCATGGCGCCAATTTATAATTGTAACGAATAGTATTTGAATTAAAACGTTTTTAAAATATATTCGCACTCGGGTAAAACCCGGGCGTTGCCCGGGCCATTCGTCTAGTAATATATAAATGAGTTTTAAAAATTGTAAAAAAAAAAAAAATGCATCGGCCGGGAATCGAACCCGGGCCGCCCGAGTGGCAGGCGAGCATTCTACCACTGAACCACCGATGGTTATGAAAAATCCCATCCGTGAGCTTCAGACAAACAAACAGACAAACAGACAGAATAAGGCAAATATATAAGTAGATTTCTACGTTAAGACATTGAGAAAATTCAATCTTGTTTCTGCCCTAAGAATATAACCCGCGGTATAGCTTGGAATGTTTAAATATCTATATATATAAAAATCAATGTTTGTTGTTTGTATGTTTGTTTGTTTGTATGTCCGGTATACAAATTCGCAGTAGTTCACTAATTCAAACCAAAATTTCCATACTTAGGTAAAGAAATACGGGGAAGACGATAGGCTATTTTAAAAAATATATAAATCAATTATTAAAACAATATATATTCAAATTATTCTACCTAGCTCACGAACAGCGCCCTCTATCAAAGATTAGATTAAATTATGCTGATGCACACAAATAGATAATGCTAATAACAAACAATTATAAAAAAAAATATTATCTAAATATATATCACTCGGGTAGATATGCACACGGGTCAATCCCGGGGCGAAGCCCATGTCACCCGTCTAGTAGGCTTATAAAAGTATTATGAATTCTATTTAGTATCAAGGCTTGATCATGTTCCCAATTATTTTAGAACACGCCTCCTTTCCACCATTTCGAAAAATCATTTTCGAATAATTTTCATTGAAGGGAGTCGGTGGATGCAAGGTCTAAACCGTTGTTTTCGACCGCTACGACCCTGGTTTGATTCCAGCATTGAGCACTTTTTTCTGTGAAAAAAAAATACTTCAATGGCACCCGAGTCCAACCCCACCAGCGAGTTCCAGTAATCAAACGGGGCTCTGACACAATTGTAAGTACAAAGTCGAACTGCTTTTAAATGTGTAGACATATGATGCACTTACAGTAAAAAGCAGTCGGTAACTTCTACCCACCATGATTAACATGGCCGGAACCATGTGTTCTAAGGATAAGCAGGAAAAAAACTTTCTTTCATATTCAATATATGACTGTTCTCTACATGTTTGATCTGCAAGGCTGTAGTTACCTGATTTGAAGCGTTTGTACCAATTTGATATGGTCTGAATTTACAGAGATTTAATATTATACTTTTCAATGATACAATTTATCTTAAATATGAAAAAAATCGCAAAGAAAATTCGTTTATGATATAATTCCATAGAAAACATTTCTTTAAGAAAACATGTTTATAAATATATTATGATTAATAAAATGACTCTAAATTTTCATAAAAATATATCTCAAACGTAATATTGACAATACTATCCTATATTTCAAGAGATACGAATAAAATATTATTAATTATGTACTACAGTAGAACGTCCCTGGAAAGGACACCTAATTGCAGAGCCAAAGTGTCCTTTAAGGAGAGGTCTCCTCTTACAGGAGAATTGCCAAATAGTAAAAATGGTAATTTTAAAAATGAATACTGTCATTTGTGGAGAGGTCTCCGCTAGCGGGGTGTCCACTAAAGGGAGGTTCTACTATATTAATTAGAAAATAAATTCCAATATAAAATTGGCTCTGAAATATATTATTCTTAAGAGATTTATATTTAGAGTCTATAAAGAAGGTTTCTAGGTAAATTTTGTGAGAATGGTTCCTGTAAATTAGGAGTTTTCGATAAACAGCCACGTGGAACAGGAAAATTTTAATTTTTATATTAAAATAGATAAAGAGACTGATTGATGACGTGACCTCACCTGTGTATCTTGGAGGTGGCCTCTCATAAGAGATTTTGTATGAAATAAAATTTATTCAAAATAAACCAACTCTGGGAGGGATTGTTTAGTCCTCCTTTAGGCAGTATCTAAAGTGAGCTTATACTACATCTATCTTACCATATTGTTCTCATTAAGACAAGTCTATTTAACTCTTTATAAATATTTCTCAATCCTGTCAACTTGTATACATATTATTGGCTAAATCACATTTAATTTCAATTATTTAGTTATCTCTTGATATACAGTAGGACCTCCATGTAAAGGACAACACCTAATTTCAGAGCCAAAGTGTCCTTTAGGGAGAAGTGTCCTCTTACTGGAGATTTGCTAAATTATAAATTGTAATTTTTCAAATGAAAACTGTCTTTTATAGAGAGGTGTCCTCTAAAGGAAGGTTCTACTGTATTACCTTTCCATCATCTAACTTACCTTCTATATATAACAATTTTAGAAACACAATGTTCAATTATAAATATTTAACACTTGGTAGATATGAACTAAACCTTTTGATACAGTTCCTCCCTCACTACTAACCATCCCTACTAACGCAGGCGCCAACCCATCGTGCAGGAGTCAGAAGGTCGAGTGGACGTAGCAACCTCCGATGATGGGGAGGTCCAGGAGCTGAGACGGAGTCAGAGCCCGGTGATCTAGCTCAAGGATCTCAGTGACTCCCTTCCAGATCTTGAGCAGCCGGGAGCCAGGACCCGGATGGAGGGGGTAGAGCCGCTCTCTGTCAGCCAGAAGTAGGCGTCGCGACTTGCACACCCTTCAGACACGACAATCGAAGCTGAGTCCCGATGTTCATATATTTCCAAATAAATATTTTTATTCAATTCAATTCAATATATGCCTTTTTAATACCTGAATAACTAATAATATATATATTATATTTTTTAAATAAAAAAGATATTATTTCTGTTGTTTTGGATCATATTGATGATTATGCTATGGTGGTGCAGTCGTGGTTGAATAATCTTGAAATAACAATAATAATAGTTTTGATAAAAGATTGCTTTAATTGAGCTATAAGATAAACATAATTCTGTAAAAGTACTGCCTGGCTTAAGGCGTAAGATTTAAAAAAAAATGAATAACTTATTTACATAATGTACAAATGTTTTAGGTCGACCATTGGGGAAGAGAGAAAATATCTTTATTTTACGGGGCTGCTAACCAAAATGAATGATTTTTGAGCCCCGATGGACGCATAAAGCGGAATATATACAAAGCATAGTTGGAGGGGCCTGGGGATGGGTGGCCAGGGATCATCGCCAGGTGAGGCCAGGAGAGCCGGGATGTAGAGGAGGACCGGGGGGGGGGGGGCAGGGTGGTGATCCAGGGAGTTCAGGGGGTGGCAGAGACGGGTTCAATGGTGTTGAGCCCAGGGGTGACCGTGGAGAGCAGACAGACCGCAATGATTAAAGTATACGATTTTTAAGCCCAAAAGGTGTAGCAGGCAGACAAGCCGCAATGCACAGTGTCAAAGTATCAAGGTGCTGCACGCAACCAAGGCTGTTCAAAAAGGTTAGATTCCCTAGGCCAGGGGACCATTGGGGAAGAGAAAATATCTTTATTTACGGGCTACTAACCAAAAGTTATGATTTTTGAGCCCAAAATCGATGTCAGGTGGCAAGGGACCCTAGGATGTGGAAGCAGGAGATGTCTCGCAGGGGTGGTGGAAACGTTGGGCAAGCAGGGGAATAGCGCCAGGGTGCAGTGAGGCGGGTGCGTTGAATAGGCCAGGAATCCAGGAGAAGTGGCAGATGGAAATGGAGGCAGAAGGTCCTTGAAGCCTAGAACTTGAGGGCCCTAGACTTCAGGATGGGGCAGCTTGAGGCTCTCGCCTCGTGCTTGTCAGGAAGGCCCTGGGAGCAGCAGTTGGCACATTTGGAGGTGCGCTGGTCAGCAATGGATGGGCAGGTTCGGCCTTCATGGCCGTCTTCACCGCAGTGGAAGCACTTAGGAGCTCTGGTGCATTGGGCAGAGTTGTGGCCGAAGCCACAACAGCGGAAGCAGACGCGGGCGCGGATGGACTCCTCGAAGTTGAGGATTACTCCATCCACCACGATCCTCCCGCGAACGCCCAGGGCTCTAAAGGTCTTGAGGTCCACCTCGATGAAGGCGGTGCAGGTCCCGTTTCTGGGTGCAGAACGGTGCGCCACGCGCACCACCTTGTCCCCAGGAAGTTTTCTAACAGCAGCGGTTTCCAGGAAGGTCTCCTCAATTGTGGAGTTGGATGTCTCCTCATCCACTTTGAAGAGGCAGATCCGTGGCAGGATCTCCTTCTGCTGGCGGACCTTCATTCCATTCAACTTGCTGGCCAGGGAGGTTGTAACCTCAGGGATGGTGTCAGGATTGCTGGAATGGAGGACCAGCTTCCCCTTGGTGCGCAGGGAGGCCCAAACGCCTTGGGGGAGAGTGTGAGCAGCGCGGACTGTTTTCAGCATCTCCCTTGGGTCAGCCTGTGGGTCATCTGAGATGACCACTGTGTGGGCCGCCGATTTTTCTCCATGAAGGATCACTTGGGCGGCCGCAGGCTTGGAGACGTGGGAAGGCACAGGTTTTGAAGGACCATTCAGGTTTGTCCTCTTTGCAGGCGGGTTGGGAGCTTCAGACTGCTTCCTTTTGGTTGGAGCAGGAGCAGGCAGGGAGGAGGCAGGCTTCTTGGCAGGGAGAGCAGCAGGAGCAGGAGTGGCGGGCTTGATTGGGTCAATCTGGGAGCTGGTTTCATTGCAGGAAGGAGCAGGGCAGGTTTGAGTGCCGCGGCAAGCAGTCTTGGGCTTGTTGGCCTCCTCAATTTCGTCCAACTCTGCGAAGGACTCGAGGGTGTCAGTGAGGTTCTCTACATTGGTAGCGAGGGCCTTGATCATTTCAGTCCGCGAGGCGATGTAGCGGATCAGGTCCTCATGCAGGGATTTCAGGGCAGGATGGCCAATGGAGCTCAGGATGCTGCAGTTGCGTGAGATCACCATCTCATCTTCCCTCTCCAGGTCGGCGACGTTCACGATGCGGGTTGTAGGCTTGTAGGCCTTCTTTTTCTTCTTGGCAGGATTCATGTCAGGCCATCGACCATTGGGGAAGAGAAAATATCTTTATTTACGGGCTACTAACCAAAAGTTATGATTTTTGAGCCCAAAATCGATGTCAGGTGGCAAGGGACCCTAGGATGTGGAAGCAGGAGATGTCTCGCAGGGGTGGTGGAAACGTTGGGCAAGCAGGGGAATAGCGCCAGGGTGCAGTGAGGCGGGTGCGTTGAATAGGCCAGGAATCCAGGAGAAGTGGCAGATGGAAATGGAGGCAGAAGGTCCTTGAAGCCTAGAACTTGAGGGCCCTAGACTTCAGGATGGGGCAGCTTGAGGCTCTCGCCTCGTGCTTGTCAGGAAGGCCCTGGGAGCAGCAGTTGGCACATTTGGAGGTGCGCTGGTCAGCAATGGATGGGCAGGTTCGGCCTTCATGGCCGTCTTCACCGCAGTGGAAGCACTTAGGAGCTCTGGTGCATTGGGCAGAGTTGTGGCCGAAGCCACAACAGCGGAAGCAGACGCGGGCGCGGATGGACTCCTCGAAGTTGAGGATTACTCCATCCACCACGATCCTTCCGCGAACGCCCAGGGCTCTAAAGGTCTTGAGGTCCACCTCGATGAAGGCGGTGCAGGTCCCGTTTCTGGGTGCAGAACGGTGCGCCACGCGCACCACCTTGTCCCCAGGAAGTTTTCTAACAGCAGCGGTTTCCAGGAAGGTCTCCTCAATTGTGGAGTTGGATGTCTCCTCATCCACTTTGAAGAGGCAGATCCGTGGCAGGATCTCCTTCTGCTGGCGGACCTTCATTCCATTCAACTTGCTGGCCAGGGAGGTTGTAACCTCAGGGATGGTGTCAGGATTGCTGGAATGGAGGACCAGCTTCCCCTTGGTGCGCAGGGAGGCCCAAACGCCTTGGGGGAGAGTGTGAGCAGCGCGGACTGTTTTCAGCATCTCCCTTGGGTCAGCCTGTGGGTCATCTGAGATGACCACTGTGTGGGCCGCCGATTTTTCTCCATGAAGGATCACTTGGGCGGCCGCAGGCTTGGAGACGTGGGAAGGCACAGGTTTTGAAGGACCATTCAGGTTTGTCCTCTTTGCAGGCGGGTTGGGAGCTTCAGACTGCTTCCTTTTGGTTGGAGCAGGAGCAGGCAGGGAGGAGGCAGGCTTCTTGGCAGGGAGAGCAGCAGGAGCAGGAGTGGCGGGCTTGATTGGGTCAATCTGGGAGCTGGTTTCATTGCAGGAAGGAGCAGGGCAGGTTTGAGTGCCGCGGCAAGCAGTCTTGGGCTTGTTGGCCTCCTCAATTTCGTCCAACTCTGCGAAGGACTCGAGGGTGTCAGTGAGGTTCTCTACATTGGTAGCGAGGGCCTTGATCATTTCAGTCCGCGAGGCGATGTAGCGGATCAGGTCCTCATGCAGGGATTTCAGGGCAGGATGGCCAATGGAGCTCAGGATGCTGCAGTTGCGTGAGATCACCATCTCATCTTCCCTCTCCAGGTCGGCGACGTTCACGATGCGGGTTGTAGGCTTGTAGGCCTTCTTTTTCTTCTTGGCAGGATTCATGTCAGGCCATCGACCATTGGGGAACAACAACAATGAGTATTTATAGAGAAAGCGTGACCTCTGGCGGTCGATTTATACAGAGTATTTATATCTATGAAATTATAATTTTTTTTAAATGAAATATTTTAATATAACATATATATACATTCATGGACAACACTAAATAAGCTTCATATTTTGTAGAAGACAGAGGCAATATTGTTCACACTTGGTTATCTCGTGTGCCTTCAATAAAGGTCACTGTGTATTAACTTCCTTAAGTCTTGTCCATGAATGAATTTGGGGGGGAGTTTAATATATATCAGGCCTACAGGGAAAAAAGTATCTTTACAAAAACCTTTTTAATCTCAGGCTTTCGATTCCCTGGAGGCCTGTTATTTATAATCAATATTGTTAAAAGGGATTGTTTTATTGAATTATCCTACAGGGGAGTTATGAATCGGTCTAAATGGCCGAAATGTTGTCTGAGCTGGTGAAGTGACAGGGCCGATACATGCATGACTAGAATACAATAAGTGAGTAAAATATACTCGGTTAAACCCTGAACATTTTCGCGATAATTCGTCTATTTCAGGGGTCCATAAACTTTTGAGTCGTAAGAGACAAAAATTATAATTTTTTCATAACAGATGGCGCGCTAATGCATCATAATATATAGTTGTGCGGGTGGGATGATATTCATGACCCAAAAATAGTTTAAAACTGGTGTTGTGGCTCATTCTTTTCCATCACTGATAAAGTTCCACTAGGGCACATCACTAGGGCAGGGGTGTCGGCAACCTTTTGAGTCAGAAAAAAGTTAAAAAATCACATTTTACAAACTTTCAAAGTTGTTAAATAGCCGCGATTTTTTTTTCTTGCCAACAATAAATAATACTCGAATAAAGTTTTTATTTATACAAGTACTACACGCAGCTTCACATTCAAAGAGCCGTGGGTCCGGCGACCTGTCACTGGTTCACCAGTACTGGTCCTGCTGCTACATCAGGCCTCTCATCCGGGAAGCATTTACCATCATCGGGCGGCCCCCTGACCCGCAGGGCTGGGTCTTCGGGCATGGCCTAGACGTCCTGGCCATCCTGGCGTCTTACAAGACACGCATCTATAGGTACTTCCTCGGTGTGGAACTGAGGAGTGAAGACCTTGTCTGATGGAGGACTCTCTCAAGGTGGGGAAACCTTCCTTGCTGAAGAAATTTGTACACATACACAACTATATATATTCCCCTACATTTTATCTACCCTTTATTTACTATTTTATTATATATTATTCCACCTTTGTAAAAATTGCTTAGAAGAATCAATAAAATTGTTTAAATTGTCCAAAGAGCCGCATGTGGTTCTCGAGCCGCAGGTTGCTGACCCCTGGTCTAGTTTAATATATTCAATATTTAGCAATATATATATATGTCATAATTTGCATAATATCAAAGATGTATAATTTCTTTTCGCCAAAATAAGTATGTAAATATGTTAAGCTTGTGTTAAAAATGTAAATATGCAAATTCACCCATATATAAAAACTGTAAAAAATAAACGTGGCAGACATCGCAGGTGAATGCTATGTCACGTCGCGGGTACGCGTCTCACTTGACTTGAGATATTTCTTGATTGCATGCATAACGGTTGCACCCTTCCATTCGATCACGACATAACAAACAACAACAACAAAAGCCTTTATTAAGGGCCACTCGCCCTATACAGGATTTGCCAGTTCACAAGGGATAGGGAGAACACTGTGAGGCCTTTTTCCGGGATATAGTCTTGTGGAATCCAAATATCGCCATCGCTATATACCTATTCTTTGATATTTCATTGATCAGTGCCGGAAATGAAGGACAAAGTTGCCCCGTTTTATCATTTAGTTTTCGTCTTTCCTCAGACAGAGCAGCACAGTCAAATATGTAATGCAACATCTCCGTTGTTATTCCTGATCCACAGAAAGTGCATTTCAGGTCTTCACGCCTCAATAAAATCAAGTGGTGTTCTCTGAAAAAAATTGAAAGGGTTCTAAATTGTGCAATTAATCTGGTGATAGGAAAAGGGAGTTCAGTTAAGAAGTATTCTTCGGTGGTAAACGTTGTATATATGCCTCTATAGTGGGAATATAACTTTGATTGGGTTATTCTTGTTAGGTCGTTTTGTATTGTTTGCTCTATCGCAGTTCTTAATATTCCAGGGATAGCATTCCTTAGTGAATCAGGATCATTACAATAAGTAAGCCACGAGGATCCGTTATTATTAAGTAAATTGCTTAATTGTTTTATAAAACCGATGGGCGCACCTGTAGCACAGGATACTTGCCTCATTCTAATTAAACATATTCGAGGCAATCTATTTGTGTCCATACTCAGCACCCTCAGCCAATATTTCAAGGTCAATTTCAGAGCTGTTATTATTAATGAGACGCGGCCTGTTTCTGGTCTTATTATGTATCCTGGTGTATATCTAGGCAAATTCAAAAACCTACGAATAAATGTATCTTGTATATGGTCTAATAAATCTTTATACTCTGTTGCCTAAATTGGAGCAGCATACATCAAAACAGCCATCACAATTGAGTCAAACAGTTTCATTGCAGAGTTTAGTGAATTAATTTTTGATTTTGCCAATATTGGGGTTGTAGCATTTATTGCCGCAAGTTCTTTTCCTTTGAAGAAGTTTGCGGCTTGAGTGGTTTTAGTTCGATCACGACATATATATATATATGTTAAACTAGCGGATGTACCCGGCTTTGCCCGGGTATTACCCGAGTAAAGGTTTGTCTAACGAACATTTGTTAAAACAATTCTCTATAAACTTATTTAAAAATATATATATTTTTTGATAATTTGAAACTCGTAAATTTGAATCTCTCGATAAAGTGATCATTTTTTCCCGGTCCCTGTGTGCCGTGTCATCCTAAATTTTGTCTTTCCTAATTTTCTACATTACAAAATCATCGTTTTATCTAGTGAACATTTTTTCCCGGTCCCTTGAAAAATACTCGATAAGTTGAATAAAATCATGGTCGTTTATGGAAGATGGACGAAGTTCCCGGAGGTCATCTTGGGCAAGCCCCCGCGAGGCACAGCTGTGTCACCAACTCTGCCCCCGCGCGCCAGGACCTCTTGATCCCTCTGATTGGTCGGTGGGTACTACTGTCCATCCGGCCGGCGGTCGGACGATTACATTCTCTCGACAGGGGGTGGGGCAGACTCAAGCCTATCTCCGTCGCAAGGTGGCGCTGCTTGCGAGTTAAAGCTACAAATCTGCAAATAACTCTAAGGATATTCAAGATATTCAAGAAATTATTTTTCAGAAACCTTCCCAGTACTATACTTAATAACTTCCCAAAGTTTCATGGCGTTCCAATGAGTGGTTTGGTCAGGCATAAAGGACAGACAGACACACACATACATTCATTTATATATATATATATTAAGAAAAAGGCATCTCCTTATCGTGCAACTGAAAGTTGCTGATGGCTGGCGCCATCTATCGGAATAAATGATGGCGCCAGCCATCAGCAACTTTCAGTTGCACGATAAGGAGATGCCTTTTTCTTAATTTATGCACCTTATCCTAGTACAATGTTACATTTGTACTATTTTTTCACATATATATATATATCAACATATAGTCACGACCGTCTTTCCACCGTCAATTCCTCATGTCACGGATGCGCGCGCATCATCATTATTATCATTATCTAATGATAATAATAATAATTATTATTAATATATTATTATTATTATTATTTTATTATCAACATATATAGTCACGACCGTCTTTCCACCGTCAATTCCTCATGTTACGGATGCGCGCGCATCATAAATATGATCATTATCGTTATCTAATGATAATAATAATAATTATTATTATTATATTATTATTATTATTTTATTATTAATATATATAGTCACGACCGTCTTTCCTCAATTCCTCATGTCACGGATGCGCGCGCATCATCATTATGATCATTATCTTCTATAGAAGCTTCTATCTTTATAATTATGTATATTTACAAAAAGTCAATTCGCTCGCGCCTCTAGCGGTGAAAATGAGGGGTAATACCAGCTGACCTAATGTACATGTAAAGTTTGGAGCGGGACGTTTCACAAGAGTGACATCCACGGCTCCAATTTATAATTGTAACAAATAGTATTGGAATAAAAACATTCAATCGGGTAAAACACGGGCGTTGCCCGGGTCATTCGTCTAGTATATATATAAAATTGAATGTCTGTCTGTGTGTACTCTATAGATTCAAAAACCAATTCATCCAATCGCCGTGAAATTTTGGGATATTATTAGGTATATCCCCGGGAAGGTTTTTGAAAAATAATTTCTTGATTATCCCGAATATCCTTAGAGTTATTTGCAGATTTGTAGATTTAATTCGCAAGCAGCGACGATGATAACAAGTTTTTTTTTTTTAATCTATAAGTTTTATTATCACTAAGTTTATTATCTTAAAGATTATTTATCAAAAGATTTTCTACCTATTAATTGTGCACAAGTCAAAGTTAGTTTTATCATTTATCTACAACATATATATTGGGAGAATAGATAAAATGATGATTTTGTAATGTAGAAAATTAGGAAAGACAAAATTCAGATGACACGGCAATTTATTTGAGACAAGAATAATGATAATTAATATTGATTTTATTCCACTTATCGAGTATTTTTCAAGGGACCGGGAAAAATTTTTCACTTTATCGAGAGATTCAAATTTACGAGTTTCAAATTATCAAAATATATCTATTATTTTTTACTTATGTTATATTCAAATGACATTTATGTAGGGATAATTTTATTGTTAATTTTCATTTTGATGTATTGTATACATTTGATCATTAATTAATTATTATTTAGGTATTAAAACTGCCTTTTTGTTCAAAGACAGCAACGTTTGAACGGGTACAGCTAGGTGGAGCAGATAATCAAACATAAAGTTATCTTGCCAAGTATAGATTCAGTAGGGATTGGATGTTTTCTAGAATTGTTTTAACTAATGTTCGTTAGGTAAACTTTCACTAGGGTAAAACCAGGGCGAAGCCGGGTACATCCGCTAGTATATATATATAGAGCAATCCATTTAGGATATTTAAAGTAAAAGCATATTTTGGATCGATAAATTTATTAAAATTCAATATTTCGACGAGGCTGTTCGCTCATCTTCTCGGAAAAATTCAAAAATAAGCTTAGAAGGTTTTTGAATTTTTCCGAGAATAAGATAGGCGAACAGCCTCGTCTAAATATTGAATTTTAATAAATTTATTGATCCAAAATATGCTTTTATTTTAAATATATATATACAGGGTGTACCAGGTAAATTGGGAATTTCAACAATGGTATTTTAACTGAAATTTTTTTACAAGTGAAAATTAAAATATCCGAATGAAATTTCACACAGTAGTAGATAAAAGGATATAGTTTTTATTTATTCAATGTAGTTTCCATTATTAGCTACAACAGTCTCGAGGCGAGTGCGGAATGAAGCACAGGCCTTGGCGACGATGACCTTGTCCATTTGGGTCATCACCGTGTGAACTGCTTTCTTGACAGACTGGATGGTGGTATGAGGAGCTTTGTTGACATCTCTCTCAACAACGCCCCATACATAGTAGTCGAGGGGATTGCAATCTGGAGAATTAGGGGGCCAAATATCAGGACCCCAGTGACTAGGGACGTTAAGTGTCAGCCACGATTGTGTCTTTTTTGCCTTATGGGCTGGAGGTGAGTCCTGTTGGAAGACATACTTCCTTCCTGCGGCCACCATGTCCATCCAAGGCTTCATAACGGTCTCCAGAACATTGATGTAGGTGTCAGCGTTCATCCTAAGGCCCTTCTCAAAGAAATGGGGAGGCATGACATCACCTTCACTGCTGATAACGCCAAGGACCATTACGGAGGCAGGAAATTTCGTGTGCATCACGACAGGTATCTCTGAGGGGTCTTTACAGATCCAGCGATCATTCCTGGGATTTACCTTTTGGTCCACGTCAAAGTTCTTTTCGTCAGAGAAGAACCTTAGCATGCCAAAAGAGTCGTGTTTCAGGTTGTTGAGGAGGGCAGCAGCCTTTCCTTTTCTGTTATTCTTCATATTCTCAGTCAGCAACTGACCTTTCCGAAGGGCATAAGACTTGAGACCAAGGTCCTCATGGATAGTTCTGACAATTGTCATAGAGCCAACGTCCATTTCCTTGGCTATGGCCCTCATGCTTTTCCCAGGGTTTCCATCAATCTTCTCCTTGACATTTTTGACAAATTCTTCGCTTCTTACCCTGTCCGATCGACGCGAGTGCTTTTTCCTTGTAGCTATCCCCTCTTTGTTACTGTCGGCCTCATCAAACTGCTTCTTGACACGATAAATAGTGGTTTTGGGCAACTTAAGAAAATCCACTATCTCTTTGGGGCTCCTTCCGGCGCGCAGAGCAACGATGATGGCAGCTCGATTTTCAAATTCTCGGTTACTCTTCATCACTACACTGCGCTCACATGTACTGTTGCATTTTACATGAATATGGCTATGTAATGAAAAAAAAACAAGTTTTTAATCTCAAGTAGTTTTTGTTTTATGGACTGTCAAAGTTAGTCCCAATTTACCTGGTACATCCTGTATATTAGTTGTGCAGGAGGATGATATTCATGTACCGAAATAGACAAAACTGGTATTGTAGCTCATTCTTTATGATCATTAGTAAATTTGTATACTAGGATGATAAACAATGCATAGTTTCGTTGTACAATTTAAGGGAGAGGTGCCTCTTTTAGGTACATTTCTTTCTATTCTTCTTTTCGCATGTGTATGCGTATCGAAAGAGGCACCTCTCTCTCTTTAAATATATATATATCGTATATTTTAAACTGTATGACACTTCTAGTATATGTCACATATCTTCCAATTAGTTAGAGCCGATACCTTATAATATCCTACCCTTCTATTGAAATGTACACTATTTCTATTTACTACCACCCCATATTTTGTATATAAACTATTTGTATTTAAACCCCCTACGTGTATGTAAAACTAAAAATGTTGACGTCAAAATAAAGATCCAAAGAGTGTTCGGTCAGCTGGTGGCAGGGACAGAGGGGAGGAAAAAAATGCAACGCCCAGCCCATGTGGGGTCCCGAGGGACATTCTTATAGACGACCCCTGTAAACAGGACAGGTTTTGGCAAGGGGTCAGCAGATGTTCTAGGGTGTTTTTCTCGGCAGTCCGCTTCAGTCTCTCTCCATGTCTCGGTGATAGGCATCCAAGTTTGTGTCATGGCCTCTACCTCTGTCCCGTGGGCTGTTCCCGATCACTCTCGGTGCTAACATCCAGTCCTGCCTCTGTTTCTTGTTGTCCGCGTGTGGGAAGAACATCAACACTCGCCTCACGTACACGACTGCCAGCTTATCCATACGTCGACATTTGCAACAATATTTCATATATATAACTTTTTATTATTTTTTTAATAGAGCAATACATGAGTAAATATTTATTTTAAAAAGGCATATATTGGATCAAAATATCATTTATTTTACAAATATATGCCTTTTAAATTAAATATATTTATAAATAAACGTTCTTCCCTGATTTATAATATTATAAAATAAATAAAGCTTCCAGGGTTAAGTTTCTTGTGCAACTTTTTATTTTCAAGCTTTTGTACTTGTCAGTCTTTCAAACAGAAATAATGTAATATATTTTTCTCTCAATATATAATAAGTATTTAAAATATGTATATAATAAGGTGTATATAAAATTGTGTTTATTATTAAGTTGTTAATGTGGTAATCCTGTTGAAAGACTGACAAGTCTGAAAGCTTGAAAATAAAAAGTTACACCTGAAACTTAACCCTGGAAGCTTCATTTAGTTTATAATCTATATATATAAAATTGAATGTCTGTCTGTCTGTTTGTTTGTTTGTTTGTACTCTATAGATTCAAAAACCATACATCCAATCGCCGTGAAATTTTGGGATATTATTAGGTATATCACCGGGAAGGTTTTTGAAAAATAATTTCATGAATATCTTGAATATCCTTAGAGTTACTTGCAGATTTGTACATTTAACTCGCAAGCAGCGCCCCCATTGTGACGATGATAACAAGTTTTCTTATCACTAAGTTTGTTATCTTAAACATTATTTATCAAAAGTAAGATTATCTCAGGATGACACGGCAATGTGACACGGGAAAAAATGTTCACTAGATAAAACTATGATTTTCTATATGATATAAAAAGCCAAAAATGAAGAGTGAATGTAATATAAAAAGCCAACAATGAAGAATGAATGTAAGATAAAAAGCCAACAATGAAGAATGAATGTAAGATAAAAAGCCAACAATGAAGAGTGAATGTAATATAAAAAGCCAACAATGAAGAATTAATGTAAGATAAAAAGCCAACAATGAAGAGTAAATATAATATAAAAAGCCAACAATGAAGAGTGAATGTAAGATAAAAAGCCAACAATGAAGAGTAAATGTAATATAAAAAGCCAACAGAGTGAATGTAAGATAAAAAGCCAACAATGAAGAGTGAATGTAATATAAAAAGCCAACAATGAAGAATGAATGTATTAGTTTGATTAGTATTTTTGGCTATTTCTTTTTTTTTTCATTTGAAGAACTTTTTTTACGCGGACTAATCCGGAATGGAATGAATACCTAAATATGGCCATTTTTTTAAGCATCGGTGGTTCAGTGGTAGAATGCTCGCCTGCCACGCGGGCGGCCCGGGTTCGATTCCCGGCCGATGCATTTTTTTTTTTTTACAATTTTTAAAACTCTTTTATATTATCTATATATATAAAATTGAATGTCTGTGTGTCTGTCTGTCTGTCTGTGTGTGTGTCCTCTATGGATTCAAAAACCATACATCCAATCGCCGTGAAATTTTGGGATATTATTTGGTGTATCTCCGGAAAGGTTTACGAAAAATAATATCTTGAATATCTTTAATATCCTTAGAGTTATTTGCAGATTTGTAGCTTTAACTCGCAAGTAGCGCCACCATTGAGACGGAGATAGGCTTTTTCAAGAGGGGGAGTAATGTTAGGAGAGAGGAGCGCGTCTCGAGGCGGGTGCTCACGTGTCACTGTTAAAAACCTATTTGTTTTGGCTACATCTTTTCCCGTGGACTTAACGATAACTTTTCTAAAACTTATTTCAAATTTCATGTATAATTATTTTTACATCATTTAGTTTAGAAATGATAGACCTCCGGGAACTTCGTCCATCTTCCATAAACGACCATGAATTTATTCAACCTTATCGAGTATTTTTCAAGGGACCGGGAAAAAATGTTCACTAGCTAAAACGATGATTTTGTAATGTAGAAAATTAGGAAAGACAAAATTCAGGATGACACGGCACGCAGGGACCGGGAAAAAATGAGCACTTTATCGAGAGATTCAAATTTACAAGTTTCAAAATATCAAAATATATCTTTTTTTTAAATAAGTTTATAGAGAATTGTTTTAACAAATGTTCAAGGGACCGGGAAAAAATGAGCACTTTATCGAGAGATTCAAATTTACGAGTTTCAAAATATCAAAATATATCTTTTTTTTAAATAAGTTTATAGAGAATTGTTTTAACAAATGTTCAAGGGACCGGGAAAAAATGTTCACTAGATAAAACGATGATTTTGGAATGTTGAAAATCAGGAAAGACAAAATTCCGGATGACACGGCACACAGGGACCGGGAAAAAATGTTCACTTTATCGAGAGATTCAAATTTACGAGTTCCAAATTATCAAAATATATCTTTTTTTTTTAATGAGTTTATAGAGAATTGTTTTAACAAATGTTCGTTCGACAAACCTTTACTCGGGTAAAACCTCGGGCGAAGCCGGGCACATCCGCTAGTCTTATATATATAAAATTGAATGTCTGTCTGTCTGTACTCTATAGATTCAAAAACCATACATCCAATCGCCGTGAAATTTTGGGATATTATTAGGTGTTGGATCCTATAGTTAATAATTTCCTTAAATTCAATTTTATATATGAAAATTAAGTCAAAATCTTCTAAATTCAATTGTACAATATAAATCTTTAATATGTAAATTTTAAAGCAATCAACATGTATGTAAATTTACAGTTTGGTTAATTAATTAATAGCTTTTTTGTTTTCTCTCTCTCTCTACCACTAGTATCAAAATCTAAGTCAAATTCATGTAATCTAAAATCATGTGGTAGCTACTCCTAACTCTAAAAGCCAAAGAAAATAAAACAATTCAAGACAAGTGGCAAAGTGCTTCTTAGTAACTTTTACTGAACATTCATGCCACGAACATTATGGTCCCTCGAGCCGGATACTTTAAAAAATTAAGGTAAGCCATTTGAAAACTTAAAATTCTTAAAATAAAGTCATGCCCAAATCTGAAGTTAAAATTCGGCACAAATTCAACTTTATTATTCAGGAATTAAAGGATCTGGAATCAAAGAATAAAGCTATTGTAGAATCCAAAAACATACATAGATTAAAGCTATTCCAACAAAAAGTTAATGAAAGTGAAATTAGCCTAAATCAAGTTATCAACACATTATTAGAATCAGAGTTAGATGATAAACAATATGACGATTATTCAAAAGCCAAAGAGGATATTTTTAATATGTTGGTGTCTATTGAGGAAGCTTTATCTTTGATTGAAACCAAAGAAAATATTCATAGTGATAAACAACTGCCCGAATCCAATGTTAATTTACCTAAGATAAATTTACCCATTTTCAATGGTGATTCAGCCAATTGGCTTAGTTTTAGAGAAATATTTAACTCCACCATTAATTCAAATCAAACACTAACGGAAATACAAAAATTTCAATATCTAAATGCATCTGTTAAGGGTCCTGCGGAAAAGTTGATTCGGGGTTTCCCATTTCTGACAAAAACTACCAGCAAGCATGGGATACCTTATGCAATAGATTTAATAACAGAAGAGAATTGGCTTTTTCACAAATCAATAAAATATTCTCCATAAGGCCATTAAAATGTATTTCGGCTGGTTCTCTCTATGAAATCCTTGATGTTTGCAATGAAGGCATTAGAAATCTCTCAGTGCTAGGACTTGAGAAAAACACATTAACAGATCTAATCCTGATCAATTTTTTTGAAAAAAGAATTGGTGAAGCCCTCAGGAAAGAATGGGAATTAACCCTTCAAAATGAAGAATATCCAACATTTGAAAACTTTGTGAATTTTTTAGAAAAACATGCTAGAAGCCTGCAAGGTATGAGAATTCCTTTGTTCCAGGAACAAAAAACTTCTAGCAAAAATATGATGGCTCACGGCCTTTATGTCAACAAAGGTCAAAATTGTATTTTATGTCATCAAATTCATAAACTAAATGACTGCCATAGATTCATAAATCTTCCCTTGCCTAAAAAATGGGAATTAGTTAAAAAACATAAACTTTGTCAAAATTGCCTTAGAGCAAATCATGAGATATCCAAATGTCTCATCACATCAAGATGTAAAAACTGCAAGCAGAACCATCATACTCTTCTGCATGAATACAACTCTGAACCATACATTCCACAACCAACAACCTCTCAAGAGATGTTGATTTCAACAAATACCATCTGTAATGCGATGCCTTTGGAAACGGAAACAAATATTCTACTGTCAACAGCCCTTATTAAAGTCAAGGCGAAGGATGGCTCATTTGTGCTATGTAGAGCATTAGTGGACAATGGGTCCCAAATAAGCCTAATTTCAGAACAATGTTGCCACAAGTTGGGACTTGAAAAAAGGAAAAATTCTTATACACTAAAAGGTGTAGGTGACATTGTTGTCAACAGGACAACATCGCAGGTTGAAATAGAGTTCACCCCACATCATAATGATCAATTATTTTCTGCCAGAGCATTTGTGGTTGGGAGGGTAACTGCAGACCTTCCAAACTTCCAAATTCAGTCAGCAGACTTTCCTCATTTAGAAAATTTGCTCTTGGCAGACCCAGAATTCTATGTCACCAAGCCCATAGACCTAATTTTGGGTGCAGATACCTTTGTAGAAATAATTCTAGGTCATAAAACAGATTTAAAGCACCATCCTATAGCACTTAATACCAAGTTAGGTTGGCTTGTTTCTGGGAGAATCCATTCAACTATTAAGTCGAATACTTCGGTAATCAATCACTGTACCACTGAACTTGATTCCAGCATAAGAAAATTCTGGGAACTTGAAGATGTCCCAATTTCTAAGGCCCAGTTGGGTATAAAGAATGCCCCATCTCCAAGTCTACAAGAGTCCATTCAGAACTCTCCAAGTCTAAAGGAGTTCACTCAGAACTCTCCAAGTCTACAAGAGTCCATTCAGAACTCTCCAAGTCTAAAGGAGTTCACTCAGAACTTTCCAAGTCTGCCGGGGTCCATTCAGACCTCTCCAAGTCTACCAGACTCTGTTCAAGGGTCACCGTCTCTAACTTTGAGCCTACAGAGCTCCAAACACAACTCTCCAACCCCCTTACAAGTATCAGTTCACAGCGTGAAAGAGGCCATGTCCCCTTTGGTCGAAATGCCATCAAGCCCTGGGTGCTCCAAGCAGATTCCAATTCCTATAGAAAAAGACTCTATAGAGAGCCAGAACCGAGTTGATAATCTGCCATCCTACCCGATGAGCCCAGAGCAGAGTTACACTCTCTCATCGGCTTCTGTTGAAGATTTCAAGACCCAAAGTGGGCCCAAGTCCCCTACATCTCCCACCAGAGGTTCAGAGAGTTGCCGATGTTCTGGGGATTATACAGAGCCCCATATGTCTCAGAACTCCAATTTTTCATGCTCCTCTATAGAAGAATCTGAAGATAATTCAAGTAAATCTGAAGAAAATCTAAGTAGATCCGAAGATAATTCAAGTAAATCTGAAGAAATTCCAAGTAAATCTAAAAAGTCACGTATCTCTAAGTTAACTCCACAAATTACTACTAAACAAAACCAATTACTTCCTTCTGAATCAAGTCAACCATCCACTCCAGAACAACCTCTCGCTTCTCAGTCAAGTGAACCACTCTCATCTAAGAAAGAAACTTCGATTATTCCTAAGATAAAGCCACCACCCTATTATAGGCGAAAACGTCAACTTCCTGCTGAGAAAACTTCATGGGATGAACCAATTGAATCAGATATAAAGTCAAATTGGAATAAATTCCAAACTCAACTCTCGTGCCTAAAGGAAATCAAAATACCAAGATACCTGAACAGCTCATCTTCTGAAATAGAAGAATTACAACTACATGGATTTTGTGATGCATCCCTTATTGCTTATTCAGCAGTTTTTTACTTGAAAACTAGATTCAAAATTCAAAAGATCAAAATCAATCTGATAACCTCAAAAACTAAGGTTGCACCATTAAAGACCATTACAATTCCAAGACTTGAACTAAGTGCAGCATTGCTTTTGGCTCAACTGAATCAAGTCATTCTTGAATCATTTCCTTTTCAACCTGACAAAACCTTTTTGTGGACTGATTCACAAATCTGCATAGATTGGATAAGATCAGATGCCAGCAGATGGAAGGCCTTTGTTTCGAACAGAGTGTCGTCAATTCAAAATTTGACTCAAATCACTGATTGGTTCCATGTATCCAGTCAAGATAATCCAGCTGATTGCGCATCAAGAGGAATCATGCCTCAAGACTTGGTCAATCATAGAATTTGGTGGCGGGGTCCTATTTGGCTTCAAGAAAATAATGTTCGATATATTCCTTCTTCACCAACCCAAGTAAATCTCAATATCATTCAAGAAGAAGTCGGTGAGGGTCAAGTGTTGGATCAAACAACCTTAATTCAAAATTCAGAAACTATGTTAAATCTAGAATTCATTGAAAGGTATTCCACAATGACCAAATTGATCCGAATAACAGCTTGGTGTTGGAGATTCTACTACAATTGCCTCCTCTTTGATCCAATTCGTCAGAAAGGACCTTTGACAACAAGAAAATTAACAAAGGCAATTCAAGTCTTAGTCAAATCAATCCAGCAAGTTGAATTCTGCACAGAAATAAAATTACTGAAGTCAAACAAACAACTACCTCTGTCCAACAAGCTAACTTCTCTAAATCCCTTTTTAGACACTCAAGGACTTCTAAGAGTTGGAGGTAGACTCAAGTATTCCTATTTAAATGAAAATCAAAACTTCCCTCTCTTACAACCGAAACCCCCACGCCAGGAATCACTTATCAAAATTCTCTTAACTGAGAATGCCGACATTCCTGAGGCTATTGATGAGAATCAAGAAGATTCTTCAATTTTAGAAACCACTTTTGTCATTGAAGACGAAGAGTCTAACAAAGATATCGGGACTCCAAAGATTGAAATCTCCGAAGTTTCGGTTATTGATAAATCGGAAGGCAAATATTCGAAAGAACCAGTGGTCAGTGCAGAAGCTCTGGATAAGAAAGAACTGTGCCATGATGACTCAGCTCACCTCAATGTAGTTGAAGCTGATCTTAATCGACCTAAAGAGGCTACCAGTGGCATAATCAATGTTTATACAGAAGCTAATGAATCGTCAAGCAAAGAGAAAGTTGTACCTGTTGAAATTGTGGATACATCAACAAAGGATTATCTACAGAGCGGTGAAAAGGCTAAATTATCCCGCTGGAAACCCATCGATTCTCTATGCTTAGAAGACGTCAAGGAATCTGAAGACGACGATGAAAATTAGAGTTCATCGGCATATATAGAATGGCCAGAAATCTTGAAGAAAGAAGTCTTAAGACCCGAAGCTTTAGAAAAGGCAGTCAATCTGGAAGATTTTGAGAAGGCGGCAGAAAGTCGACAACTCTCCAAAGAACATTTAGAGGAATCGACCGAACAAGGCTCATGCATAAAGGCTGAATCAAAACCTTGGGAAGATCCTATTGAATCCGGCTTAGCAGCCGCAGAGTCTGATAATCCAGCAGTTCCCGAAAGAGAACTGGCCAACGAATCTGAAAATCTCATCCAAGATTCACCTCAATCGGATACTCAAAGATGGAAGCTGATTCCATTACCTTTCAAACAATGAGAATTGTAATCTTAGCTACATAGTCGGAATCAATTAGTCGAGCATCTATACTATTGGAACTCTTTTTTATTTTTATTTATTTTTATTTTTTTTTTTTCTGGTCATCTCTTCCCAGCCGGGGGAGTATGTTGGATCCTATAGTTAATAATTTCCTTAAATTCAATTTTATATATGAAAATTAAGTCAAAATCTTCTAAATTCAATTGTACAATATAAATCTTTAATATGTAAATTTTAAAGCAATCAACATGTATTTAAATTTACAGTTTGGTTAATTAATTAATAGCTTTTTTGTTTTCTCTCTCTCTCTACCACTAGTATCAAAATCTAAGTCAAATTCATGTAATCTAAAATCATGTGGTAGCTACTCCTAACTCTAAAACCCAAAGAAAATAAAACAATTCAAGACAAGTGGCAAAGTGCTTCTTAGTAACTTTTACTGAACATTCATGCCACGAACAATTAGGTATATCACCGGGAAGGTTTTTGAAAAATAATTTCATGAATATCTTGAATATCCTTAGAGTTATTTGCAGATTTGTAGATTTAACTAGCAAGCAGCGCCCCCATTGTGACGATGATAACAAGTTTTCTTATCACTAAGTTTGTTATCTTAAATATTATTTATCAAAAGTAAGATTATCTCAGGATGACACGGCAATTTATTTGCGACAAGAATAATGATACAATTCCAAGGCGAAGATACTATTCCTTTAACTTCCAATTACCGAGGGAACCAATTAATATTGATTTTATTCAACTTATCGAGTATTTCTCAAGGGACCGGGAAAAAATGTTCACTAGATAAAACTATGATTTTCTAATGTAGAAAATTAGGAAAGACAAAATTCAGGATGACAAGGTCCCTCCCGAAGTTGATCCACTTTGCCGCAGTGGGGGGGCCCGAGTCCGACTTCCAAGTCGTTCCGCCAAGAGATCAACACCACAGAGGTCCGTACGTCTGACCTCACGGACAATACAGCAGCTACTGGACATGCCTCTCAAATTTTAATGACCGATATGTCCTCACTTCTTTTTTCTAGATTTAATTCATTTTGTCTCCTCTCTAATTGTAAATACGCTGCTGTATCACCTCATAAGCATAAATAAAAAGGATGACAAGGCACACAGGGACCGGGAAAAAATGTTCACTTTATCGAGAGATTCAAATTTACGAGTTTCAAATTATCAAAATATATCTTTTTTATTTTTTAATAAGTTTTTAGAGAATTGTTTTAACAAATGTTCGCTAGACAAACCTTTACTCGGGTAAAACCCCGGGCGAAGCCGAGTACGTTTTATAAGTTTAAAGAGAATTGTTTTAACAAATGTTCGTTAAACAAACATTCACTCGGGTAAAACCCGGGCGAAGCCGGGCGGGTCCGCTAGTATTTATATATGTGCGTGATGTTCTAGTGTGTACAGTAGAACCTCCATGAGAAGACTCTCTTGCTAGAGGATACATTTCCATAAAGGACAAATTTCATCGCCAAAATTAACAATTTGTACCAAATAGTTGCTCACATATAAAAGGACACCTCTCTATAAAGGACATTTTGTCTATAAAACTAAATATTGTCTTTTTATAGGAAATTCTACTCGATTTTTTTATTCATATTTAATATATATAGAGTTATAATTTTTCTAAATATATATATATATGGCAATATAAGGTGGGAAGAGAAATAAGGACACCACAAGTTGGAGAAGGAACCCAGGCAACCAGGGAGAGAGAGAGAGAGACGGGCCTGCCACCGCTGAGCGGCCGTTCGTGTCGCACACAATCCCCAACTGTCTTAAAAGTCCCAAGAAGTTAACTGACGGGCCCCAGTGATCGCCCCTTGGAATGTCGCTGCTGTCTCAAGTGACCGGACTTTACATCCCGTCTCTCTCTGGGCAGACTCTAGGTTTGTTTTATTATTCCTGGAAGAGTGTATATTATGACATATATGTTTTTATTTATTTTAAATTTTAAAAAATAATAAAATATTGATTTTTTTTTTAAACATAGTATTTGTCATCAAAATGAGCTCATATGTTGTTGATTTAGCAAATATTTTACAAGTTTCGCTTCCTTTATATGATTTCAGAAGATATTTTTTTAAATAAATCGTTTAGAAGAAAATCAATGTCTAATATTAAAGTAAAAATTGTGGTAAGTAAATTTTGACTACTTTTATAAATCTATATTAACAAAGTTTAGTGTATCTCTCTCTTTCGATCTGAAAGCTATGGAAATTATGAAGTATTGTTAACCCCTCTAAATATTTATTTTTACAGTAAAGGTTCTCTTGTTCTTGTTCCAAAAGCACTTTATTAGGTACCGCTCAAAAAGACAACCTATTTTGTGATATTTACAACAGTGAATAATATGTGAAGGTATTGGATCGTTTTTGAAGACAACTCTTTCAGATTTATAAAATTAATTTATTAAACTTTAAACATTTTTAGATATAGAGAGAAGTAATTACCTCGTATTTAAGGCAACAAAAGAATCATCTAATTTACATACATCGTTCTAACCAGATTCAACTCGTGAAAAACAGACAACAAAGAAAATATTTATTAATTAAATGGTAGAGGGTAAGTTCATATTTTTTTGCAAACTTTCTGAAGCAAGAAAATGATTATTCTTTGAGTGTGAAAGCTTGTAAAAAAATAGAAACTTACCCTCTATTATTAATTTGTTTACATTCTTTGTCGTCTGTTTTGCACAAGTTGAATCTGGTTAGAACGATGTATGTAAATTAGATGATTCTTTTGTTGCCTTAAATACGAGGTAATTAACTCGTTTCTCTCTATATCTAAAAATGTTTAAATTTTTAATTTTATAAATCTGAGAGTTGTCTTCAAAAACGATCCAACACTTTCACACACAAAGAATAATCATTTTCTTGCTTCAGAAGGTTATTCACATATTAAACAAAATGTTAACGCGAGATTCGATCCACCAACTATTACAGTAAATTATTACCATAAATGCAGTATTATATTGAATATGCATTTAAATAGTTAACAATATGCAGTCAAACTTGGATAATTCGTAGCGCAAGAAACGAAAAAAAAAAATCGAATTATTAAAAAATTCGAATTCAAAACAGAATTTCTATTTATAGAAAATCTATGGACCAAGATAAATATTCGAATTAAAGACATTAGAATTATCCAAGTTTTACTGTATTTTGAAAATAAAGATATCTAACTTATACCCTGCTATAATATGTAAATATGTAAAAATATTTTGTCAATTCAATTTAAATATTAAGCTTTATTATGATGCATTAGCGCGCCATCTGTTATCAAAATTCGAAACTATTATAGACGCGTGTGATTCTTTTTAAAAATAAACAATTTCTACTGCCCTTACTGCAATAATGACCAGGCTCTCCCATTAATTTTTCCATTGCAGTAAGGACAGTAGAAATTGTTTATTTTTAAAAAGAATCATACGCGCCTATAATAGTTTCGAAAAAATATTAAGTTTAATACAATTAAAATTAACTTCTTGATTATACAACTTAATACACCTATCCCCCGATTTACACGGTACTTGTTTTACACGGTACTTGTTTTACACGTTTTCGCTTTTACACGGTTTTCCAAATAATTTTTTTTTTTATCGCACTATACTAAATGCTACTGTGATTGAACACATGCGCTGTGTACACATCTCACAAGGAATCCCGAGCTTATGTGCTGACTACATATTTTAACCTGTCAATGCATTTTATTTTTATTTCTGTGTACACCTATCCCCCGATTTACACGTTGTTCTCAGGAACGTATCTACCGTGTATATCGGGGGATAGGTGTATTGCTAATTCTACTGCCATCTATAGGAAAATATTGCAAATTTTGTCTCGATTTTTTTTATTTATTTTTAGAATTGGTTTATAGCCTTTTTACTTGAAATATCAATAAGAAACAACAACGTAGAGTAGTTTAGAACAAAATGTAAATACGGTTAAACCTGTCTATAGTTCTCCCCTCTAAATAGCGCCTCCCTCTCTATAGCGCCCGATTTTAAATACGTAGTACGACACGATTTGCATTAAAAGTGATCTGTCTATAGCACCCCCTTTCTATAACACCCTATTTTGGTAAGTCCCAAGAGGGGGCGCTATAGACAGGTTTAACTGTATCATCCAAAAATAAATAGTTGATATATTTTCCTATAGTTGTCAGAAACCCATTAGAAACATTCTGTTGTACAGCAGATGTTCTCTCTTTCTTTTTATATAACATACTAGACGGGTGACCCGGGCTTCGCCCCGGGATTGACCCGTGTGCATATCTACCCGAGTGATATATATTTAGATAAGATTTTTTTAAATAATTGTTTGTTATTAACATTATCTATTTGTTTGCATCAGCATAATTCAATCTAATCTTTGATAGAGGGCGCTGTTCGTGAGCTAAGTAGAATAATTTAAATATATAGTTTTAATAATTGATTTATATATTTTTAAAATAGCCTATCGTCTTCCCCGTATTTTTTTACCTATGTATGGAAATTTTGGTTTGAATTAATGAACTACTGCGAATTTGCATACCGGACATACAAACAAACAAACATACAAACATTGATTTTTATATACAGTGGACCCTCGGTTTACGAGCACCTTGGAGTGCGAGCTTTTCGCAGTACGAGCAAAATTTTTTGAAAAATTTTACCTCGGATTACGAGTGAAATTTCGCATTACGAGCAACTCGTGAGGTTGCCCCTCTTCGCCATTTCCACCTTTTTCAAAAATTGGTGACAATTACTACCTCTCTTGCTATAAAAATCCTATAACCACTGCAAAATGGGCCCCGTGAAGAAATATGTTGAAAGAGTTTCAATTATTAAAAATAAGAAATTAGTTTCGCACTACGAGCGTTTTGGAGTACGAGCATGGCTCTGGAACGGATTATGCTCGCAAACCGAGGGTCCACTGTATATAGAAGACTAGCCGAATGACCCGGGCAACGCCCGGGTTTTACCCGATTAAATGTTTTTATTCAAATAATATTCGTTACAATTATAAATTGGCACCGTGGATGTCACTTTTGTGCAACGTCCCGCTCCAAACTTTGTGTCTGAGAAGCGATATTTTTAAAGAAAGATGATCTGGCTTTTGTTTTCTGCTCGAATGAATGTTTTTCTGTTAGAATTTTGTTCCTGCGTACAAAATAATGAACTGGTTTCACCCGTGGTCTCTGCTTTTTGGAATTTTTCCCGATATAATTATGTATCTAATAATCAAACATGATACAGCAATATCGTCATCATCATTTTCTGGCTAAAAATATATAGTTTTAATAATTGATTTATATATTTTCAAAATAGCCTATCGTCTTCCCCGTATTTTTTTACCTATGTATGGAAATTTTGGGTTGAATTAGTGAACTACTGCGAATTTGTATACCGGACATACAGACAGACAAACAAACATACAAATATTCATTTTTATATAGAGAGAGATATATAACCCTGATAATCATATTCTCTAATTTTAAATTCGTTTTTAACATAGATTTATGTTTTATCTATCACACACAATTGATTTTAAAAATCTGGACATAAAGAATTAAACATGTTTCTGGAGATTGGTTTCTTTTCACTGTATTAAAGCAGTCCCAAGCTTTCAGGTATCTCTGTCCTTCTACAAAAGAACATAAATAAACGAATAAAACGTAATAATTGGCATCAGACGGCGTTTTATTCGTTTATGTTCTCCTGTAGAAGGGCAGAAATGCTCGAAATCTTGAAATTGCTTTAAAATAAAATGAAATGAATCTCCATGAACCTGTTTAATGTTTTATATATGTAGATTGTTTCAATAGAAAGGATCCATATATTTGCATAGTTTGTGTATTTACCTGTAAACATGTGTCTGCAGATTCCCAAGAACCTGGACAAAAACAAAAACCATGGTGTGGAGATACTCATTCCTGTGCGTCGTAAGTATTTTTTCAGTTTAAAATAACTACTTTGGATGCTGCTCTAAAAGAAGCATTACATGTAAACATATTTGCATAATGTATATGGTCATGTACATAAGGTTTTATTTATAATTATATTTTATATTAGTATCTTTGGCTTCGGAATCTTAAGTCCTTGAGGATCTTGTTCCTGAAGATGCTTCTTCTTTATTGTTTAATATTTAAGGTGGATTTTTCTATTTTTCCACACTTTTTGTCATTCTTGTTTAGTTAATGAAAGATTTGTTTCGGTTTTTAATTAATATTTTTCAATGTTTTTCGCATTTGTAGTTAGTAGCTTCCTTGAAATTAGGATTTTCCAAAGAAGAAAAATTCTAAAAATTTTCGAAGAATTTAAATGAACTTTTTTTTATTATGTACTAGCGGACGTACCCGGCTTCGCCCTGGTTTTACCCGAGTAAAGGTTTGTCTAACGAACATTTGTTAAAACAATTCTCTATAAACTTATAAAAAAAGATATATATTTTGATAATTTGAAACTCGTAAATGTGAATCTCTCGATAAAGTGAACATTTTTTCCCGGTCCCTGTGTGCCGTGTCATCCTGAATTTTGTCTTTCATAATTTTCTACATTACAAAATCATCGTTTTATCTAGTGAACATATTTTCCCGGTCCCTTGATAAATACTCGATAAGTTGAATAAAATCATGGTCGTGAATCTCTCGATAAAGTGATCATTTTTTCCCGGTCCCTGTGTGCCGTGTCATCCCGAATTTTGTATTTCCTCGATAAAGTGAACATTTTTTACCGTTCCCTGTGAGCCGTGTCATCGTGAATTTTGTCTTTCCTAATTCTATACATTACAAAATCATTGACACGGGATATCATTTAATGTTGTCTAAAGGGGGTTAAGAGAGCAGTCTCTTTCAAATGAAAAATGCTTTAATTAAGCAGATGTTTTAAGTATAATATATGAGAGAGGCAATCTTACAGGTTGTCGACGCTGTAAAATCCCCAGAGAGAGTGTTTTTGTAGCATCATGCTGTGACTCACACGATGACCCAAGGTCATCAGAAGCAGCAAACTAAGCCTATCTCCGTCTCAATGGCGGCGCTGCTTTGCGAGTTAAATATACAAATCTGCAAATAACTCTAAGGATATTCAAGATATTCAAGAAATTATTTTTCGTAAACCTTTCCGGGGATACACCTAATAATATCCCAAATTTTCACGGCGATTGGATGTATGGTTTTTGAATCCATAGAGGACACACACACACAGACAGACAGACAGACAGACAGACATTCATTTTTATATATATATAGATTCGTTGTGATATTTTCAATATTAAGATCTTTTCTGATCGTTTTTTTTTTTTGGATGAATCCCATAGTGCTGACGTGATTTTTCTTAATCAGTTTGTTTTCAAACATTTTAATTTCTTTTGTGGATGCTCTTATATGAGGTCAGAAAAATTGGGTGACCATAGATGAGTATTGGTTTTATGATTGTCGCGTGTAAAAGTTATTTTGCAATGAAGGGATAATTTGCTCTTTGATCCAAGTAATAGGGATTGTCGGTGTTGTACTGCCTTTGCCAGACTGATCTTATTATCGATATGTTTTTGAAAGTTTAAAATTCCCATCTAGGGTCATCCCAAAATACCAAATATTGTCTTTCCACATTTAATATTATCGTTGAAAAAATACCATAAAGATAGAGGCTACCTGGCTGGCATTCATAGTTCTTAAAATTGAAGATACTTCGGCCAATTATTTACTAGTCGAAAAGATAGTTTATACAATTTTTTTTTAATAGAAAAGAATATTGCATCACTTTTTAGGGATTCATTGTGACTCACCATTTTTTTGCACCAAATCTCGACAAAGATGCAGGCCTCTTGGAGCTTCATATGAAATATGTTGAATGTCTATGCAGAGGGTAAATTGGTGGTGTATCATCGATAAATAGGTAATGTTTCTTGATTTAAAAGGAATTCATTAATGTATATGTCGAATAAGGTTGTCCCAGTGACTGAACTTTGAGAGACTACAGCAAAATATTTTACTAACTGTTAACAATACGTTTTAACCTTTTTACCTTGAATTTTCATTTCGTTCAAAAGTTCATTTTTATATTGAATGAAAAGCCAGACTTCACAATAAGTATTGAGGAGACGATCTATTAATTTCTCTCTTAATTTTCTTATCAAATGTATTATCAGAGCGTCTTTCTAGTATCTTTAATGTATCCTTTTCAATCAGTCTTAACATATGACTCATCCAATTTGGGTTTTTTAGCACATAAATGAAGCATCTGTTCTCTCTTGCTAGTAATGACATGATATTTGTGGAACATCCAGTCCATGATGTTTTCAACTCACAACTACAGGATTATGTCTCAAAATTCCATCAACCTGATCTCATTGGTTTATAAATTCCCATGTTTCTCCTCTATATACTATACCAAAAACCTTTCGGAGTTTCTTTATAGATAAACTTATTGCGAAAGAGGTTTTTGATATTTTATAATAGTAAATCGCAACTTATTCTATATCTCTTCTTCTTCTTTCTCATCTTCATCATGACTGAGTGAAGTAGAATGCGTCTTCCTTTGTCATTAAGACTGGGAGTACTACTCAGTGGCAGGCCGACTTAGCTCCAAAATAAATGGCCGCCTCTGACATGAGGAACAGACACCATGTGCAGCTGCTACTAACATGGAATACAAACGCTGTTCATCCTGTATCCTTGGATCAGGAGCCCTTACAGGGTACTATCAGCATGGCCAACTGAGCCCAGGTTTTTTTTTTTTAGTGAGCTTGTTACTGCTCCCCCCTCCTCCTTTTTCATCCGGGCTTGGGACCAGCAAAGGCGGAGTTACATATATCTGAATATACTATACCATCAATGCTGCGTATATAATCAGAATTGTCCAATACAGTATTAGAGCTCTTAGAAGCGGTCTGGTGGGGTTAACCACTGATGAGCCAATCTCTCCCAATATATTTTTTCATCGCATTAAGGACAGTAGAAGTTTGTATTATGTATAAAAGAAACATTCGTGTTTTTAAATCTTTTCATACTATACCATTGATTGTAAAAAGTTTTGAAATTCAAAAATTAATCTATTTGATGTTTCAGGATTTTCAAGAAAACGGCTTTGCGTAGTTATGGCTCTTTACAGCTGCTTCATGCTCGGCCTTCTAATTTTCGCAGCAACACGTAAGTATCATGTTAACGTTCTTCTATAGTTTATTTACTATAGAAATGTATGTTGATTGTTTGTCCTATGATCATGTAGGGAAAAAAATGATAAAAAATATCATTGTATTGGGATGACTAGGCAATTTATTTTGATCCAAACAAGTTTTTAGTTTAAAAATAACTGTTTTAAAATCTACCATGGAATATTAAACTGGCGAAACCGCTGGGAGGGTTCACCACTGATGAGCCAGGTCCTCCCTTTAATTTTTCCATTGCAGTAAGGGCAGTAGAAATTGTTTAATTTCAAAAAGATTCTTACGCTTTTAAAATAGTTTCGAATTTTGATAACAGATGGCGCGCAAGTGCATCGTAATAAAAATAACTGTATATATATTTTAGACTAGCCGAATGACCCGGGCAACGCCCAGGTTTTACCCGATTAAATGTTTCTATTCAAATACTATTCGTTACAATTATAAATTGGCACCGTGGATGTCACTTTTGTGAAACGTCCCGCTCCAAACTTTGTGTTCTTTTTAAATATAAAAATAAAAATTAACATTTTCACAACGATATTTGAAAATTATATTATTTTGATTTTCAAATACTATTCGTTACAATTATAAATTGGCGCCGTGGATGTCACTCTTGTGAAACGTCCCGCTCCAAACTTTGTGTCTGAGAAGCGATATTTTTATAGATAGATGATCTGGCTTTTGTTTTCTGCTCGAATGAATGTTTTTCTGTTAGAATTTTGTTCCTGCGTACAAAAAAAGTTAACTGGTTTCACCCGTGGTCTCTGCTTTTTGGAATTTTTCCCGATATAATTTTGTATCTGATAATCAAACATAATACAGCAATATTGTCATCATCATTTTCTGACTAAAAAAACAACTATTTTTGCACAGAACCTGTCAATTTTATTTTTTATTGGCTAAAATCCGATAAATATATTTTCCAGATTTTTCTCTATGTCCTGTCAAAACACGTTTTGCATGTACATTAGGTCAGCTGATATTACCTCCCATCTTCACCGCTAGAGGCGCTGCTTGCGAGCGAAAGGGCAAATTTGCAACGCAATTTGCAAATAACTCGAAGAATATTCGGGATAGAGACCTGAAATTTTCACTAAGTTTTTCCAGAATCTACTCTATATACTGTTAAAATTTCAGTCAGATTAGTTACGTATTGTGGACGTGTATAGCCGACATAGATACATACATACATACATACACTGACTTTTATATATATAGTGATTGTCTCATGTTAGAATTTAAATTCTGATTTATTATTGTTAAATTAAGTTTTTTTTCAAGCGTATAGAGGTTAGAGTAGTTTGAATTCAGCTAATTTTATGGAGGATCTTTTGGCCTTTTATTTATTTATTTATTTACAAGAGAAGGAATCGCCTGACATCATTTTAAGAAGAAACAAAGTTAACGGCGACGTGTTTCTTTTATTAATGCTGTAAATTCGGCAAGCTTTCGGACTTTTACGTCCTTCGACAGGCAACTTTTCTCAAAAGCCTCTAGGACCAAATTTTGGTCGTAGAGGTACAGTCTGCACCACGCTGACGAGGGCCAACAGCCCGAAACGCGTTCGTGGTTGACTTTTCTCGATTAATAAAGAAATTGGGTTGGGCAAAAATCACGGAACAAGTTAAATAAACGTTTAGTTTATTTTTGTTCCACTAGATGGCGCTCTGCCATCTAGAAATACTCACAAGACATTTGTACTATTTTTTCTAATATAATAAGTTGTGAAAATAACGCTATCAGAAAATAATTATGGCTACCATTTTTTTTTTTTGCTTATCCCTAGTACACGTGGCACAGGCCATGATAATCATGGTGGGTAGAAGTAGGCGACTGCTTTTATTGTAAGTGCACCACATGTCTACACATGTGAAAAGCAGTTCGACTTTTCACTTACAAATGTACCAGAGTTCCGTTTGATTACTTGCACTTGCTAGTGGGGTTAGACTTTTGCAAGAATCAGGGGTCATTGGATCATTTTTTTAATCAGAAAAAAAGTTCCCAATGCGGGAATCGAACCCGGGTCGTAGTAGTCGAAAACCAACAGTTTAGACCATCCTTCCACCTACCTACCCTACCAAAGTAATAACAATATCTCTAAGTTAATTGTATTTTTTAAAAAATTCAAACATTTGTCAATTTTGGTGGTTAAAGTCAAGGTTGTTTTTTAGATTTGTTGAGGACGCAAACCGAAAAAAGATTCCAGGAATTGAATTCCACAAAAATTGAATTAGGTAAGTCAATCTTTAATTTAATGTTGTGTGTTCTTCTAGAATATACACGTTTGTATAATATCAATTTGACACTCTTTAATGTTGGTGGTATCTTGTCCACTCCATGGAAAGGAGGGTACCATTGCCCCGTTAGCCACATTTCAGAGTTCCCTGTTCACGGTTACCATAGCGGATCGGGGCTCATGACACCGTACTTCACCTTACAGGGCAGTCCCTTACTTGTGCTTCTTCTCCCGCCCGCCACGTAGAGGAGGACTTCTGGGCGGATACATTCTTTAATACAACCATTAATAACTCAAATTTATAATGCAAATCTTTTATTAAAACATATTCTATAGAGATTATCTCTGAAATCTCAAGATAATAAGAATACAGTAGAACTAACTCCCTGTAAAAGACATCTAATTGCAGAGCCAAAGTGTCCTTTAGGGAGAGATGTCCTCTTACTGGAGAGTTGCTAAATAGTAAAAATGGTAATTTTGCAAATTAAAACTGTCCGGTAAAGGGATGTTCTACTGTTTAATAAGACCAAATCGAAATTAAATAGTATACATAATAATAAATTTATAAATTAGATAGGTTTTAACCATTTTCTAGCAATTTAATTATTATTTTAAAACCCAAAACATTCAACTGATAATCGGTGTGTCTGCAGAATCCCAACTCAAAACACTCCAGGAAACGATGAAGGCCCGTGGGATCGAATATGGTAAGTGTGTTAATAAGTTCCCTTTGATTGTATATTTACTTATATACCATTCGGTTTAAAGACAGACACCACGTTGAAAAAGGCCGGCAGCACGAAACGCCTATGAGATCATTGATTAACTTTTATTTATTAGAAATTCTGTCAATGTATCTCTGCCCATCAAATATGATACATCAAAAATATCATCATCATTTTCTGGCTAAAATAGACAAATTAGTTTAGTATTTGGTTAACTTGAATTTTCCTTTGAGTGTTGAAAATGTGACAAAAACGCTTTCCAGATTTAACTCTATATCCTTTTTACCTTTTCAGTCAGATTGGTTGAATATTGAAGAAACGTATAAAAAACAAATAAATAAATATGCAATATGCAAATAAATATATTTACATACGTTGGGTTTTATATAGAGAGAGACGAGGAATGCTTCGAGAATTGTCAGTTTCTCCGAGGGTATTAAAGACTTTTATCTTCAATAATTAAGATACATACATTATAGGTCATTTTAATCAAAATTCATTTAGGCTAATTGAGTATTTTGAGTTATAAATTATCTTTTTAATCATTAATCTATGTGCTATAGAGGGAAACTTTTGATACCCATAAACAACCATTGGGAATCGCATTCAACCTTCATATATATATATATTAAACAACCATATATATATATATATATATCAAAAAAAGGCATATCTTGACTGTTATAACCTGCATCACGCTGACAAGGGCTAACAGCCCGAAACGCGTTCGTGGTTAGTTTTTCTTGATTTTTCAAGAAAATAGGGTGGCCAAATATCAGGGAACAAGTAAAAATCAATGTTTAGTTGATTTTTCTTCCACTAGATGGTGCTCTGCCATCTAAAAAACTCATGTGAGCGCTATTAGGATATGCCATTTTTAGATTTTAATACCAACGCCCGAACTATATTATTTTTTGTTATATATACTGTATAGAATAATACCCGTTCTACTAACGGATATAAAACGGCAGGAGTCGAAGTTTTTAGCCTTAAAGTGATTATGATGATTGCTACTATTTTTTTATTTTTTATAATCATTTTCGACTTTAGATGTGGACGCGTGTTAACATAATGATAATAATGATATATTTGTGTGCATTCTTATCAAATTAATTATAATTTAGTTTTATTTTTTATTTTATTTTTATATACAGTTTAACCTTTTTCTGTAAAGAACACCTAAATATAGAGTCAAA
>CP092877.1:61203935-61289506 GCA_030710605.1 Cordylochernes scorpioides | reverse complement strand
ATTTCCTAGTTATTTCTTCTTTTAAGAAGAAAGTTGAGCATTTGGGCTTAGATATCCTCAAATGACAATGGCTAGGAACTTACCATGGGAACCCGGATGACCTGGGACTTGGCCTCCCTGAAGAAAGTCCCCACACAGACACAGGACCAACCTGCTTCCACTCTCACCAGGATCTGGTGGATCTTGGGCTCATGGGAGTCCTGCCACACAGTCATATATTTCTTGGGACAAGTTACTACAAAGGTATAAGACCAAATCATTTTAAATGTATACCTTAAATTACCTTATACAGCAAAACCTCCCTTTAGTAGACACCCCGCTAGCGGGAAAAGTCTCTACAAAGGACAGTTTTCATTTGCAAAATTACCATTTTTACTATTTAGCAACTCTCCGGTTAGAGGACAACTCTCCTAAAGAACACTTTGGCTCTTCAATTAGGTGTTGTCCTTTACAGGGAGGTTCTATTGTATTACCTTATTACCTTGTAGTTCTAATCTATAATCCAAATTGTGCCTTATCTTGGGACAAGTTGGTTATAAAAGAAGCTAATTCTTTGTAAAATGTAATTTTCTCCAACGTAGCGACAACACACAATATTGATATAGTACCCATGATGTTGATAGTATCCATCAAGTCAACTTTTGGTGACTATATGGGTAAATATACTCCTATTTGAGATCTGCTGGTGAGCATCATTCACAGCTCATCTAGTGACTTTCAGCCCCAACTCATTTGTGATTTTCCTTTCTTTCTTTCTTTTTTTCATTTATTTTCTTTCCTTTACTTTCCATTAGTTAACATTCTTTCTAAACCATTTGATCTTATAATGTTTCCGAAGTAAGTCAGTCTTTGTTTACATACTTTGGATTTTAGGGATATACCAGGCTTAATGTCATTAAAGATTTAAATATTTGTCTTTTATCTGTCCATGGCACTCTGAGTAGCTTTCTCCATGTCCACATTTTTAAATATTTAATTCCACACTGTAACCGGTTGGCTTATCAAGGTCACATGAGAGTAAACAGCCAATCAAAGTGTGAATAAAAGAGGCATATATTAGAATAGATGGAATGATAAAGCACAATTTGTATTATAGATTATAGCTACAAGAAAATAAGACCTAATCTAAATAAATTAATAGTGTGTGACATTTCATTAATATCGTTGTTATCATCTCATCAGACAAAAGAACAATAAAATAAATTAATAACGAGAAAAAAAAAATTTGATGATTTTTAAAAATTCTTTTACTTGATGATGGTAACAATGCTGTTACTGAAACGTCACACACTATTAATTCATTTTGATTAGGACTTATTTTTTTGTAGCTAGGGTAGATGGATAAATATTCAATTTAAATTATTATAATTCAACCAATTTAAAATCTCAACCAAACTCTACTCTATTTTAACTCTGTATAATTCCCACCCAAACACTTCAATTCAACACTCCATTTTGGTTGCATTAGAGGTACAAAACAGAATCTTTGGGAAAAGCCAGTGCTTATTATAAAACAGCTCAAGGAGAATGGACTCATGGAATTTGTGTAATCTTTGCACAAGAGGAAAAGAAACAACAACAACAATAATTTAACACTCCTTTAGGATGATTAGGTACAATTTGGATTATATATTCGAAAAACACAAGGTAATAAGAGACCAAATTCAAATAAATAAATAGTAGGTGATGTTTCAGTAACAACACTGTTACCAAAATGTCACACACATAATTTTATTACCTTGTTGTTGTCTCTTATCCCCTTGTGTAAAGATAACATGAATTCCATGAGTTCATTATCTAATGGAATGGGGTGTAGGGGTGCAGCTTTCATTGGTTTGGTCATGGCACCATGATCCAGGCACACTTTGGTGAAAGTCTGACTTTGCTTGAAATTTGAGGCCGTTCCTAACATGGAAGCCTTTGTTGCCGACTCTAACACAAGTACAGATGCAGCTCCTAAGTATCCCTGGAGAGGGACCTGTGTGACTCTCTTGTGAGTCTTGTGAGTCAACCAAAAAAAAAGTTGAATCAGCTCTCTCACAATACTCACATGGTGCCTCAACTTTTTAGGCTCTTCGAAAGAGAAGGGACCAATTTGGTCCACCTCCACTTCAACCCAATGGTGGGATGGATCATTCTTGGCTGGAGTGGGATGGTTGTTGCCGCTGGCTCGCTTCAGGCTGGGAGAACACACCAGGGTTAGGTCTGCTGCCATTATTAGCTTAGCTACAAAATAGGACTATTATTCGAAAGGGAACAACAGTCTTTGATTTCCAGACTTGAGTCTGGTCATCTACAGACAATCTTCTTCTGAAGTAGAATGCATCTGCCTTTGTCATTTAGACCGGGAACACTACTCAGTGGCAGGCCGACTTAGCTCCAAAAGAAATGGCCGCCTCTGACATGAGGAACAGACGCCATGTGCAGCTACTCCTAACATGGAATAAGAAGGCTGCTCATCCTTTATCCCTGGATCAGGAGCCCTTACAGGGTACTATCAGCCGGGCCAGCTGAACCCAGGTTTTTTAATGAGCTTGTTACTGCTCCCCCTCCTCCTTTTTCATCTGGGTTTGGGACCCGCAAATGCGGAGTTTCCAGACTGGTTGTAAGGTTTTCCCATTATGTGATCTTTTGTCACATGAATTTGTGCATTTTTTTTTCCAATACATTTTCCCATTTCTTGATTTTTTCAGGAAGCCCCTTGGGCCAATCTTTATGGTCATTGAGGCAAAACTTTCACCACACTGACAAAGGCTAAGAGCCTGAAATTCGCACATAGTTTGCTTTTCTTGATTTATCAAGAAAATGAGTTAGCTAATATTATGGAACAAACTTCTATCAACGTTTAGTTGACATTCACATTTTTTATTTTATGAAATTCCACACAAATTATCTTAACCCATAAACAATATACTTCCTACATTTATATATTTAAGAAAGAAAAAAAGGCATCTCCTTATCGGGCAACTGAAAGATGCTGATGGCTTGCGCCATCTATTGGAATAAATATCAACTATTCATTAATTATTCCAGAATTGGTCAGATACCAATTCTTGATTTATATATTTTCACATTGAAAGTACATCAAAACAATGGTTTAGCATAATGGAGAGACTGATGATTCTAAATTAAATCAACTTCTTCTTTCTTATCTCCACTCAATCATATCAAGGTATAAAGCTTGTTGATGGTATCTGCTGGAGATGAGAAAAGCTTATCAATGGATGAGTCAATACAGTCAATGATGTGGTTTGTGGTTGAGAAAAAAAATTGACACAAATGAACACACCATATTAAATCCTGATTTAGTAAAGGAATTATTTCCACCCACATATATACACACATTGTGTAGGTGAAATACTGTAAGGATTCATCCAATGGCTGAAAGAACTCACCTTTCAGAGGAGGAGATGAGAGTTGCAAAGTAAAGCTTGCATTCGGTATCATTCCTGATGGCAAAGGGAACAAAAGGCTGTCTTCGTTTGTAGCCGTAGTTGTGATTGGCTGTTGAAGGCCTGCACAGACACCACATTATAGAATGTCTCCATGAGAGATTATTTTAAACAAATAGATTGTGTCTAAATATGGCCCCAACCCTGTAATTCAGTACTTAATAATAAGTTTGACTTGTGTGTGAGTTTACTAAGATTCCCATCATGGGTAAGATGGTTGTTGAGTTTTCTATGATATTATTTATTTATTAATTTATTTTCTGTGATTATGTATATATTGACCGCTGACTATCTTTATACATAATTGAGTTTTTTAAATAAAGTGTGAGTGTGAATAGTTTTGGTCGTGCTTAATTCTCTCTTTGGAATCACCATTGGGGTGTCGCCTGGGCATTGGAATCACCGTTGGGGTGTCGCCTGGGCATTGGAATCACCGTTGGGGTGTCGCCTGGGCATTGGAATCACCGTTGGGGTGTCGCCTGGGCATTGGAATCACCGTTGGGGTGTCGCCTGGGCATTGGAATCACCGTTTGGGTGTCCCCTGGGCATTGGAATCACCGTTGGGGTGTCCCCTGGGCATTGGAATCACCATCGGGGTGTCGCCTGGGCATTGGAATCACCGTTGGGGTGTCGCCTGGGCATTGGAATCACCATTGGGGTGTCGCCTGGGCATTGGAATCACCGTTGGGGTGTCGCCTGGGCATTGGAATCACTATTTGGGTGTCGCCTGGGCATTGGAATCACCATTGGGGTGTCGCCTGGGCATTGGAATCACCATTGGGGTGTCGCCTGGGCATTGGAATCACCGTTGGGGTGTCGCCTGGGCATTGGAATCACCGTTGGGGTGTCGCCTGGGCATTGGAATCACCGTTGGGGTGTCGCCTGGGCATTGGAATCACCATTGGGGTGTCGCCTGGGCATTGGAATCACCATTGGGGTGTCGCCTGGGCATTGGAATCACTATTTGGGTGTCGCCTGGGCATTGGAATCACCATTGGGGTGTCGCCTGGGCATTGGAATCACCATTGGGGTGTCGCCTGGGCATTGGAATCACCGTTGGGGTGTCGCCTGGGCATTGGAATCACCGTTGGGGTGTCGCCTGGGCATTGGAATCACCATTGGGGTGTCGCCTGGGCATTGGAATCACTATTTGGGTGTCGCCTGGGCATTGAAATCACCATTGGGGTGTCGCCTGGGCATTGGAATCACTATTTGGGTGTCGCCTGGGCATTGAAATCACCATTGGGGTGTCGCCTGGGCATTGGAATCACCATTGGGGTGTCGCCTGGGCATTGGAATCACCATTGGGGTGTCGCCTGGGCATTGGAATCACCATTGGGGTGTCGCCTGGGCATTGGAATCACCATTGGGGTGTCGCCTGGGCATTGGAATCACCGTTGGGGTGTCGCCTGGGCATTGAAATCACCATTGGGGTGTCGCCTGGGCATTGGAATCACCATTGGGGTGTCGCCTGGGCATTGGAATCGCCATTGGGGTGTCGCCTGGGCATTGGAATCGCCATTGGGGTGTCGCCTGGGCATTGGAATCACCGCTTGGGTAGTTAAAACCTATACAGTCCTCTGAAGTACGGCCTTTTTCGTTAAGGACAAAGGAACCTTAACAATGGTCATATGGGAACATCACTTGGTTACCAAAATTTAATGTTATTACAATGCTCCACTTTCCACACAAAAATAATTTTTAAAAGGCCAGGTGTTTGGTATTAAAATAAAAAAGGCATATCCTGACCACGTTCACATGAACTTTTTAGATGTTAGAATGGCTTCTAGTGAAACAAAAATCAACTAAACATTGATTCAACTTGTTCCCTGATATTTGGCCAACCCATTTTCTTGCTAAATCAAGAAAAATCCAAACCACGAACGTATTTCAGGCTGTTGGCACTCGTCAGCATGGTACAGGTTTGATTTATCAAGAAAATGGGTTGGCCAAATATGAAGGAACAGGTTAAATCAAATGTATAGTTGATTTCTGTTCCACTAGATGGCGCTATGCTATCTAAAAAAGATCATGTGAGCAGTCAGGATATGTCTTTTTTGTTTTTAACATCAACACCAGACCTTTTTTCTATTTTTAAATTATTTTTTTTTTCACATAGAGATATGTTTTGAAAATAGAGCAATCCATAAATAATCTTTAATTAAAAAGGCATATATTGGATCAAAATATCATCTACTAGCGGACGTACCCGGCTTCGCCCGGGTTTTACCCGAGTAAAGGTTTGTCTAACGAATCTCTCGATAAAGTGAACATTTTTTCCCGGTCCCTTGAAAAATACTCGATAAGTTGAATAAAATCAATATTAATTGGTTCCCTCGGTAATTGGAAGTTAAAGGAATAGTATCTTGCCTTGGAATTGTATCATTATTCTTGTCTCAAATAAATTGCCGTGTCATCCTGAATTTTGTCTTTCCTAATTTTCTACATTACAGAATCATCGTATCATCATGATAATATTTAGAGCAGATTGTTGAATTATAACAGATAAATTAGAATATTTATCTTGATTATTTTAAAGCGAAAAGTTATTTCAAAAATTTTATTAGCTAGAAACCTTCCCAGTACTACAGTACTATACTAAATAACTTCCCAAAGTTTCATGGCATTCCAATGAGTGGTTTGGTCAGGCATAAAGGACAAACAGACCACACACACACACACATACATTCATTTTTATATATATAGATTTTACCAATATTTCAGTTGGCTGAACACCAACTTTTATCAAGGTATTGTAACATATTAATGTGTGTCAACAACAAACTCAGCACCATTATAGGCAAAAAATATTTTTAAACTTAATTCTATTGACGTTATGTGGCGCTGAGTTTGTTGTTGACACATATTAATATGTTATAACACCTTGATAGAGGTTGGCGTTCAGCCAACTGAAATATTGGTAAAATAAATGATATTTTGATCCAATATATGTCACTTTAATTAATAGAGATATGTGAGGAGTCAGATAATGGAGGAGGGAAGAGCCATATACCCACCCATCAGAGAGGTCTTCCATCCAAGTGTTCATGATGACCTTCCAGAGGTCCAGCATAGTGCTGGTGATGTTGAAGTCCAGGGTCTCCTTGGCTGGATCACAGCCGGGTGGGTGGGTCCTGTCATCCTATGTTGTGGGGGGACTTACCATCCACTGCCACCTCCAGTCTGGGCACCCCCTCTGGTACTGGCTTCAGGGCCCATCTCACCTCACACCTGTACATACACCCCTCATATATATATATATACAGTAAAGTTTTGTACAGTATAACCTCTTATAAATACCATAGAAACTTGTGGTCTCTCTCATTAGAGAAAGGGGTTATTAGGTCATTTTTGTACCTAGTAGGGGTGTGTTACTAATCATGCTGTTGTTGTTTCTCATGAGACTACTCTTTTATCACCCAACCACATTTAAATAAGCAACTGGCGACATAGGTGAAGTCGTATATCAGAGGGCAAAAAGACATGACTAACTTCCAGTGCTCCAGGTTACATTAAAAGAGAGAGAGAGAGAATAAGCTACCTAAATTATAGCAGTAGCTGGTTTAATTTATCAGAAACATTTCTTTTATCACCCAACCATATTTAACTAGACAACTGACAACACATGTCCCAGGAGAGGTGGTATATCAGAGGACAAGAAGCCATGACTTACCTCCAGGGCTCCAGGAACATGGGTTGCATCAAGAGAGAGGGAGAATAAACTACCTAAATTAGCAGCAGCTGGTTTAACTTATCAGTGACTATCCTTTATCACCCAACCACATTTAACTAGACAACTGGTGACACCATGTCCCAGGAGAGATGGTATATCAGAGGGCAAGAAGCCATGACCCACCTCCAGGGCTCCAGGAAGGGTTCCCATCCAGACAGGGCACGGTTGTAGTACTCCCCGATGAGGTTGAAGTGGGAGTAGCTCAGGCAGTGACTGGGGAAGGACTGCCGAACCAGCAAATCTGCCACACCAACCTTCACTCTCAACTCCAGGGCAAACTAGAGGTGGCATTTAAAACACAACCCAGGACAGAGCTGCTGTTCTAATAGGCTGCTTCAATGGTCTCTGATTCTTTTACATGTCCAATCCCACCAGCGAATGCAATTAACCAATGGTAGCTCAGAACCTTATAGATGCTAGCAACAGAGCTGTTATATACATGTGTAGACATCTGGTGATAATGCACTAGAGTAAATACATATGTAGACATCTATTGATGATGCATCTACAGTAAATGGAGTTGCAAACCTCTCCCCACCATATTTATTATGGCATGCATTCCACATCTACCTGGGATGATATAAGAAGAGATATATCCAATCAAGTCATTAATAGACATATAAAAGAATAGGGTCTGCATGTTTGTAAACTGGCTTAAACAAATCAACTGAGGAGTTATAAATAAAACCTGGTATTAGCACATTACTAACAGGCCAGGTATCTTGTCCATAGCATTAAATAGAATACAAGTGAAAACTATTGAGAAATTTTACCGCAGCATGTTAATGCTGTGTTTGCTCAACTTCTTGAAGTAGAGGAGAGCTTCAGATCCTGAACTCTAAAATAGAATCTTCAAGTGATGGCTTAGCATTAACATGCTGTGGTAAAATTTTGATGCTAAGCCATCACTTGAAGATTCTATTTTTAAGAGTTCAGGATCTGAAGCTCTCCTCTACTTCAAGAAGTTGAGAAAACAGCATTAACATGCTGTGGTAAAATTTCTCATTCAGTACTTTTGTCTGAAGATGGTAACAACACTGTTACCAAACGTCACACAAAGTGAAAACTATATATCCTCCTTTCTATATTGTGTGATCTCTTGCCATAGAATTCAATAAAGGAAAGGTACAGAGAAAGTTCAAAGAGGAACCAGAAGTTGTTTTTACTTGGTGGTGCCACAAAACAATGACTACTATTATGTAATCACACTGTATTTATATAAGCAATGATTTTTAAAGAGCGGGAGGGGGGGGGGGGTTAGGTACCAGAGAATGATTTCAATATACAGTATAACCTCCCAGTAAAGGACACCTAATTGCAGAGCCAAAGTGTCCTTTAGGGAGAGGTGTCCTCTTACTGGAGAGTTACTAAATAGTAAAAATGGAAAATTTGTAAATGAAAACAGTCCTTTGTAGAAAGGTGTCCTCTAGCACGAAAGTCTTCTCATGGAAGTTCTACTGCATTTATTGTTGTAGAAAAATAATAAAAATAACTATTTTCATTTAAATGGGCTCTCTGGTTAGCTTGCCTTTTAACCATCAACTTTGGCACAAATGCTCACAGGCTAAATGAAGTTCCATCTTTGAGGCAGTTACATTCTTCCCCACAATAGAGCAAGCATCCATCCTACCTGTAAGGGTGAGTTCCAGAAGGGGCACGTCGGAGTCCCTGCAGTCATCAATGATTGTGAAGGATCCGTTAGCTAGACGGACCTCCAGGGCATCCAGGGGCATGGAGGAGGCCGGGGCTGAGTCCTGCCAGGGGATGGAAATACTGGCTAGCTGCCAGTCCGGAGGTGGCTGGGTCTCCTGGCTGGATTCTGCCACAGCATGTCTTTGAACACTCTGAGGGGGGAAGTCACTTTATGTATAGATGTATATGTAAAAATATTGTTGTATGAAAAAACAATAGAAAAATAAAAAGATCAGGTGTTGATATTAAAAATAATGAAGGCATATCCTGACCAGGAGCACATGTGCTTTTATAATAGACAGCATCAAACGACACTAACAAGATTTAGAACAGGCCATCTCAAGCCATTGAAGATTGAAAATAATAACAAAATCTACACCACTTGCCCAAAATGTAGCTTGGCACCTGCAGCTCCAGAACACATTTTGGCTTGCATTAGATGCACTTAACAGGACCTTTGGGAGAGGCCACTGCTTATCATAAAGCAGCTTGAGAAGCATGAACTCATGGAATTTGTGTAATATTTACACAAGGGGATAAGAAACAACAACAACATGTGCTTTTTAGAGGGCATAGTTCCATGAGATGGCACTCTGCCATCTAAAGAGCACATGTGCTCCTGGTCAGGATATGCCTTCATTATTTTTGGAATTGTTGTATGACAACAAATAGCCGACAGATGGTACATGTGACCATTTAAAATTATTTTAATTTTTGTTCATTTTTTATTTAAATACAGTTAAACCTGTCTAAAGCGCCCCCTCATGGGACTCACCAAAATAGGGTGCTATAGAGAGGGGGTGCTATAGACAGGTCACTTTTAATATAAATCGCATCGTACTACCTATTTAAAATCGGGCGCTATAGAGAGGGAGGCGCTATTTAGAGGGGGCGCTATAGACAGGTTTAACTGTATTTAGGTTTATAAGAGAGAAACGGCACTACAGAGATGACAGGTATAAATTGTATTTGACCATTAACCACCGTTTCATGGCAATGTGTTAAATACAACATGCCAGTAATCAAGTAATCGTCATCCTGTTTAGATATTAACCCGGCATTTGAGAAATGTCTAGCCACAGCTCCAACCCCTCCTACAACCGGCTCGATGAGACCCAGAACTTAAGGACATTACTTGGATCGGACGATGAGCCCAGGACTACACCAAATAAACCAACTGAGCATTACATCCCCGCCTTTGTCTCATTAATATGCTTTCTGTGGTTTGGTAAATGCCCATTTCTTTAGTGCTAACTGCCAATAGATCTTTTGAATAGAGACCTGGTTAGCTAATGTATAACTGATCATGAAATTAGCATCAAAATATTCTTTTAGTAATGGATGATTGTTGACAGACAACCTATGCAAGGTGGAAGAGATAATTGAGGTAAAACATTACTAATGGAGTGTGCCACTTCTGAAGACCGCACATTTGTAAGTGCAAAAGTTGAACTGCTTTTCACATGTGTAGACATGTGGTCCACTTACAGTAAAAGCAGTCTCCAACTTCTACCCACCATGATTATCATGGACTCTACCACGTGTAAAAGGAATAATAATTTAAAAAAAAAACTTCTAAAGACAATAATAAGATAATGGGAAAGCATAAAGTAGGTTACAGGTCATGATTTAAATCTCATGGACATAAATTAGAAAGGTTTCTGGAGAGATAAGTTTCTTTTCATTTTATTAACGTAGTCTCAAGGCTTCAGACATCTCTGCCCTTCTACAGGAGAACTTAAATGAAAGAATAAAACGGTGCCTGATGCCAAACTGCTACAAAATCTATATACACACATATATAGTATGCATTTGGCTATTTTTGCATATTGTTTTTAGGTTGAATATATTCTTATTTAATTAGTATGTATTTGCAAATTTATCATTATATTTGATTTATTTTAAAAATTATCATATAGATATTGATATTTTATTTATTATTTTGTATTTATATTTTATATAATGGCCCATATCTAACCCCCAATTATTGGTATCACAGTAGAACCTCCTTGTAGAGGACAACACCTAATTGCAGAGCCAAAATGTTCTTTAGGGAGAGGTGTCATTTTACCAGAGAGTTGCTAAATAGTAAAAATGGTAATTTTGTATTTATGTTTTATATAATGGCCCATATCTAACCCCCAATTATTGGTATCACAGTAGAAATTCTTGTAGAGGACACCTAATTGCAGAGCCAAAATGTTCTTTAGGGAGAGGTGTCATTTACCAGAGAGTTGCTAAATAGTAAAAATGGTAATTTTGTATTTTTGTTTTATAATGGCCCATATCTAACACAATTTTTGGTACAGTAGAACCTCCCTGTTGCCTAATTGCAGAGCCAAAGTGTCCTTTAGAGAGAGGTGTCCTTTTACCAGAGAGTTGTTAACTAGTAAAAATGGTAATTTTGTATTTATGTTTTATAATGGCCCATATCTAACACACAATTATTGGTCCAGTAGAACCTCTCTGTCGCCTAATTGAAGAGCCAAAGTATCCTTTAGGGAGTGGTGTCCTTTTACCGGAGAGTTGCTAAATAGTAAAAATGGTAATTTTGTAGATGAAAATTGTCCTTTATAGATAGGTGTCCTCTAGCGGGAGTGTCCTCTCATGGAGGTTCTACTGTATTATTAATTATTATCAGGATATATCAAATTAATAAGGCACAATTTGGATTATAGATTATAAACACAAGGTAATAAGACCAAATCCAAATAAATAAATAGTGTGTGACGTTTTGGTAAAAAACTCTGTTACCGAAATGTCACATACTATTTATTTATTTGGATTTGGTCTTATTACCTTGTGTTGATATATTATATTGTAAATTTCTGGCAAGTCAATTTTTCTGTTGATGCTATTGTATTATCTGGACAATAATGATTGGATGATAAGATAGTTGTTGTTGAAGGAGATAGAGGTACCACTAACCAGTACAGGAGAGGCCCAACTGGTGACGAATGGAGGTGGAGATCTGGAGCAACATGGTGACGTCGTTGTAGGAGAGCCGGAGATGTAGGGAGGACAGGGCCACCTCCAGCTGGCCGTGACACAGCTCTGCTGACACTGTCACAGGGTCCAGGATACTGAGAGCAGTGTCCTCCTCTACTCCCAGGGTACAGCTGAACATCTCCAGGTGCTGCAGGCTGCAGCTCAGCACCTTCTCTTCCTGGGGCTTCCACGACACCACCGTGGTGCTCTGACACCACCCATACACCTTCATTTCTTTGTTTTATTTTAATTATCCCTAGTACACATGGTCATGGAATTTGTGTAATCTTTACACAAGGGGATAAGAAACAACAACAACAACACATGGTACAAAGTCAAACTGCTTTTCACATGTGTAGACATGTGGTGCACTTACAGTAAAAGCAGTCGTCAACTTCTACCCACCATGGTTATCTTGGCCTATACCACATGTACTAAGGATAAGCAAAAAAAAAAACACATGGTACAGGCCATGATAATCATGGCATGAACTCGTTGAATTCTTTTAATCTTTACACAAAGGGATAAGAAACACCAACAGCCTTTTTTTATATACAAAAACAAAATGGCTGAATGATTTATAAAGATTTACATAAACTTACCTCGTTATAACTGAAAATTATAAGTTTTTTCTAACGCTAACCTTATTTCCAAATATATTTAATAAAAGCTATTTCTACAGCCTTTAAACTGCAATGAATAAAAATTGAAAGAGATAAGGGCATGGTTCATCACATTACACCATTATTTTCAAGAGGGCAATTTGATGAATGGTTAAGTTAAAAATAAAAACGAGTGAATATTATAGATTATTAAAAAATAGTACAAATGTGATATTGTACTAGGATAAGGTGCATAAATAAAGAAAAAGACATCTCCTTAGCGTGAAATTGAAAGTTACTGATGGCTTGCGCCATCTATTGGAATAAACATCAACTATTAAAACTAATATTACATCAACTAATTAAAAATCAACAAATAGTTGATGTTTATTCCAATAGATGGTGCAAGCCATCAGTAACTTTCAGCCGCACGATAAGAAGATGCCTCTTTTTTTTCTTAATTATCAATTATGTGTAGTTTGGAATATTGAAAAAGTATAACTATATATACACGGTTAATCCAAAATACACAGGCAAATTTCAGAAATAGGTTCTTACATTAAAATAAGAAAAAAATAGTACAAATGTGATATTGTACTGGGATAAGTTGCATAAATTATAAAAAAGCATCTCCTTATTTTGCACTTGAAAGTTGCTGATGGCTTGCGTCATCTATCAGAATAAATATCAACTATTCTCGTTGATTTTTAATTATTCCAAAATTGGCCAAATACCCATTCTTGATTAATCAAGAAAAGCTAACCACAGAGGTGTTTCGGGCTATTAGCCCTCATCAGCGTGGTGCAAGCTGTACCTCAACGACCAAAAAAACTGGTCATTCAGGCATCCTGAAAAATTATGAAACAGGTAGTTAGAGCCAGAATTGCGTGAGAACGCGACACAATGTGACAAAAAAATGGAATAATTAAAAATCAAGGAGAATAGTTGATATTTATTCCGATAGATGGTGCAAGCCATCAGCAACTTTCAGTTGCACGATAAGGAGATGCCTTTTTCATGTTGTTTTTGTTTCTTATCCCCTTGTGTAAAGAATACACAAATTTCGCGAGTTCATGCTCCTTGAGCTGTTTTATGATAAGCAACGGCCTCTCCCAAAGATCCTGTTTAGTGCATCTAATGCAAGCCAAAATGTGTTCTGGAGCTGCAGGTGCCAAGCTACATTTTGGGCAAGTGGGGTAGATTTTGTTGTTATTTTCTATCTTCAATGGCTTGAGATGGCCTGTTCTAATTAAAATAAGAGTTGTTGTTGTTGTTTCTTATCCCCCTGTGTAAAGATTACACGAATTCCATGAGTTCATGCTCCTCGAGCTGTTTAATGATAAGCAGTGGCCTCTCCCAAAGGTCCTGTTTAGTGCATCTAATGCAAGCCAAAAAATAAGAGTAAAAAATGTATGAGAATATTGTCATTTAAAAGAGTGGGAACCACCAAAGAGAATCAATCATGGAGTTGTTAGATCCACCTACCCTGATGATGATGGCATTGGTGTCCCACACTGAGGTGTCCTCCACCAAAATGAACTCTGTGTCCGTGGCGTTGATCTTCACCTCAAAGTTGACTCCTGAGGTTGGAGGGGCCTGCAGCACACCATCTCTCTTCACTACAAAACATACTTCAACATCAGATACTAGTGCAGTGTCCCTATGATGAACCATCTCACCACTTCAACTATTGTATAATGTTGTGGTTAAACACAAGGTAATAAGACCAAATCCAAATAAATAAATAGTGTATGACATTTCGGTAACAGCGTTGTTACCATCTTCAGACAAAAGTACTGAATGACTTTTGAATTCAGTACTTTTATCTGAAGATGGTAACAATGCTATTACCGAAACGTCATACACTATTTATTTATTTAGATATGGTCTTATTACCTTGTGTTTATAATCTACTAGCCTAATGACCCGGGCAACGCCCGTGTTTTACCCGATTGAATGTTTTTATTCAAATACTATTTGTTACAATTATAAATTGGCCCCTTAAATAAATGCATATATTAGTTAATAACTATAGCCTATGTGCTTTATCTGTCTATGTACTGTTGGCTTCCGTAGGCGTCTCTTACTGGGAAAAAGAAAGAGAGGATTCCATTTAGTTATTAACTAATATATGCATTTATTTAAGGAGCGACCCGCTCCAACACAATAGTTACAAAAACGAAAAAGCGAGTGGGGAGGGGGGGCAAGGTGGCGTGATCGTAGCCAACCAATAGGAGGGCGCCATTCCAAAAAAAAAGCAAACGGTGACAGAGATGAAAAATGAATAATGAATGACGGATTAAGAATTGATGACGCTCGTAACTGTATATAGAATAATCCAAATTGTGCCTTATCAATGCTGTGGTTAGTTTATAAAGCAATGGTATATAGTGATGTTTAATGGCATTAGTGTGGAAAGCAGATTTTGGTGGAAAAGATTATTGTAGAGATGTGTTCAACACAATTTACAAGGGGGGCTGGGAGTGGAGGTGGCCAGGTTGGAAGACCCACTGAGAGATTCATCTACAACCCCAGCTGGGTTAGCACTAGCTACTGAGCCAGGCAACGAGGACCCACCTATGCTGGAGGACTGGGAGGTGGCAGAGAGGAACTCCCACACCTCCTGGAACCAGCTGAAGATGGCCATGAGCCTCATGTTGTTGAGCAGCAGGGTGAGGCGGGAGGGGTGGCCATCCGGCCCCAGGCGGCAATGGAGCTCTGCTTGGAGCAAGGAGACCTGCTGGCCCTTCTTGGTGTGCTGCAGGATGTTGGGGAACACATTGGGCCGGTTGTTGACTGGGGCATCTGGCCACACACCACATGGTCACACTACCCTCACTGAACAGCTGATACTAGACACCAGGAAACATATATAAAAATAATGGAGATGATTTATCAGCATGAAGTGAAACAAATAAATAAAATAGTGACTTTAAGGATAGTCTTGATCCTAGTCCTTATAATGGTCTAGTTCAGTGTGTTTTCATAAAAGTGTCAACTAAATATTCAAATGATCCATTTGTAGATTTGTAGAAACAGAGTTTGAAATATCTAATCTCACTACTTTACAGTTCTCTCCATGTGTACAGTAAATGGTTCACCATCATTCAATTGCTCTTAAGACTTTAGGTGTCACTGTCGGAGAGAAAGATAGATGAAGACAAACCAAACAAAAGTTAGTGAGATCTCATCAGTGTAAAGTGAAACCATCCAAATATACTGAGGTTACTCCCTCTAAATAGCATACACAAATATTCACTTTCAGTAATACTTTGAGATACTCATTAAAATTGCTGAATAAATCCTAGTCATTGTATAAATTCCTATTGGTGATTTAAGGTGATATTGATATCCAGGACATGAGGGAAACCCACCTTGGAACCTGGTGTCAGAGACCCGGATCTCATGAGAGACCAGGTCAATACCCTGGATGGAGTTGGAGTGGGACTCGAAGGAGAGCCGGGACTTGATGAAGTCCAGGCGAGCCAGGGAGGAGAGGGCCACCAGCTCCAGAGTGACATTCACCATGTCCAGGTGGAGGGCAAACTTGATGTGGGACAGTCCCTGGAGGGCAGCCTTAGGGACCTCCTCCCCACTGGAGGTTGGAACTACTGGCTGTACAATACATAACGCGTGTCCATTGATCTTTACTATAAATACACACCACACTAATGGTTAGTAGAAAACAAACTACTCCTTAACCACAAAATCTTTTAAAAAGTCCAGCAGTTGGTTCCCTTCAGCACAGGTATAATCCAGACAAGGGTATTCTATATAATTCCTTTTAAATACATTTCTCTATTTTTTAAATGATTCCTAATGGCACACTTTGTGGCCTGTTATGAACACACGCCCTATGCACAGTGGATTCTGTGGCCACTGGACATGCGTCGGACCTGGAGGCTGTTGGGTTCTATTCTGCCTGGAGTAGAGAAGCTCCATCTATGCTTCCTTCCTGTAGTGAATATGTATAAGACTGGTGGTCTTAATAAAGCTGAGTGTGTATGTTATAAACACACACTACTTTGACAATTATATTTGACAGTTAATATAGTTAACGACTATATTTGAAGCTATAAGAGTTATGTGACTTAACTGATAACACACATCCCCACAGTCAGCTTCCTTGAGAAACCCTATCCTGAATACATGGATATTCCTGGATTCTTGTTGAAGGTTGAATTCTGCTGGGTCCAGTAATCTTTCTATTTAAAAAAAGAAAGATGATAACTCATACAAGGAGGAAGTCACCTATGGGAGAGAGGTTTCACCAAACAAGTTGGTAGAAGCTGTGAGCAAGGTGACAGGAAGGGAGAATCTCACAGTGAGTCACTAACAAGCCCATAACTGGATAATATCCAAAAAAGCATTGAAAGGAAATGTATTCCTGACAGTCTCAGTTGGATCAACTAGAAGAGTTCTATGTTGGGTTTGAAACTGTACTTTACAAACTGTACCATTAGCTGGGATATACACTCATGGACCTAAGGTAGTTGTACCTTTTAGCATTGTATATCTGGATTCATAAAATTACTCAAAAAGATGTTTGATACACAGTGACCTTTATTGAAGACACACGAGATAACCAAGTGTGAACTACACTCATGGACTTAAGGTAGTTGTACCTTTTAGCATGTATATCAGGATTCAGACAATAACTCTGAAAGATATTACAGTGAACTTTATTAAAGACACACAAGATTACCAAAAAGCATTGAAAGGATATACAATCCTGACAGTCTCAGTTGGATCAACTAAAGCAGTTCTGTGTTGGACTAGAAACTGTAGTTTACAAACTGTAGCATTGTCTGGGATATACACTCATAGACAAAACTTAAGGAAATTGTACCTTTTAGCATGTATATCTGGATTCAGACAATAACTCTGAAAGATATTACAGTGACCTTTATTGAAAACATACTATAGCCACGGTTTGGCCATTTTTTTTTAACTTTTCTAAATTTTTAGAACGTATAATTAAAAAACAGCCATTCAAACAGGAAAAGGCAGCCACTTAATAAAGGCCACTTTGTTTTAATTCCCTAAATTGACCTATTTCTTTACAGTAATGCTGAATATCAAAAGAAGTCATTTGTTAATAGGTTCTTCTTATCATTAGCATACATGTTTATATATAAACCTATGAGAAAACAATAGAAAAAAATAAAAAATAAGTGGGTCAGGTGTTGATATAATAAAATAAAGAAGGCATCTCCTGACCACAAGCGCATGTGCTTTTAGATGGCAGAGCGCCATTTAGTGGAGCAAGAATAAACTAAACATTTATTTAGCTTGCTCCATGATATTTGGCCAACCCAATTTCTTGATAAATCAAGAAAAGCCATCCACGAACGTGTTTCGCGCTGTTGGCGCTCGTCAGCGTGGAGTAGGCTGTAACCACTGCGACCAAAAAGATTTTTTGGTCCCAATGGCTTCCTGAGAAATCAAGAAATGGGTATTTAAGGCCGAATTTGCGTAAAGACGCTTAACACATGAGAAAACGATAGAAAAAAATAAAAGATAAGTGGGTAAAAAGCACATGTGCTCGTGGTCAGGAGATGCCTTCTTTATTTTTAATATCAACACCTGACCCACTTATCTTTTATTTTTTTCTATTGTTTTCTCATGTGTTAAGCGTCTTTACGCAAATTTGGCCTTAAATACCCATTTCTTGATTTCTCAGGAAGCCATTGGGACCAAAAAATATTTTTGGTCGCAGTGGTTACAGCCTACTCCACGCTGACGAGCGCCAACAGCGCAAAACGCGTTCGTGGATGGCTTTTCTTGATTTATCAAGAAATTGGGTTGGCCAAATATCACGGAGCAAGCTAAATAAACGTTTAGTTTATTCTTGCTCCACTAGATGGCGCTCTGCCATCTAAAAAGCACATGTGCTCGTGGTCAGGAGATGCCTTCTTTATTTTTAATATAAACCTATGTATTATTTAAAAATTAAGCCAAATCCCCTAGGCAAAACATTATTAATTATATATTTAAAAGGTATAAGAGTATTTTAGAACATATTTCTCAAATAATATAATACTATATTTATTTGAAAAAATATGCCTCTAATACCTTGTTGTTTGAAAGTGAAAAGTGAAATTTGAAAATCAGAATTGTCTTAAAATATTGTTATTTCCATCAAAGGTAAAGAGCACCGGGTATTCTGAATCAATTGAGGATGAATCAAAAGTATCCAATTCAGAAAAATCGGACGTGAAACATGTTGATACGATAGCGCGATCGGTAAAATTGCGAATAAAAAACGCCAATTTGCAAACAGAAAATCGGTGGTAAAACGGCCGGCCAGGGGGAATGAATATCCGCGAACCCTGAATGAGTCATATACCTAACAAAAATTCCATTCTAAGTCAATTTGTTTGTGGCCCATGAGACACGGGGGGGGGGGGGGGGGGGGGGGGGGAAACTGTTTTTTTTTTTTCTTCTTCTTCCAATTCCAGTTTCCATATATTCTTCTGAAGTGTATATAAAATTTTGTTTTTAACCTAATATTCAAACCATTTCTGGCTTTAAAATTATTTGGAATTATTTTTTAGCCTAGGTTAAACTTGATATAGAACGCTTCTAAAAGGGCATGCTGCCACTGTTTTTTTTTTTAGAACGCCATTCTTTATTTTTTTTCTTTATTTTGGGAAGCCATTTGTATTTTTCTTCTATTTCAAAATTGTCGAATGCAAAGATATTCTATTAAATAAAAGTATAATGTGTAAATATTTACACAACATACAGCAAAAATAGAATGGAAATGGAAACAAACAATGCCGCTAATTTTTTGTCTTGAAATCGGATCTGTGAGCTGAAACATGCTTTTTTTTTGTTGTTTTAAAATTTTTTTAAATCACAATTTTAAGTTCGTTATAAGCATAGTATTTTTAATAGATTTTATCATTTTGGGACCGAAAATAGGTGTGATATAGGGGTAGTTCGTTATTTGAAAAATCACAAAGTTCGTTATAACGATGGTATTTTCAATGGAATGGAATTGGGAATCGCCGTGGGTTCATTATAGGGGAAGGTTCGCTATATCCGGGGTTCGTATTAGCAGGGTTTTACTGTATATAAATAAAACAAACTTATTCAAAATTACCAAAAGAAAAAAGTACAGTATTGCGACTGCCTAACTATGAAAAAAAAAATCAAAGAATAATTAAATATTTTACAAAATTAAATAAATACAAAGCATGTTACACAAAGACTTTTCACTTCCTTTTGTCCATGAGTGTATTGTGAAAACAACACTTTTCTTTATTATGAAAATAGAGCAATCCATAGATAAATCTTTAATTAAAAAGGCATATATTGGATCAATATATTGATATAGGCATATATTGGTAATATAAATGAAATTTTGATCCAATATATGCCTTTTTAATTAAACATTCCTTTATTTACCTGCTGGAGATCTGGGGTGGGTTCTGCGAGGTTGCGAGTCAGGATACCGGACACCAGCTGGTACTGCTCTGTGCTGAGGGTGAAGTGTACAGAGGAGAAGCGGCCCTCTATGCTCATATCAGGTACTGTGGAACAAACAGTCAAGTGTTGGTTATTTGACTTCAGGTAGCAGCAACCAATCTTGCCTTGGTTGTTGAACATGTAGTCCAGGTTACGTTCCACTTGGAACTGGAGCATGAATTTCTCCCTCAACAGATCCGGGCCCTACAAGCACAGAGAGAGAGGGGTTTATTCATTGAAAATATCCACAAGCTGGGTGACAGGGACATTAGGAAAAAAACACTGTGTGGAAAGAAAATTACAAAAGACTCTTTCAACATTTTTGACATTAGTCACACAAAAAACAATAGTTAAAGAATTTTTTAATCAATTTTTTGACAAAATATCATTTGATACTTTGTGAGGATAGTAATTAAAGCTAAGCAGGGCAGTCTCAGAGGGATAGAAGTCACAACTTGTGCTTTATATTCACCTGATCTATGATTTATGGGTTGGCAAGGCTTAGGTTCATAAAACAACAAAAACTGAGGTTTGCTGGACATGTTTTTTTTTTGCTTATCCCTAGTACACGTGGTACAGGCCATGATAATCATGGTGGGTAGTTGGCGACTGCTTTTTACTGTAAGCGCACCACATGTCTACACATGTGAAAAGCAGTTCGACTTTGCACTTACAAATGTGCCAGAGCCCCATTTGGTTACTTGCACTCGCTGGTGGGGTTGGACTTTTGCAAGAATCGGGGGCCATTGGAGCAATTTTTTTTTTTTAATAGAAAAAAGGTTCAATGCAGGAATCGAACCCGGGTCGTAGTGGTCGAAAACCAAACGGTTTAACCAGCCTTCCACCGACCCCCCTGGCTGGACATGTAATGCACGGATCAGCAGGAGAGACATTGAAGACAGTTTTGGAAGGAAAGCTTTGGGGGAAGCATTCGAGGGGAAGGAGATGACAGGGATACACAGACGATCTAAAACAATGGACTGAACGCCCCACTACGAGGAGATAAAGAGGATGGTGGAGGAAGTATGGAGAGACCGTGAAGGCATTGAAGGAGGAAGCTCCCAAAAAAAAAAGAGAGAGTTGAAAGATATGCTAGATTTTCATTATTAAACAAAATAAAGAAACCAACACTTGCACATGTTAAATCTGCCCAAGTCTCTTGCTTTCATCTCTGGTAAGAAGTTGAGAAAAGGATGTGAAGAGAGTCTACTGTGTCATATAATGTGACAGGATAGAGAGAATAACCTACAAAGGTGTCATATTCATCATTTTCATTGAAAGCTGGATTTTCTATTTTCTCACTACTTTTCAGACCAACATATGAAGTTAATTTCATCCAAGGCCAGTTGGAGGAGGAACAACCAACCTGTCTATGGAGGAAGTACTTGGAGAAAGAGATGACAGGCTCCTGGCCCTTGTGGCTTCCCTGGCAGCGAGCAGCGCTGTAAAGATTGACATCAGTGAGATCCACATGCATTACATCCAGGAGACAGTGGTCAGGGGTTGGCTGGCCTGCGGCAGACCATGAGAATGATAGAGGAGCTGTCAGGCAGGGGTGCAAGTCCCACAAATCCAGGTGACCACGCTGGAGGAGAGGCTTGGTAGAGAAGGGGAAGACTGCGTTGAAGGGCAGAGAGCCATAGATTCCTCTGGTCATGATATCAGGCGGCACTTCCAGCTCTACTCCACTGCACCAAGCAGAGTGAACGACTGCTTTTTACTGTTAGTACACCACATGTCTACACATGTGAACAGCAATTCGACTTTGCACTTACAAATGTGCCAGAGCCTCGTTTGGTTACTTGCACTTGCTGATGGGGTTGGATATTTGTAAGAATCGGGGGCCACTGGAGCATTTTTTTTTTAATCATAAAAAAAGTGCCCAATATGGGAATTGAACCTAGGTCGTAGCAGTCGAAAAACAACGGTTTAGACCATCCTTCCACCGACCCCCTAAGAGGTCTGTATTTTAAAGAATTGATTGATACTACACACAATTACAAAAAAAAATTATAGATTCTTGAATGAGAGGTTTACATAATGCGCACGCTAATGTTGAGAAATCTCAGGTTTCTTTTATTATAGAACCTTAGGGTAACCCAAAATGTATTCAGCTTCTTTTTCTTGTCTTCATGACTGGGTGAAGTAGAATGTGTCTGCCTTTGTCATTAAGACTGGAAGCACTACTCAGTGGCAGGCCGAAATGTTCTCAGCTGATGACGATCATAATCCCTTGGTCTATAAAATCCATAGTGTGGATTTGTGGTCAGTCAGTACCTTGGGCAGAGCAGCAGCAGACCTGAGGTGGGCCAGCAGGGTCTGGAGCTAGGAGAAGTAGGAGAAGAAGGAGAGGAACTCCTGGTGGAACCTCTGAGTGAACACCAGCCGCACCGAACTCATGCGGCACCGGACTGACATGTCATAGTCCCGCTGGAAGTCTGGGTCTGCCTTGTTGTATCTGTACAACAATGTTGTTTCTTATCCCCTTGTGTAAAGATTACACAAATTCCATGAGTTCATGCTCCTTGAGCATACAACAATGTAACACTGTGTGGTAGCACATCATTGTATTGAAAGTAAACACCCTACTGTTGATATAACTAGGCAATACAATAGAACCTCCATAAGAGGACATTCCGGCTAGAGGACACCTCTCTACAAAGGACAATTTTCATTGTCAGAATTACCATTTTTGCTATTTAACACCTCTCCAGTAAGAGGGCACCTTTTCATAAAGGACACTTTTTCTCTGCAACTAGGTGTCCTTTACAGAGAGGTCTTACTGTATTAGTAAATTTAAATTTAATCATGAGGATATCGTTGTAAGCCAATATTGAGAGAGGAGAATCTGTATAAGACTGGTGTCTTATGAATGATGGCATGAACAAAAGGTTCAGTCACAATGGGGTTAGCTATAAAAGTATTTTGCTGCTAATAAATTCTATAAATTAGTAATCTTGCCTTTGACATTTTATCTTAAAATCAATATACAATGCACAAATAAAGAGAGCTAGTAAATAACACCCTCAATACTGTGCTATCAAATTGTAAGTTTAATTTTAACAAGTTCACAGAGAGAGCAGACAGAGTATTCTCACGGATAAAACTTAAGGAAGTTGTACCTTTCAGCATGTATATCGGGATTCAGACAATAACTCTGAGAGATATTACAGTGACCTTTATTGAAGACACATGAGATAACCAAGTGTGAACTACACTTATAGACAAAACTTAAGGAAGTTGTACTATTCAGCATGTATATAGGGATTTAGACAATAACTCTGAAAGATATTACAGTGACATTTATTGAAGACACATGAGATAACCAAGTGTGAACTACACTTATAGACAAAACTTAAGGAAGTTGTACTATTCAGCATGTATATCGGGATTTAGACAATAACTCTGAAAGATATTACAGTGACCTTTATTTAAGACACACGAGATAACCAAGTGTGAACAAAATTGCCTCTTTCTCCTTCCAAAAAACAAATGACTGGCGACATTAAAGACTTTTCACTTCCTTAAGTTTAAGTTTGTCCCTGTGAGAGATTCAATATATATAATTTATATATAAATAGAACTTCCAAATGAAGAAGAAAACGCCACTCTGAGAAAAATTAAACAAAAAAAAACATTAAAAAATGAAGTGTATGTGATAAAAAATAGCCTCTATATAAAGAAAGAGCTATAAAATAAGCAAAGTGTAGTAATAAAAGTGATCAGAGCGAAATATCCAAACAACAAAGGAACCCACTTGATGATATGGAAGTGGAGAGCCTCCCTGCCAGAGGACAGGAATCTCTCCGGGTAAAGCCGGCCCCCATGGGGGGTGAGGTCCGCCAGGGACATGCTGCCCAGGTGTCCGGAAGCTGTGAGGGCCAACCTGGATCCCTCCAGGTGGCAGGAGAGGTCCGAGACATTGGCTCTGGCCAGCTGGTACTCCACCTTGTTCAGGACCAGGGTAAGACTCCTGACCCGGAGGTCCATCTCCTACTGTTGGCTGCTGGTGCTGGTGGTGATAGCTCCCTCTGGACACATTGGGGCATCCTAGATACACAAGGTAGCAACACCTAATATATAGTGTGTAACATTTCAGTAACAGCGTTGTTACCATCATTAGACAAAAGTACTTAATGTCTTTCACTACCATCAGCAATACAAGATATCAAGTCCAAATATATATTTAGTTTGTGACATTTCGGTAACAACATTGTTAGACAACAGGCGGTAACAAAGACTTTCCACTTCATGCCAATGAGTGTATTTAGATGTAAGAGTTTGGTGTACCTAGGTCCAGAGGCTGAGTGGGTGAAGTGGAAGAGGAGGGCTGCTCCGAGGTGGAGGCTGACCCGGACTGAGCATCAAAGAAGTCCAGTACCATCAGCCAGGTGTGGATATTGACTGCCATCTCCAGGCTGTTGAAGTCCAGATGGACCTTGCTGTAACCCTGAAGACACATGGGTGGGTTAGTTAGCTACCTCACAGTGATGACACACTGGGGGAATATAAGTGAAACTTCTATCCCTTCATACATCTCTGATCCAGACTATCTTGAAGGATTCAATAAGTAATTCTGCACACAATAAGACCAAATTATTACCTTGTGTTTATAATCTACTAGCCGAATGACCCGGGCAACACCCGTGTTTTAATTTAGACACGTGGACCTGTTGGATCATTAACGCCCGTGTTTTACCCGATTGAATGTTTTTATTCAAATACTATTTGTTACAATTATAAATTGGCGTCTTATATAAATGCATATATTAGTTAATAACTATAGCCTATGTGCTTTATCTGTCTATGTACTGTTGGCTTCCGTAGGCGTCTCTTACTGGGAAAAAGAAAGAGAGGATTCCATTTAGTTATTAACTAATATATGCATTTATTTAAGGAGCGACCCGCTTTGTTCTTGGGGTACAGCAGACCAAGCAGCTTCCACACGTTGCCAAAGTTCTTTTGTGGCAGCTGATGATGTAATCTGGGTCAATCGTTGAGCAACCATGGACCACATGTTTTCTATAGGCCAAAGATCCGGAGAGCGAGCTGGCCAGGGAAGCAATTCAATCTGGCGATTGACAAAGAACCTTTGGGCAAGCCCTGAAGGGAAGGAAGGACAACTGGCTTCTCATCTATGTTCAGCTAGTACAGACCTGGAGTAGATGCCAAAACAAAAATAAACAAGAACTGGAGGATCCCACCTAAGCACAACTATTACAGTGGAGTGAACCTAGGAAGAGCTTTGAACCTCAGACAGCACCGAACAACACTAACAAGATTTAGTACAGGCCATCTCAAGCCATTGAAGATAGAAAATAACAAAATCTACTCCACTTGCCTATAATTTAGCTTGGCACCTGCAGCTCCATAACACATTTTGGCTTGCATTAGATGTACTAAACAGGACCTTTGGGAGAGGCCGCTGCTTATCATAAAACAGCTTGAGGAGCATGTTCTCATGGAATTAATGCAATCTTTACACAAGGAGATAAAAAACAACATGTCTCAAAATTTGACAACAAAGCTGATATTCTGGATTTGTCATTAAACTGAACTTGTAAGATTATAAAGATATTTCACACAAAGAGATGGTACAGAGATTTCAAGTGTGATTTGACATACTTTCTGTCATTTTATAAGAGGAGTTCTTTCTGGCAAACTTTCCATCCATAATCAGCCAGTACAGACCTGGAGTAGAATAGGTGTGGAAAGGTGTTCAGTAACACAGTCCCAACCAGTGAGAGATACTTACATTGGGGTGGATACAGGAAGGATTCTGGAGAGTGACCTGGAGCCGGACCAGAGTCGGCAGCTTGCGAGGATCATCACCACTAGATGGGGACGGGGGAGGTGTCTTGGGGCAGATGGATCTCCCTCCACCCAGGGCAGAACCCAAAGTTTTCATTGCCAAGTCCAAGTATGTCGTGCCATTATAGTATGGATGTCAAACATGGGACTCTTTGGAAGGAAGCCACAGGAATGTAGAATTTCCTAGGGAATATCAACAAGGAAGTCAAGAAATGTTAATAGTGAGGTTCTTAATCTTTTCAATTCCAACAGTAAATTATTTTGTAAGTTAGTTCAAATAGTTGTGGTCAATTTATTTTGCCTTTCACACATTCAAGGTTATCATTTCTGATTTATTGATGGGATTTGCCAGATAGTGCTTACATCACATTAGAAATTGTGGGAATTTCCACCTCCATCTAGATTGCCTCAACTCTTGTTTGGCAAAACTTTTCTTTAACGTAACCATACGAAGCTATCGTTCACTTCTCCAGCATGGTTTCTGATTTAGTTCAACCCTTGTTTCAATATCAAGTTGTAAATATAAGGATTTTGGGGATAAGTTTCTTTTTAAAAGCATTTATTTAATAAGTCCCTAGCTTTCATACCTGAAAGTACATGACTGGTACAGAGCAGGAGGAACAAGCACCAATTCTCTCCTCCTAAGGGAACAACAGACTTTGATATCCAGACTTAAGTCTGGTCATCTAAGGACAATGACTTTCCAGAATGGTTGCAAGGTTTTCCCACTATGTACTGAGTGCAAATCTCAACCTGAAAACCCCAAACCACATTATTGACTGTATTGGTTCATCTATTGACGAGCTCTACTCTTCCCCAGCAGACACCACCAACAAGCTCTACAAGCTTGATGCCCTGATATGATTGGTTAGTGGAGATAAGAAAGAAGACAGTCTTTGATTTCCAGACGTCGGGTCATCTACAGACAATTACTTCCCAGAAAGATTGCAATGGATTGAGTGGAGATAAGAAAGAAGAAGAGGAGGAAAATAAGAAAGCCCACACACAACTATAGAGTGAAAATAGGTACGAGGAGTCCAACAATACCAACCAGGATGGCGGGCAATCCGGGAGAGCTGGAAGAGGTTGGGGGTGTCGAGGGAGTCCGGCAGAGAAGGACTATGGAAGAGCCGGCCCAAAGAGGGAGTGGCACTGAGGTCCGGACAGGAGGAAGACAGGAACTTGGAGATAGGTACTGGAGCTCCACAGTCTAATAGCATCAGGAATCTGTGGGGGGAGCCAGAGGGCTCCAGGAGGTCTTCCATCATCAAGGACTGCAGGGTCACCTGGCAGACACCACCTCTCTCTCACAAACACAGTACAGTAGAACATACTCCATGAGAGGATACTCACGCTAGAGGAGACCTCTCTATAAAGGATAGTTTTCATTTGCAAAATTACAATTTTTAATATTTAGCAACTCTCCAGTTAGAGAACACCTCTTCCTAAAGGACACCTTGACTCTGTAATTTTTATTTATGCGAGTACTATTTATTGTTGGCAAGGAAATATTTTGTGGCTCTTTAACAACTTTGAAATTTTTTAAATTGTAATTTTTGACTCTTCCAACTCAAACTCCTGCACTAGAATAAAGTGGAACATAACATCAACAAATACTGGCCCCCGATTCTTGCAAAAGTCCAACCCCACCAGCGAGTGCAATTAACCAAATGGGGCTCTGGCACATTTGTAAGTGCAAAGTCGAACTTTTTTCAAATGTGTAGACATGTGGTGCACTTACAGTAAAAGCAGTCGCCAACCTTTACTCACCATGATTATCGTGGCCTGTACAACATGTAATAGGGATAAGCAAAAAAAAATATTTGATGTTGCCAGTCATCAGTTCATGGAGGTTTGTACATAGAGCTTTCTCAAAACTTCCTTTTGGTTCAAAAAGAGCTTCTTTCTGTTTGATCAAGACAGTCTAGAAGGTTGTGTATGTATACACTGTGACATAGATACCTCAAGGTTCTGCTCCATGGGCCGCTGGTGATGCTGCAGGGTGAAATGCTGGCAGCACAGAGACACAATCCCCTGGCCCAGCTCTCCCCTCAGCTCCAGGGCCAGCTGGGGAACCTCCAGGTGGAAGTGGAGAGTGCTGCTGTTGCCTGGAGATCCAGGGGTCCCCTGGGGTGGGGGTGGAGGGGACTGCTTGGCCATCGGACTGGTGTCCTGCCCCACACAACGGAAGTCTTTATACAAACATCAGATAATTGCCTGGAGAGCAGTATATTATCAAAAAAGCAAAATTGTGAGGGGAAGAGGTTTTTTCACTTAACAGAGCTTTTAAGAATTTCTGCCCTTCTACAAGAGTATTGCTCTCGAAAGCTCCTATTCCAAAATAACTTTATTAGGTACCGCTTAAAAAGAGCAACCTAGCTTATGTTATTTACACAATCTATATATATAAAAATGAATGTATGTGTGTGTGTCTGTCTGTCCTTTATGCCTGACCAAACCACTCATTGGAACGCCATGAAACTTTGGGAAATTATTTAGTATAGTACTGGGAAGGTTTCTGAAAAATAATTTCTTAAATATCTTGAATACCCTTAGAGTTATTTGCAGATTTGTAGATTTAACTCGCAAGCAGCGCCACCATTGCGACGATGATAACAAGTTTTTTATCTATAAGTTTTATTATCACTAAATTTATTATCTTAAAGATTATTTATCAAAAGTAAGATTATCTCAGGATGACACGGCAATTTATTTGAGACAAGAATAATGATACAATTCAAGGCGAAGATACTATTCCTTTAACTTCCAATTACCGAGGGAACCAATTAATATTGATTTTATTCAACTTATCGAGTATTTTTCAAGGGACCGGGAAAAAATGTTCAACAGATAAAACGATGATTTTGTAATGTAGAAAATTAGGAAAGACAAAATTCAGGATGACACGGCAATTTATCTGAGACAAGAATAATGATACAATTCCAAGGCAAAGGTACTATTCCTTTAACTTCCAATTACAGAGGAAACCAATTAATATTGATTTTATTCAACTTATCGAGTATTTTTCAAGGGACGGGAAAAAATGTTAACTAGATAAAACGATGATTTTTAAATGTAGAAAATTAGGAAAGACAAAATTCAGGATGACACGGCACACAGGGACCGGGAAAAAAATGTTCACTTTATCGGGAAATTCAAATTTACGAGTTTCAAATTATCTAAATATATCTTTTTTTATAAGTTTATAGAGAATTGTTTCAACAAATGTTCGTTAGACAAACCTTTACTCGGGTAAAACCCCGGGCGGAGCCGGGTACATCCGCTAGTGAAATATATTTAAACAAATAAAAGTTTCATATTTTGATGTCACCAGTTGTCTATTTTTTTTTTTAAGGAGACAGAGGTAATTTTGTTCACACTTGGTTATCTCTTGAGTCTTCAATAAAGGTCACTGTAATATCTTTCAGAGTTATTGTCTGAATCCCGATATACATGCTAAGAGGTACAACTTCCTTAAGTTTTGTCTATGAGTGTGTCTTCGAAAAAGGTCACTGTAATAACTTTCAGAGTTATTGTGTGAAGCCCGATATACATGCTAAAAAGTACAACTTCTTTAAGTCTTCTCCGTGAGTGTAAAATTTCTTGATGGCAGATTTCCATATCAGAAAAGGCAGTTATATGACAATGAGAATTAACATGAATAAGAAAAGATAAATACAGAGTGAAGGCAATCATTAGCAGAAATAAGGTTTTTATAGAGTGATATAAAAGGCTTAAAATCATATTTGTTAATGGTCAATATAAAGGATGTTGTGGCTTTGTCACCGACCTGAGGCTGCTAGTTTTCAGAGGCAGTCAATAGATGGAGCCCAGTTTGACGTCTATTTCGATTGGAGAGACATCTTTATTTATATAGGCAGGTGTATTTAGGGAACTTCCAGATTCTTAAAACAGAATCTTGGCAGCTCCCAAAAAATTAGGATTAAAGAAGTAAACAAAGTGTTCCAAACAGGCCTTCAATCATCAATGGTATTGTATACCAGAGTTGGAGTTAGTTACCTAAATGGAAGAAATGTAGGAGACTGTGGCCAGGATCTGCTCGTACTGCCGCTGGGTCAGGACCAGGTTGACTGGGGTGATCATCTGACTGTTGACCTGGAGACACACGCAGGTATTTCAAAGGATGGAAGATAAAAAAGGTAACAAAACCAATAAAACTTCAAGGAATTTTATCATCATCAGATAGCTCTTTCAGCTGTTTGAAACAAGAACTTCATCTCAAGCCATTAAAGATAGAAATCAACAACTAAATCTACCTCACTACTTGCTCAAAATGTAGCTTGGCAGCTGCAGCTCCATAACACATTTTGGCTTGCATTTGATGCACTAAACAGGACCTTTGGGAGAAGCCGCTGCTTATCATCAAACAGCTTGAGGAGCAAAACTCATGGAATTCGTGTAATCTTTACACAAGGGGATAAGAAACAACAGAATTTCAAACTCAAAACTTTCTGAGAGAAATTTTTAAATGGTGGTTTGGCATCACAAGATTATTTGGTCTTGTCAAAGTAGCAATGGTACTGGTAAATTTTCCTTATTTACATAGGTCTTACCTTTAATATGCATGAATATAATAGAGATCAAATTTGAAATATATACATTAAAAATACCAAAAGGTTTTTTGCTGATATTGTGACATCTACAGCATACTTGCTTTATTCAAAGTAGCTGTTGAGCAAGATCTAATCTATTAGTGTATGCCACATAAAAGAATCCAGCAAAATTTATTTTTTAAGCAAATAAAAAGAACCTAATTTTAATTGATAACAGTACTAACTATTTAAGAACATTTTGTGATATTTTTTCTCATTCAGTCTTTTTTTGCCTGATGATGGTGACAACTCTTTATTTATTTGAATTCTTGTGGTCTTATTACCTTGTAGTTCTAATCTATAATCCAAATTATCACCAAATTTAGGTCATTCCATATGACTGCATGTAGAATCAACAACACCTTGGCACAAGGACTTACAGAGATGTGGAGAGGGGATTGGCCAGAATTCCAGGAAAGGTCCAGCTGGAGTGTGGAGCTGTGGAGCAGGTCCAGGCCAGGGTGAGAGACAGAGTCCATGTCTGTGGAGTGAGCCTTCATGTCCCGGACCTCCAGTTCCAGCCTGCCCTCCTGGTCTGCAGCTTTCACAGCAGAGATACGGCCCAGGTGGACCATCAGAGCCTGGCTGGAGTTGATGCCACTGGGGATCACCACCACGGGGGACTGCAGCACGATGTCCACGCTGCACCCCACGTACTGGTTGGGCCTAGTTTCAAGGTTGATTGCTTTCTCTTTGATGGTTTTTAATTCATCCTATCAAGAACAAACTAGAAAAAAGGCAAGTCCAAGTACTTTTTTATTAACAATTTCCCCAGAAAAATAATAGACTATTTGATTTAGTGGTGTTTTTTATAAAGCATTTTCATCCACACATACACAAGTACAGCAAACCTTCATATGAGTGTCTTTTTAGACACTCAAGGTCTCTCCTGGAGGTAGTCTCTGATTAGAGGTTGGTAGTTAGTCATTTTTAACAAAATTTTCTGAGAAAGGTGGCATTTCATCAGCTAGGTTCATTAGAAGAGGAGGGCGGACAGACCTGAAGTAGGTGTCAGGACTGGGGGGTGGCAGGGGCCACGAAGCCAATAGCCATCTCTGTGGCTGCGGAGGTGGGGGAGGTGGCCAGTTGGGAAGTCCAACTCTGGAACTGGGAGAAGCAAGAAGCCAGTTGGGCCAGGAAATGGGGGCAGTGAGCATAGGCTACTGAGGCCATGCGGCCCTCCAGCCCTAGTCTGCAGCCATCTCCACTACGGTTCACTTTGAACACCAGGGCCTTGTCATCGGCACACTCCTGGCCCACGCTGACTATCTGGGAGTAGCGGCTCACTGATGGACTCACGTCCAGGATCTGCAGGCTGCCCAGGACCCCGGACACTGACAGGTCCTCTCCTGGGAACCACGCATTGTAAGCTGAGTTGACTTCCTCTCAAACAAAGGCAAGTCTATCAATCAAAAGATATTAGTGGATGACAATGGATGACTTCCATGCAGTTTCACACCCAGTGGGTGTTCACATCCAAGACCAAGTAGGAAACATCAAGAGACTATTACAAACCAAAAAATGTTCTGAGGATAAACAAACTCACTTATGGAGGCCTGTAGGCGCAGCCCAGTCATGGTGGCCGTGCAGAGTTTCTGGCAGCTGTCAGTGGCTCGGAGCAGCAGCACGCTCAGTCGCTGGAAGTCAAAGTTGACCTCCAGGTGGGAGGAGGTCTTGGGGGATTGCTGCTGCACCCACTCTCTTCATGTATATCAACATTGGACATACAATCCACATATCAAATGTCATATACACTCATGGACAAAATTTAAGGAAGTTGTACCTTTTAGCAGGTATATCAACATTGGACATACAATCCACATATCAAATGTCATATACACTCATGGATAAAATTTAAGGAAGTTGTACCTTTTAGCAGGTATATCAACATTGGACATACAATCCACATATCTAATGTCATATACACTCATGGACAAAACTTAAGGAAGTTGTACCTTTTAGCAGGTATATCAACATTGGACATACAATCCACATATCAAATGTCATATACACTCATGGATAAAATTTAAGGAAGTTGTACCTTTTAGCAGGTATATCAACATTGGACATACAATCCACATATCAAATGTCATATACACTCATGGATAAAATTTAAGGAAGTTGTACCTTTTAGCAGGTATATCAACATTGGACATACAATCCACATATCAAATGTCATATACACTCATGGATAAAATTTAAGGAAGTTGTACCTTTTAGCAGGTATATCAACATTGGACATACAATCCACATATCTAATGTCATATACACTCATGGACAAAACTTAAGGAAGTTGTACCTTTTAGCAGGTATATCAACATTGGACATACAATCCACATATCTAATGTCATATACACTCATGGACAAAACTTAAGGAAGTCCCTCTGCAGAGCTGACTGCTACAGGGAGTGACCCCAGGTGACGGAGAGGGAAACAACCTTCAGATATAAAGGCCAGCTGCGAAACAAGCAGAATAACTCTGACAAATAAGCAGTCACAGACCTACAGCAGCATTGTTAGGAGAGGAGAAACCCTCTTTAAAAATTTTGGTTCAACTGACTTGGTTGATAGACCTTAGCAAGGGTCCCTCTCCAGAGATACGGAGGATCGGTATCTGTACTCATGTTAGAGTCGGCAGCAAAGGCTTCCACGTTAGGAACGGCCTCGAATTTCAAGCAAATTCAGACTTTCACCAAAGGATTATGCCTGGATCATGGTGCCATGATCAACGAAAGCTGCACACTTACACTCCATTCCATTGGAATTCATGTAATCTTTACACAAAGGGATAAGAAACAACAACAACTTAAGGAAGTAAATCAATGTTTGACACACACTATTGTATCTTTTAGCATGTATATTGGGATTCAAAAAATAAATATGAAAGATATTTAATAGACAGTGACATTTTTATTGAAGACAAACGAGATAACCAAGAGAGAGAGTGAATAAAATAGTATTTCTCTTTTAAAAACAGATGACCAGCAACATCAAATACTTTCCACTTTCTTAAGTTTTGTCCATGATTGTACATATTACACTTTTACCCAATATATATGTATGTAGGTCTTTAGAAGAAGAAAAAAAAAACTCGTGAGTCAATTGCCTTGAGAGGAGATAATAAAGTATCAACAATGGAACTCTATTTTTCATTAGAAATGATAATATAATATAGTTCAAATATTTTATTTCCAAAAAGATGATATTCAAGTTTGGATTAATTTTTCCTTGTAGTCCTAATGTTGATGCTCAAAAATAAACTGGCCGAAACCAATGATCTGTTAACACTGTCAAGATTTCCCAAGGGTGAAACGACAAAAACTTCTCTGATGAAAGCCAAGTGTTGAAAGCAAAGAATTTGAAGGTACCCCCTTCTTTCTTTATATTCCTTCTATTGATTTCTTATGTAAATTTGTTCTCATAATTCAAGAAAAAAAAATCATCTTTGCATCATTATCATATATGGACAAAACTCCTTGAGAAAACACAAGTTACCAACTATATATCTGAGGGAAAAAAAAACACAATTCCTTCAATTACTCTAAAAATGTAACAACAAGAAAATGAGGCAAAATTCAAATAAATAAATAGTATGTGACATTTCGGTATGAGGGTTGTTAGCGAAACATCACATATTATTAATTTATTTGGATTTGGTTTTATTATCTTGTAGTTATAAGCCACCAAGTACAAGTACAATTTATAGAACCAACATTTACATATCAAAGAGTATTCAGTATCACTTGTATTTGCATACTGTGAAATGTACTAAGCAAAAACAGAGGATAAATGAGAATCAACAAGAATAATATATGTTAAATCAGTATTCCTAGGTGATCCTAGCTCACAAACATTGGAGAGGGAATACAGTGGGGAAGTAAGTTGTTGGAATAAACTTACAGGTGAGGGAGGACTTTGCTGGAGAGGGGCTGGCACAGGGGCCTTGTTAGAACTCATGGCATTTTGTATGTATATATGTAAATATTACAACTATTTTCATATTTTTGTTTTTTTTTGTGTGTGTGACCCCTCAGCGAAGGGGAATCTATTTTTTGCTGTTTCTTCTCCTCTTTTCACACACCACCCCCCCCCTGCCGAGAGAATGTAGTCGCCCGCCCGCCGGATGGACCGTCCAAAGTACCCACCGACCAATTGGAGGGGCGGAGGGGTCAAAAAGGTCAGGGCGCGGGGGCCAGAGTTGGTGTCACAGCTGTGCCGAGCAGACGAGAAAAAAGCCTCGCGGCGGCTTGCCCTAGATGAGCTCCGGGAACTTCGTCCATCTTCCATAAACGACCATACAAGCGGTCTGAGAAGGGACAGGGTGGCTGACATCTCAAAGAAAGGTGAAGCCGAGACGAATCGTTGAGAGATTCGCATAGTGGTTGGAGTACGTCAAGAGCGACGAATTGTGCTTCATCTGAAGATTCGAGGAAGTTCGTCGAGGACAGACGAAATTGTGCTTCCAAGGCAGGGGGACTCGTGCAAGCCGACCTAACAACTGAGAGGAACTGTTTTTGGTGAGCACTCTCTCACACGCTTTTATTTCCTAAAATTGATATATGTTTTTATGTTAATCTAGCATATTTTTTTGTATTTTTCTTTTCTTATTTTTACTAAGTTTTTTTCTATTTTCGTCAATATCATCATTTTATATATTTTTCTTTGTTAAAAAACATTTAAGTTGCATGCAAAATTTTGGAATACACAAAAATAATAAGTTTTTCATATATTTTTTTATACTTCATTTTATAGCTAACATTAAACAAAACTTTATATGTGTAACCTTTTGTTGTCTTCCTTTTTTCTTGCTTGAACACCCAAGGCAGCCCAAAGCAATATCAAACTTTAGGTTAAAGTTTTTATTTTTGTTAAAAAGGGGGTTTGTGGAGAGTTCCGAATTTTTCTTTTCCTCCACGAGCTTTTTTAATTACCCCTTTCTTAACAATTATATTTTTGGCGTCCCCGGGTGGGCTGCATTGGCTGGTCAAATCGAGAAAAGGAAAAAAAAAAAAGGTTTCGAGAAAAATTATACATTAAATAATGCAGAATATTGATATCTTAAAAAGGGCTAGAGCCCCCAAAAGAGCTATTTTTACTCGGCTGTCCACCGAGTTTTGGACTGAAATAGAAAAGCCTGATTTCGATACAGAAAAATATAGAGCTAAATATAACCGAATTAGTGCTCTCTCTAAGGAAATAAGTGAAATTGATTCAAGGTATCATGGGCTCCTTCTGGAGGATGAAACCATAACGGAGGTCAAAATCGAAGAAGAATTCGAGGGTTGTGAAAACTATGTTCAAGGGATGTTTGACATAGAAAATAAATATTTGTCTCGGTGTGAAACCGCGAGGGATAGGGTCGACGGCTCATTGGTGGAGTCCGCGGCGAATTCGGTTGTAAATACCGAATCTAAAAGAACTATAAGGTTGCCAAAAGTGGAGCTACCAAAATTTAAGAGCAACCTAGAGGATTGGCTCTCATGGTGGGGGCAATTTAGTAAAATTAAGGACGATGAAACTCTTGGGGATGTAGATAAATTTCACTATCTGCTACAAGCGGTAGTCGAGGGATCCAGAGCTCAACGTCTTGTGTGCAGTTACCCTATAACTGAGGATAATTATCCCAAGGTAGTACAAGCCCTAAAAGATCGATTCGGAGATAAGAACCTTCTCATAGAACACTACATAAGGAGACTGTTGAAACTGGTTGTTTCTAATGCAAGGAAAGAAAACCTTCCTCTTGACGAGATCTACGATGATCTAACGGCTCACTTAAAGAACCTAGAATCACTGGGTGTTAACACGGAGATGGCAGGCGTGTTTCTCTACCCATTGGTTGAGTCGAGTCTGCCATTGGACATTATTCAGGTGTGGCAGAGAAAATCCTGCTGTGGGCTATGGGATAAAAGAAGAAGGAGCGGAGAATGGAGATAAGAGCGATGCCAGCGGTAGACTTCAGGCTCTGATGGACTTCCTTCGGGATGAGGTGAAGGGTGCTGAGCGAATGGCATTTGCTAAGGAGAATTTTGAGGGTAATAGCTCACTGAGGGCTACAGGTTCTCAACTAAAGACTCCTCGGAAGACACCGCCCACTGTCTCCAATTTATTCGGCAGCGCATTTAAGAGAAAATGCATATTCTGCCAGAGGGATAATCACCTGAGTAGTAGATGTTTTGTTGCCTCGCGTCTTACACCTAGCGAGAGGGATCAAAGGATAAAGGAGGCTAGAGTCTGCTTTAAGTGTCTAAAGGGTAACCATCTGAAAAGGGAATGCCGAGCAGACATAAAATGTAGAAATTGCGGAAAAGATCATCTAGATATCTTTTGCAATAAAATTGCCTTGAAGCAAGGAGGAAACAATAGTTTCAAAGGTGAAAAATTTAAGGTTGTTAGTGAAGGAAATGCAACATGCACGGGTGTTAATATGTCTGCGCGAGCATGCACCAATGACATCTTACTAATGACTTCCGTGGCGAAATTGAAAGGGGCTAAAGAGACTAAAGAAGTCAAGGTGCTATTTGACACCGGAAGTCACTACTCCTATATAAAGAGATCAATTGTCGAAAAACTGGGTTTAAACAAAATAGGAGAGATAAGTTTGGAAAAATCTCTTTTTGGGGGAGGAAATATGAAGGAGGCGTTGCACGGAAAATATGTTTTGAAACTGGGAAGTCTAACCAATAAAATTGATGAAGACATAGTCGCCCTCGATCAACCAGAAATTTGTGCAAGGATACCGCTGATTCCAAGAGGACGTTTGTTATACAAATTAAAACGGAAAAAGATCTATATTCACCCGTCAAATTTTAGAAATGAGGAAATAGATATTTTAATAGGTAGTGACTACTTTGGACAATTACTGACCGGGAAGGTCGTCCATCTAGGAGAGGACCTAACTGCCGTAGAGACCAAATTAGGATGGACGCTTATGGGGCAATCTCCGGTGGTGGGTAAGGAGGATAAGGTCCAAATTGCATTGAATATGTTGGTTGCAAGAAACAACTTGAAAGATCTTTGGGAGCTGGATGTCTTGGGAATTCAAGATCCCATCGAAGTTGTCTCAAAAAAAGAAAAGGGAAACTGAACTAAAGGAACATTTTATAAAAAATATAAAGAGGGATGAAGATCAACGATATTCAGTCGCGCTACCATGGAAATGCGAAAGAAATAATATACCCTCGAATTTAGAAATAGCGCAGAGGAGATTGGAAGCATGCACTAGTAAGTTAAGGAAGGAGAAAATGGTTATTTAAGCATAGAAACTTTCTCCTTGGAATATAAATACTATAAACTAAAGTGCCGGGAGAAAATGATTTTTTATTAAAACGACTACACGAGCTTTCGGGCAGTCGCGCCCTTCAACTGGTAATGATACATGATGGCAATAGGCCTTAAATAGGATTCCGTTTTTAAAGAGATATTTTACATATGAGAAAAAATAATATAGGACGGCTAAAAAACAATTTTGTTAAAAATATTTGCAAATCTAAGCTATTATATAATATATTTATGTAACTATGCTAATCCTGTAATGCCGGTTGACAATTAACTGGTAGGTTTGTAATTGGCTATAACATGTGACTAAATAATGACGAGAGACTAGAATTAGGATATCGACTGTTTAACCCGCCATCAGCGGCCATATTGGAAATATACTGGGGGAGGGGGGGGGGGTTTAACGGATATTCAAGTTACTACATATGTCCTGATATTGTGCAGGTAGATCTATATGTCGGTTAATGCTATTTTTTGATATGGATACTATGGCTTCTAAGATCAGTCTTTGGTATTTATTGGAGATGTTATTGTATAATGTGGTGGGTGAAGTTAAATCAAAAGAGTGGCCTGTGTCATGAATGTGGTTGTAGATGAGGGACCTGTTGTCTTTGTTATTGACGCACCTGCCATGCTCAGTCATCCTGATGGCCACGGACCTACCAGTCTCACCTATATAGGTTGCGCTACAATCGTTGCATGAGACTGAGTAGACCGAGCCACCCGATGACTGAACATTGGCAGGTCTCGGCAATCGGGTAATGGGATGTCTGAGGATGGTGGCCAGGCTTCTATTGTTTGTATAGTAGGTGTTAATGCCATGAGGCTTAAGAAGGTGAGATATTGCAGCGGATTGTGTTGAGTACGGTAAGATGCAGGTATTTCTATGGGGTAAATTGGGTTTCATATGGGCCGGGTTGTATTGGTATTTATATATGAACTGGTGTGGATATTGGGAGAGGGCAAGTTGTTTCTTAATGTGAGCGAACTCTATTGATCTGAAAATGGGCAGGGAGCAGTGTGTAACCAATCTCTTGGTAAGCGTTCTGGTTATTGAATATTCTACTATTCTTCAAGAATGGGAGAGAGAGGGCCTAATTGAGAGGATAGAGGAGAATAGGCCTCAAAAGAAGGGCCATTATTTACCGCATAGGCCGGTGTTCAAGGCTGAAAGTAGGACGACGCCTCTTCGTCCTGTTTTCGATGCCTCTTGCAGGTCGTATAATGGTCTTTCTCTGAATGACTATCTAGAAAAGGGATCTAAACTTTTGGAAAAAATACCTGAAATATTAATTAGGTTTAGAGAAAAGGGTATTGGTGTTCTAGCCGATATTCGAAAGGCATTTCAAATGATTACAGTGCAGCTTCAAGACCAGGACTTTCTTCGCTTCCTTTGGTGGGATCAAACTGACCCTATGAAGTTAACCGCTTTTAGACATAAACGTGTGGTATTTGGGCTTAACTGTAGTCCATTCATTTTGGGTGCAGTTATTGATCATCATTTGAATTCTGTACAAGGTCAGGCAGCTGAAATCGCAAAGACTATGGCAAAGACTAATCGTAAAGACTACATCTTAAAGGTGGCAACAAGGTTTGGGTGGCCTTGTTTACTTGCGCTGTTTACAGAGCTGTCCACCTAGAGATTGTGAGAACATTAGAGGCAAACACTTTTTTGTTAGCTCTAAAAAGATTCATTTGTCGGCGTGGACGTCCCGGAAAAATATATAGTGATAACGGGACAAATTTCTCAAAAACAAACGAATTACTTAAACGCTTGGATTGGGGGGAGATTGAAAGGGAATCGAGTGTAAAAAGAATCCAATGGATTTTTATCCCTCCCTCAGCGCCTTGGTGGGGAGGTTTTTGGGAGAGGTTGGTAAGGGTTGTTAAGAGTTTATTGGTTCGTATGCTCGGATTTAGTAAATTGAATTATGTACAACTTGAGACTGCTTTATGTGAGGTAGAGAGTATTATCAACAATAGAGCTCTTTCATATATATCGGAAGATGACCAAGACCTCATTCCCTTGACCCCTCAAATGTTTCTGCAGACTAACGCAAACAACGAGTTTCCGGAGCTAGAAAAAATAAGAGTGAATTCTTTCACCAGAAAATACAAGATTTTGAGTAAACTAAATGAGGAACTTAAACAGAGATTCCGCAAGGAATATTTGGGGGTACTGATGCAACGGGCCGAAAATAAAAGGGAGCGATGCATAAAAGAAGGGGATATAGTCCTTATAGGCCAGGACATAACTAAAAGAATTCTCTGGCCTGTTGGAAAAATAGTAAAACTTTACTTGGGGAAAGATGGGGTGAACAGGGTTGCCAGAGTCAAGACATCAACAGGCGAATGGCTACGCCCTGTACAGAGACTATTTCCCCTTGAGATTTCCTCTGAGGAAACTCCTGAAAATGTGTCTGGGGATAAAAAACCTCTAACGATCAAAACAAGATCCGGACGTGAAGTCCGCAAACCAATAAGGTTTGCTCCTGATGTTTTGAATCAGTGAAAAAAGAAAGAGAGAGCACATTTCCTTGTTTTTTTTTTTTGTTTTCACACAAAGAAAAGGTGGGGGTATGTTAGAACTCATGGCATTTTGTATGTATATATGTAAATATTACAACTATTTTCATATTTTTGTTTTTTTTGTGTGTGTGACCCCTCAGCGAAGGGGAATCTATTTTTTGCTGTTTCTTCTCCTCTTTTCACACACCACCCCCCCCCTGCCGAGAGAATGTAGTCGCCCGCCCGCCGGATGGACAGTCCAAAGTACCCACCGACCAATTGGAGGGGCGGAGGGGTCAAAAAGGTCAGGGCGCGGGGGCCAGAGTTGGTGTCACAGCTGTGCCGAGCAGACGAGAAAAAAGCCTCACGGCGGCTTGCCCTAGATGAGCTCCGGGAACTTCGTCCATCTTCCATAAACGACCATACAAGCGGTCTGAGAAGGGACAGGGTGGCTGACATCTCAAAGAAAGGTGAAGCCGAGACGAATCGTTGAGAGATTCGCATAGTGGTTGGAGTACGTCCAGAGCGACGAATTGTGCTTCATCTGAAGATTCCAGGAAGTTCGTCGAGGACAGACGAAATTGTGCTTCCAAGGCAGGGGGGCTCGGGCAAGCCGACCTAACAACTGAGAGGAACTGTTTTTGGTGAGCACTCTCTCACACGCTTTTATTTCTTAAAATTGATATATGTTTTTATGTTAATCTAGCATATTTTTTTGTATTTTTCTTTTCTTATTTTTACTAAGTTTTTTTCTATTTTCGTCAATATCATCATTTTATATATTTTTCTTTGTTAAAAAATATTTAAGTTGCATGCAAATTTTTGGAATAGACAAAAATAATAAGTTTTTCATATATTTTTTTATACTTCATTTTATAGCTAACATTAAACAAAACTTTATATGTGTAACCTTTTGTTGTCTTCCTTTTTTCTTGCTTGAACACCCAAGGCAGCCCAAAACAATATCAAACTTTAGGTTAAAGTTTTTATTTTTGTTAAAAAGGGGGTTTGTGGAGAGTTCCGAATTTTTCTTTTCCTCCACGAGCTTTTTTAATTACCCCTTTCTTAACAATTATAGGCCTCCTCCTCTTCAGGGGTGGAGCAGGGGGAGTGGTCCGAGGTGGAGACCCTCCTGACAAAGTCCACCAGCTCAACGATGGTGGATTGGTTGGCTGCACACCACCTCTTTCGCAACCTTTCTCTTTACAAGTTACATAGCCCCCTCTTTATAGGCTGATGTGAAACATTTGTCATACAGAAGAACCTCCATGAGGAGGACACTCACACTATAGGACACCTCTCTCTAAAGGACAGTTTTTATTTGAAAAATTACTATTTTTACTATTTAGCAGCTCTCTGGTAAGAAGAAACCTCTCCATAATGGACACTTTGGTTCTGCAATTAGGTGTCATTTACAGGTAGGTAGTTCTACTGTAATAGTTACACCAAGTGATTCCTAAGTAACAAATTTTTTTTATTGATCACAAGTATACCTGATACCAGAACACATTGTTTAGATGCACTACACAGGACCTTTCGGAGAGGCTGCTGCTCAAAGAGCATGAACTCATGGAATTTGTGTAATCTTTACACAAGGGGATAAGAAACAACAACATGATACAGGCCATGATAATAATCATGAAGATTATTTAGTGACTTGGTTTTATTGGAGTGCACACTACATTGTCTAAACATGTAGGAAGCAGTTCAACTTTTACACATCAAAGACTTTACACTTCCTCAAATTTTGTCCATGAGATTCAGATAAATCTAAGAGATATTCAGATATGTGTCTTTGATCATGTTAATTGTCTTTATCAATCTACCACCCATATCATTGCCACATATACAGCTGAACTTCCATGAGAGGATGCTCTCACTAGAGGACACCTCTTTTCAAAGGACAGTTTTCAATGCCAGAGTTACCATTTTTACTGATTAGCAACTCTCCGATAAAAGAACACCTTAACATAGAGTTTTTTTTTTTCTTTTTTGCTTATCCCTAGTACACGTAATACAGGCCATGATAATCATGGTGGGTAGAAGTAGGCGACTGCTTTTACTGTAAGTGCACCACATGTCTACACATTAGAAAAGCAGTTCAACTTTGCATTTACAAATGTGCCAAAACCTTGTTTGGTTAGGGATAATAAAAAAATCATGGAAGGCTTTGGTCCTGGTTTCGGGAAGTAAAGATTTAGAGCACCACACTGCTATGCCCAAAACCTACCAATGATGTCAAGGGAGTTGAATTGCCCGGAGAAAATGACCATGGGAGCCTCCTCCTGGATGCCAGGGGTGAGGAACACCAGCTCCAGGGTGATCAGGGGAGTGGGAGGGCTGGCTGGGGAGGTGGGGAACTCCTTGAGGGGACCCTCGTTGTCCAGTAGGCTGCCACTGGCACTGTCCATGCTGCCACACACCTGCTCTGTCCAACCTATATACATATGTGGGGGAGACTTCCTTCCAGCCTGCTGGGATGACAGACCACGCCATCAGTAAACATACAAGCGGGGCCTGGAAATAGGAGATGACCACCATTGCGAGACGCGGCAGTTCGGCGGAAGCCAATAAGAACTCAATGGACATTCAAGGGTGTTGTCCTTTTTATCTTCCTATAAAAATGTAACTAATGCGTAATACTGATAAACGCTAACTTTGAAATACTTCTCTGAGCCATTGCTGGACTTGATAAATCGACACACCACACATAAGAAAGGAAAGTATTTAAGCACCATTGTTTCTTTTACACACAAATCAAACTTCTAATGTCCTTACTGCGATGAAAAAATATTGGGCTTGGCTCATCAGTGGTGAACTCTCAAGCAGTTTCGCCAATTTAATCTACCAGACCGCCTCTTAGAGCTCTAATACTGTATTGGATCATTCTGCTTATATATGCTACACTGAACGGTGGAATCTCTAAAATGGTATTCAGGTAAACTATGGACATAAGCTTTTAGGACAATAGAATTACATATAAACCTATAGACAGAAATTTTGCCGGAAGGAAATTGATTTAAAGAGACAAGGGTCGCCTCTCCTGTCAAAATAGATGTCTAAAACCAGACGCCGTCTATTGACCTTCGCCGCAACTAGCGGCCTCGGGTCGGTGACAAAGCCACAACACCAGCTTTGGCAAACTGAGAAGCGTCCACCTAGAGATCATGGTTTCGAGCTAATGGCCCTCGTCAGCCTAGGGCGGACTTTATTCCATGAGATCCACACGGGATCTAATGTAATCTAGACAATCTGCCAAAGAGGTGTTTAGCTGGCAAAGTGGCTGGGCCATATCTATGGCTAAAATATAGAAGGAAATTTTGCCGGGAGGATATTGATCAAAAGAAACAAGGGTCGCCTCTCTATCTATATTTTAGCCATAGATTTGGCCCAGCCACTTTGCCAGCTAAACACCTCTTTGGCAGATTGTCAAGATTCCATTAGATCGCATGTGGATCTCATGGAATAAAGTCCGCCCTAGACTGACGAGGGCCATTAGCCCGAAACCATGGTCTCTAGGTGGACGCTTTTCAGTTTGCCAAAGCTGTGTTGTGGCTTTGTCACCGACCCAAGGCCGCTAGTTGCGGCGAAGGTCAATAGATGGCGTCTGGTTTTAGACGTCTATTTTGATGGGAGAGGCGACCCTTGTCTCTTTAGATATAAACCTATATACAGTAAAACTCCTCTATAGCGAACCTCACTGGGACTACTTTGGTTCACTATATGCATGGTTCGTTATAGCCATAGTTCACTGTAATTATAAAATAAAAAAGGGGAATATTTCAGGTTTGTTATAACAAAGGATTCTCTATATGCCAGGTTCATTTTAGTGAGACTTTACTTTATCTCTATCTTCTGACTGCAATAAGGTCTCAGGTTCAAAATTTTTGTCATCCACATTCAATGTTTTGGTTTTACACTATTTGGTTTTAGAAAAAAAAAGACATATAATTTAAAATATCATAGACTATGCTTTCTTTGGCACTGAACCATCGGCTTCCACCCACTGCTTCAACTGCTGCTTGGTTTGTCATTTAGTGGTAGACCCATGTCTCAACAAGGGTGACAAATCGCCCGGTGACAAATAATTTTACTACCCAAAGCTTATGCATGTAGTTTACTTGAAACCATAACCAAATATATAAGCAGAATTGTCCAATAAAGTATTAGAGCTCTAACAAAGTGTAGATTAAACTGACGAAACCATGGGGAGGGTTAACTTGATTTAGTAGACTAACCAGACACCGTGGTGGGAGGCAGCGAGGAGCTCGTAGTCAGGTCCGTAGGTCTGCAAGGCATCCACTAGGAGAAGTCCTTGGACACATAGGACTACGCTGGTGTCGTTGGGGTGGTGGGATAGAGTCAGCTTCACTCCGATCACCTGTAGCTCCGCCACACATCGTCCTGACATCACACACCACAGCTTAGCTATAGTTGACTTAGAATAATACTGAGGAGGGTCGGTAGAAGGATGGTCTAAGCCATTAGTTTTCGACCGCTACAACCCGGGTTCGATTCCTGCATTGAGCATCGTTTTCTGATTTAAAAAAAAAAAAAATGCTACAATGGCCCCCGATTATTGCAAAAGTCTAATCCCACCAGCAAGTGCAAGTAACCAAACGGGGCTCTGGCATATTTGTAAGTGCAAAGTCAAACTTTTCAGATGTGTAGACTGTGGTGCACTTACAGTAAAAGCAGTCACCTACTTCTACACACCATGGCCTGTACAACATGTACTAGGGATAAGCAAAAAAAAAAAAGAATACTGTTCTCATGGAAAGATTTAAAACAGGCCATCTCAAACCATTGAAAAAAAAAGATAGAAAATAACAATAAAATCTAACCCACTTGTCCAAAATGTAGCTTGGCACCTACAGCTCCAGAACACATTTTGGCTTGCATTAGATGCACTAAACAGGACCTTTGGGAGAGACTGCTGCTTATCATAAAACAGGTAGAGGAGCATGAACTCATGAATCTGTGCAATCTTTACACAAGGGGATAAGAAATAGCAACAACAGGAGAATACTGTAACATAATTTTTTTCAATTCGAAACTGCTACAAATTCCTCTTGGGTGATTAACCAGGACTTAAAGAAAATCTTTCAGAGGCAGTCTGTCAATATAGTAAAATCCAGGAGGAAAAGACAAGATCCAACAACCTGAATCAACTTTTTTTATTCCAGATCAATAACAAAAGTATGAACTCAATAACAGCTATTTATTACTTTGAGGAAAAAAATTATTTAGCAGAAAAAATTTCTCCATGCAAACCACTACAAAATGTTATTTTTAATGCCACTTTAAATGAACCCACCAACAAACAATACCAAAATCCAGAATACTTAAAACAATTATCATTAGAAATAATTACTAACATTCCTAAAAATGCAATAACTATCTATACCGATGGTAGCAGAGACGAGCTAGGACACACTGGCAGTGGCTGTCTCATCAAAACCACAAATGGCATTGAGAAAATGAACAGAAGAAACCCAGATTTTTGCTCAGTCTTCAGATCAGAACTTATAGCCATCTATGAAGCCTTAAAATCCATCAGAAATACTAATTATCAAGATATCTGGATTCTTACTGATAGTAGAAGTGCCATACAACACTTGAGTCACACAGGGGAACTCAGAGACAAAGTAAGCAGGAACATAATTGGTTATCTCCAAAAACTCTCAAAAACCTCAAAAATTCACCTTCAATGGATACCCTCACACGTTGGCATTGACGGCAATGAAGCTGCTGATGTGCTAGCGAAAAAGGGCACAAAAGAACCCTTGCCACAGAAAAATAAACTTACTTTTAAAGAAATAGAAACAATAGCCAAAACAAAAATAAACAAGAACTGGAGGATCCCACCTAAGCACAGTTGGTACAGTGGAGTGAACCCAGGAGGAGCTCTGAACATCAGAAATAGACAGCATCAAACAACACTAACAAGATTTAGAACAGGCCATCTCAAGCCATTGAAGAAAGAAAATAATAACAAAATTTATCCCACTTGCCCAAAATGTAGTTTGGTACCTGCAGCTCCAGAACACATTTTGGCTTGCATTAGATGCACTAAACAGGACCTTTGGGAGAGGCCGCTGCTCATCATAAAACAGCTCGAGGAGCATGAACTCATGGACCTCGTGTAATCTTTACACAAGGGGATAAGAAACAACAACAACAACAACTTTGAGGCTAATATGAATTAAGTTAAGAATTAATTTTTCCATTGCAGTATGGGCAGTAGAAATTGTTTAATTTTTAAAAGAATCATACGTGTCTATTTTCTACTTTCTTATCTCCATTCAATCATATTAGGGTGTCAAGCTTGTGAAGCTTGAGACTTTTGATGGTGCCTGTCGGGGATGAGTAGAGCACATCAATGGATGAGTCAATACAGTCAATGTTTTTTGGGGTTGCAGGTTGAGAATTGCACTTAGTACATAGTGGGAAAACCTTGAAACCATTCTGTAAAGTCGTTGTCCATAGATGACCAGACCAGACCAGTCTGGAAATCAAAGACTGTTGTTCTCTTGGGAGGACAGTACCGGTGCTTGTCCCTCCTGCTCTGTACCAGTCATGTGCAGAATTAGAATTCCATTTCTGCAGACATTGGGTTTTGATGGTATGGAGGAGGTCTCTTTCGTCTAGTTGGGTGGCAGATTCCCTGGCTTCAGGTAAGCCAAGAGCTCCAGCCTTTGGCAGAGAGTCTGCCAGCTCATTTCCAATAGGTGTCTATAATAGTTTCGAATTAATTAAGTTTCCCTATGAGAACATGGACATCTAACAAGCTATAGTGGGTTTTTCCAGTAACCAAACAAGTTTGTTTATTTCTGCATGAAGAAAATTACTGTGGAATGGCTATGGAGAGGCCAGAGAGATGTCCCAGAGATAAAAAGGAACAACACAAGAATGGAATTTGACAAACTCACCTCTACTCTCTACAATCAGAGAGACATTCTGGATATAGAACTGCATCAGGAGCAGTAGAGAGTTCTCCTTGTTCTTGACCTCATTGCTGACACACACACACAACCCAATCTTAGAAATGTCAGAAATAGAAAAACTATATATATATGTTATGATTATTTTTTTTGTTTTGTTGTTGAAAAAGAGGTGCAGTCGTGGAAAAAGAAAGATAATTATTTACCTTTCAAGTAGTTTTTATATTTGAACTACTTGAAGTAAATTTACACATAAAAATTATTTATCACAGCAATATAGAATTTATAGAATGAATTCTATAATCGTGATTTAAAAAAATAGGTATAGGGTTAACTATACATATTTACAACAATAATTAAAGTGGTATGTTCTGAATCTATGGTCAAAAAATATAAAACAGTCAATGAATGAAAATGAAAAATATGTTTTTAAAAAAATAAAATAATTGCATTTTAGAATATATAATATATATATATTTTTTAAATATCCCTAGTACTTATGGTACAGGCCATGATAATCATGGTGGGTAGAAGTTGCCGACTGATTTTACTCTAAGTGCACCACATGTCTAGACGTCTGAAAATCAGTTTGACTTTGCACTTAAAACTGTACCATAGCCCTGTTTGGTTACTTACACTCGCTGGTGGGGTTGGAATTTTGCAAGAATCGGGGGCCATTCGAGCATTTGTTTTTTTTTAATATAAAAATAGTCCTCAATGTGGGATTCAATCCCAGGTCAATAGCAGTCAAAAACCAATGGTTTAGACCATCCTTCCACTGACCCCCGGTAGAAACCACTATCTGTATTAGGATATGCTAGACAATTGACCATTAAAATAATTTTATTGATATCTTGTCAATACATGCAAAGTGTACAGTCTGCACTATTAAAAAAATATGCTAGACACAAGGTAATAAGACCAAATCCAAATATATAAATAGTGTGTGACGTTTCGGCAACAGCGGTGTTACCATCTTCAGACAAAAGTATTGAATGACCATTCTGTATACTGAAGATGGTAACAATGCTGTTACTGAAACGTCACACACTATTTATTTATTTGAATTTGGTCTTATTACCTTGTCTTTATAATCTATAATCCAAATTGTGCCTTATCAAATATGCTAGAGTCAGTTACCTGTGGGAAACGGAGGACTCCAGGGAGGGGGAAGGGACCTCTGTAGTGGGGGAGGATGGAGCAGTGGGTGGAGGCATGTTGATCACCCCCAGGCAGGTGGTGAGGGCTTGTACCTACATCACACCACATGTAAACTGGGGGAAATTGATAGAACCACATGTTATCCTGGTTGTTGAACCTATGTCAAGATAGCCAACCTGGGATTATCCAACACATTCTGTCCTTGTGATGACAGCACTTAGATCATCATTGCATTTGAAAAATATACCTTGCCTTTATTTTGTTTGTGTAACTTGTGTCAATAAATAAAGTATAATGTATCATTGACTTTTGTCATTGTAAAGCCTGTAGAAGGACGTCCGAAAGCTTGTGAATAAATTCTTATAAGACACCCTTCTTCAATCATCATTATATTTTGTTATAATGTATCATTATTGAACAAGAATAATAACTGATAAGGCACAATTTGGATTATAGATTATAAACACAAGGTAATAAGACCAAATCCAAATAAATAAATAGTGTATGACGTTTCTGTAACAACGTTGTTACAGAAATGTCACACACTATTTATTTACTTATTTATTTGGATTTGGTCTTATTACCTTGTATTTAAGAATAATAACTGAGGCCACAGACAGATAGTAAAGTCCTCTAGGATTGACTCTACCAATTTTTCAATAAACTAATCCCTTGTATCAATCTTAAGTTAAAAACACCAGTCCTCCAGGGATATAAATTAAGAAAAAAAGACATTTCCTGTTTGTGAAACTAAAAGTTGTTGATGGTTTGCGCAATCTATTGGAATAAATATCACTTGAGGTACAGCTTGCACAACGGCTGATGAGGGCCAACAGCCCGGAACGCTTATGTGGTTAGCTTTTCTTGATTAATCAAGAAACGGTATTTGGCCAATTCTGGAATAATTGAAAATCAACGATTTAGTTGATATTTATTCTGATAGAAGAGGTAAGCCATCAGAAACTTTTAGTTGAACGATCAGTAAATGTCTTTTTTTTCTTAATTTATCCACCTGATCCAAGTATACACGTTTATACTATTTTTGGCTCCAGGGATAAGTTTCTTAAAGATTTTATAATTCACAAATCTCTAGGTTTCTGGCACAAGAGCCCTTCTATAGACGAAAGTGTGAGAGCTACAATAAATACATTCATTTATTGCTTTCTTCTGTAGAAGAACTCTCATGCCACGAAAGCTAGAGATTTGTGGATTAAAAAACATTTTAGGAAAAGTATCCCTGAAGGCTTGGTATATTTAACTAAATCTACCAACTTGTAGGCAGAAAGACAAAGCTGAGTACATTGCATGGCCCTCTCAGACTGACAATGTGTCAGCAGGTTTCTTCCTCTTCATTTCGAAGGTAGCACTATCATTTAAATATAGTTAAACTTGTCTATATCACCTCTCTCTCTATAGCGGCCGATTTTAAATACCTAGTACGATGTGATTTACATTAAAAGTGACCTGTCTATAGCACCCCCTCTCTATAGCACCTTATTTTGGTGAGTCCCACGAGGGGTGCTATAGACAGGTTTAACTGTATATACCCATATTAAAAACAAAAAAGACATATCCTGACCAGGCTCACATGAGCCTTTCTAGATGGCAGAGCGCCATCTAGTGGAACAAAAATAAACTAAACATTTATTTAAATTGTTTCGTGTTATTTGGACAACCCAATTTCTTGATAAATTAAAAAAGCCAACCACGTACTCATTTCAGGCTGTTGGCCCTCATCAGCATGGTGCAGGCTGTACCGCTACGACCATAATTTGGTACCAGAGGCTTCCTAAGAAATCAAGAAATGGGTATCTAAGAATATGTTTGCGTAATTATGCTTTTCATGCGAAAAAAATAATAAAAAAGGTCAGGTGTTGATATTGAAAATAAAAAAGGCATATCCTGACCATGCTCACATGAGTATTTCTTAGATTTTTAAATATTTTTTCACATATACTTTTATCGTTTTGAAAATAGAGCAACGTTATGTTGCGCTGAGTTTGTTGTTGACACACATTAATATGTTATAACACCTTGATAAAGGTTGGCGTTCAGCCAACTGAAATATTGGTAAAATAAATGATATTTTGATCCAATATATACCTTTTTATTTAAAAAATATACTTTTATGTGAAAAAATAATAGAAAAAAATAAAAAGGTGAGGTGTTGATCATAAAAATAAAGAAGGCATATCCTTTGCCTCCTAAACATTGATTTCTGTTCAACCAGATGGCGCTCTGCCATCTAAAAAGCACATGTGCTCCTGGTCAAGATATGCGTTCTATATTTTATAAATTTTTATAGACAAAAACTGTATATATAAATGGAGAGTCTCACCCTCTCTTCACTGGCGTGGAACACCAGCCGGGGCAGGTTGCCAGAGAAGGTGAAGTTAGGCCACTGGGGGTCTGTGGTGTCGAAGAGCCTTCGTTCCATCTGGAGGCTGATGGAGAAGCTGTCGAGGATGTAGAGCCGGGACTGGTAGGAGGAGTGCATGGCGAAGATCTGGAGGTCCGCCAGCTTCAACACGTACCTGCAGCATGTGGATTGTTGGGATATCTTGTCAGTCATAGGTAGTCCTGGACTTACCTCTCATACATGGCATTCTTGAAGTTCTCCTCACAGAGGATGGTTTCCTGAGCAGTGGTCTGCTCCAGTAGCTCTTCTGGGGAGGAGCACGGAGTTTGGAACTCTTCCTCTTCTACAACAACCCTCCAGCTATTACTGTGCGTGTGTGAACCTATACAACTTCTAAGACAATGATAATCTTCCTATTTAATGAGAAGAAGAAACAAAAGTCGGGGAGAAGAGCTTCTTTTATAAGAGGACGATCGTACAAGCTCTCACACACAGGCAAGACATCTCTTCTATTATACAACTTCTTTTCACCCTTCCAACTCATAAATAGATAAATAGATAGAGGAGCATGGACTGCTGTAATTTGTGTAGTAATCTTTGTACACAAGGGTAAAGAAACAACAACAAAACATAAGAATTCTTCTTTAAATTGTTATTGAAACTTTTCATTTTAGCCAGATTCTAAAAGCTCTTTTTTTTTTTTAACCCAAAGACTTAAAATGATTTAGAAGGGTAATAGGCTTGAAGACAAGGGTCATAGCAGTCGTTGAGTAAAGATAGCCAGGATGAGGAATAAAGTATCTTCTTCTTCTTTCTTATCTCCACCCAATCATATTAGGGTATCAAGCTTGTAAAGCTTGAGAACTGGGTGAAGTAGAATGCATCTGCCTTTGTCATTAAGACTGGGAGCACTACTCAGTGGCAGGCCGACTTAGCTCCAAAAGAAATGGCCGCCTCTGACATGAGGAACAGACACCATGTACAGCCGCTCCTAACATGGAGTACAAATGCTGCTCATCCTGTATCCCTGGATTAGGAGCCCTTACAGGGTACTATCAGCCAGGCCAGCTGAGCTCAGGTTTTTTAGTGAGTTTGTTACTGCTCCCCCTCCTCCTTTTTCATACGGGCTTGGGACCGACAAAGGCAGAGTTGGAAGAAAGTATTAAAGTCATAAGTGATATGAATTAGAGAACACACAAATATTTTTCTCATCTATAATTTTATTAATCAAAATGAAAATGGAGATAATATGCCCCATTTGAAACTATCTTTTCCTGCGATCATTTACCAAAAAGGAGAAATGGGTCATTATTTTGGTTAAGATGGCTGGGATTTTATACAAGATTCAGAAAGAGTTTGTGACAGGTGAAAAACTATTTTTTTTTGCTTATCCCTAGTACACGTGGTACTCTGGTACCTCCGGGGCTCTGGCACATTTGTAAGTGCAAAGTCGAACTGCTTTTCACATGTGTAGACATGTGGTGTACTTACAGTAAGAGAAATTGCCTACTTCTACCCACCATGATTATCATGGCTACGTGTGCTAGGGATAAGCAAAAAAAAAACATGTGGTACAGGCCATGATAATCATGGTGGGTAGAGGTAGGTGAATGCCTTTTACTGTAAGTACACCACATGTCTACACATGTGAAAAGCAGTTCGACTTTGCACTTACAAACTTACAACTACTATGGTAAGTAAGCTACGTACCATCTTCCTCCTGTAATTTGGCTTCGTGCAGACACTTGATGGGGTCGAAGGTGGCGTCTGGGGTGTTGGAGAAGTGCAGACTGCCCAGATCTATCACCAGCTGACAACAAAGCTACAGTGGAGACTCTTTTGGAATTACACATACAGCTACAGTGTAGATACATAGAAAATGTCTAACAGAGTGTTGTTACAAGTAGAAATGCCTTTTTAATGATCCATATAGACAAACAATAAGAGAGAGCTTACTCGCAATCTACAGTTAAACCTGTCTATAGCGCCCCCTCTTGGGACTCACCAAAATAGGGTGCTATAGAGAGGGGGTGCTATAGACAGGTCACTTTTAATGTAAATCGCATCGTACTACGTATTTAAAACCGGGCGCTATAGAGAGGGAGGCGCTATTTAGAGGGGACGCTATAGACAGGTTTAACTGTATATTAAAATATACAGTGGAACCTTCCTGTAAGGGACACTTAGTTACAGAGCCAAAGTGTCCTTTAGAGAGAGGTGTCCCCTTACCAGAGAGTTGCTAAATAGTAAAAATGATTATTTTAGAGATGAAAACTGTCCTTTGTAGAGCTATCCTCTAGCGGGAGTGTCCTCTCATGAAGATTCTACTGTATATAATAACAAAAACAATGATGATGATAGTCTTTTGTTGTCGTACAAAATAAAATCAGCAGCTTCAATCACTGTGAGAATTTTCTAAATCTAAAAGATAACTTTTTTATCTCAAGAGAACAAACTTGGACATATTTCTATGAAAAATAGACACTTAGGCAAGTTAGAGTTTTTTTTTTCTCATAGTTGAAGCTGCTTCATCAACAGTTTCACCTCCAGAAAAGGCTTGGCTCTTCTCTTTATGGTTAAGAAAGTTGAAAGATCACAATGAAACTACTACTGAATACTTTAATAGATTATTTTTAGTCTAACTCAAACAAATATAAACCATTTACAAAATGCTTTGTGTAACCTAAGAACACTGTGTGTAATTGAAGGGAAAAAAAATAAAAAAATTGAAGTTATAAAGGCCAGTTTTGTAGAGAAAGATGGGAAGGGTAAACAATTAACAATGTGAAAAAATAGTACAAATGTGGAATTGTACTGGGATCGGGTGGATAAATTAAGAAAAAGGCATCTCTTGATTGTGAAACTAAATGTTGCTGGTGCCATCTCTGTCAGAATAGGTTTTCGACAGATGGCGCAAGCCATCAGAAACTTTTAGCTGCACGATAAGGAGAAGTATTTTTCTTAATAAACAATATATCTGATTTAAAAAAAAAATAATAATTAATATATACAGTTATCAGCGTCATGCAGTCTTTCTTAATTCTGTCACCGTTTGCTTTTGGTTCAGTGGTAGAATGCTCGCCTGCCACGCGGGCGCCCCGGGTTCGATTCCCGGGCCGATGTATTTTTTTTTTTTTTTTACAATTTTTAAAACTCATTTATATTATTAAAAATATATGTGCTTTTCCTGTCTATTTTTATTAATTGATTAAATTAGATTTCAGGCAAGCTACTTACTTAACAAACTGACAGCATGTATATAATATATGTAGATGGAAATTTTGCCAGGAGGATATTGATCTAAAGAGACAAAGGTTGCCTCTCCTGTCAAAATAGACGTCAAAACTAGACGCCATCTATTGACCTTCACCGCAAACTAGCGGCCTCGGGTCGGTGCCAAAGCATTTCAGTTTGCCAAAGCTGGTGGTGTGGCTTTGTCACCGACCCGAGGTCACTAGTTTGAGGCGAAGGTCAATAGATGGCGTCTAGTTTTGACGTCTATTTTGACGGAAGAGGTGGCCTTTGCCTCTTTAATATATGTGTCTAATAAAGGAGTAGTTACCATTTTAGCAGCCTTGGAGCAGATGTTCTCAGAGAGGATGATCTGTGGAGCGGAGATGGCCAGCTGGAGCTCCCACTTGGACCGCAGTCCCCCGACCCACACCTGCGGCACACAATAAGGTGACAGAGAACTGGAGGATCCCATCTAAGCACAGCTGGTACAGTGGAGTGGACCCAGGAGGAACTCTGAACCTCAAGACATCATCAAACAACACTAACAAGATTTAGAACAGGCCATTTCAAGCCATTGAAGATAGAAAATAACAACAAAATCTACCCCACTTTCCTAAAATATAGCTTGGCACCTGCTGCTCCATTAGATGCACTAAACAGGACTGGGAGAGGCTGCTGCTCATCATAAAACAGCTTGAGTAGGATTAACTCTTGGAATTTGTATAATCATGGTACAAGGGGATAAGAAACAACAACAAAAACATAAGATGACAGACCACTTTGGACAATAGAAAGAGTGGGATACATTTTCTCTATGGTGAAGAACATTAAGGAGGTATTAACTGGCTACTATGTTAGAGAGAGGCTTTTAAAAATAACTCATTTTAGATTATGTTGTTGTTGTTTTTTCTTATCCCTTTGTGTAAAGATTACACAAATTCCATGAGTTCATGCTCCTCGAGCTCATTTTAGATTATACTAGACAATGACTTTCCAGAATGGTTGCAAGGTTTTCCCACTATGTACTAAGTGCAATTCTCAGCCTGCAACCCCAAGACATATTATTGACTGTATTGACTCATCCATTGATGAGCTTTACTCATCCCCTGCAGACACCATCAAAAGTCTCAAGCTCTACAAGCTTGATACCCTGATATGATAGAATGAAGATAAGAAAGAGAGACAAGGTAATAAGATTAAATCCAAATAAATTAATAGTTTGTGATGTTTCAGTGTTGTACCATGAACAGGCTAAAGAAAAAAAAAAAGAAACATCACACACTATCAATTTATTTGAATTAGGTCTTATTACCTTGTAGTTCTAATCTATAAACCAAATTGGGCATACTAGTAGAAACAGAGATAGAAGACACAATGTCTTTAGTACTTTAGGGGTGTGTATTATATGCTTCCTAGGCACAAGTCTGAAAATCCTATATGTTTTCCCAAGGCCATCTTTTTAAAATTCAATTATACTATAAAAACGAGTTATAAATGTTAAAAATCTCTAGTTTAACCAAAGTAAATTTGAATAATAATGAGATTTTACAGTTTAGAAAATATTGGTTCTTATAAAAATCCTATAAAGAGACAAGGGTGGCCTCTCCCATCAAAATAGACGTCTAAAATCAGACGCCATCTATTGACCGTCGCCGCAAATAGCGGCCTCGGGTCGGCTTTGGCAAAGCTGGTGTCGTGGCTTTGTCACCGACCCGAGGCCGCTAATTGCGGCGACGGTCAATAGATGGCGTCTGATTTTAGACGTCTATTTTGATGGGAGAGGCGACCCTTGTTTCTTTATATCAATTTCCTCCCGGCAAAATTTCCATCTATAAAAATCCTGTTCAATTCCATAGTCCTCATTGGATTCAGTACTCATCGCGGTGAGAAAGAGGTAAGTTACCTTGCCATCGGTGTCTAGGATATGGTCAATTTTCTGCTGCAGCTCAGCTTTGGCTTGGGAGTGGTGGGAGTGGGCAGAAAAGAAGTCCACCACGAGCCGCAGCACCTCCGCGTTGTACACCACGTCTAGGGAGGAGGATTTCACCAGAAGTCTGACCATCCATCAATGAGTGAGTGGGAGACTACAGACAGCCAAGATAATTCCTCACCTGTGGTCAAAGTGGGACTGGGGTGGATTGTTCTCATACACCATCTCAAACAGATGCTCTGAAGGAGTGTAGGATGACCCCAGGAGCAGGTCCCCCTTAGTTCCCTGGATACCCACAGACATGTGGAAGTGAGATTGATGTTACTGGACTCACTGAACCATTTACCTAACAAGATCATGACAAACTAAAAGAAAATAAGAACAAATCCAAATAAATTAATAGCGTGTGACGTTGGGTAACAACGCTTTCTGATGAGAGCCCACCTCTAGAAGCCATGTTTTAGGCTATAGTCTCTTATAGGAGCCCGATCTACATACATATTACAATAGGAGGAATTGACATATCATTTCTAAGATGAGATAAAAGCTAACGGTGACAAGTTTCTTTTTTATTTTATTTATTAATCACACAACAAGGTGTGATATTGAAGTGTTTGTACCTATTAGAGAAAAGTTTGTTTATGAAGAGGTAGAAGCTTGGCGAGCTTTTGGAAAATAACATCCTTCAACAGGGGTTGAATACATATAAACCAAAAGAGATCATTTAACTTCAAGACACTTGATACCTCAACTTCCTGACAACTGTGTGCGTCTCACCTTGCGGACCAGGATGGGGTACTGGGTGCCGGGGGTGAAGAAATCCTGCAGGGTGAGGTCCATGAGGGAGAGGGACAGCTGGAAGGATCCGGAGCGGGGCCGGGCCTCCAGTCCGGCAGACACCTGCAGGAAGTCCAGAGCCACCAGAGTCTTGGGTCCATCCACCAGACTGAGGGTGCCCTGGGGCAAGGAGAAATGGAACTGGCAGGACACTGCGTCCCTTTGTCACAGCAAGGCGTCGTTCTCCACATTCTCCAGTACATCCAGCAGCTCCTCCTCTACCATCACCCCATATGTGGATGTGAGATACACTTGCAAGAGAAGGAATCGCCTGACATCATCTTGGAAGAAGTAATAAAAGTTAACGGCGACGAGTTTCTTTTATTAAAGCTGTAAATTCAGCAAGCTTTCGGACTTTGACGTCCTTCGACAGGCAATTTTCCAAGAAATTAGAAGACAATCTATATATATACATGTAAATATCCCTTGGCAGAGCTGACTGCTACAGAGCGCGTCCCCAGGTGGCGGATAGGGGAACGACCTTCAGATATGAAGGCCAGCTGCGAAACAAGCAGAATAACTCTGACAAATAAGCAGTCGCGGACCAACAGCAGCATTGTTAGAAGAGGAGTAGACCTCTTTAAAAATACTGACTTTAACTGACCCAGTTGATGGACCTCAGCAAGGGTCCCACCCCAGGGATACGGAGGAGCTGCGTCTGTACTCATGTTAGATTCGGCAGCAAAGGCGTCTGCTTCCATGTTAGGAACGGCCTCAAACTACAGGCAAAGTCAGACTTTCACCAAAGTGTGCCTGGATCATGGTGCCATGGTCAACGAAAGCTGCACCCCTACACCCCATTCCATGAGATCAGATGTTGATTTGCATGCTGCATCGCCCGTCGTGCAGAATAAACAGGGGCGCGGTCAGGACTTAGGTAGAGGGTTCTGTCCGATAAGTATAATACAGTCCCCACAAACTTCTAACTTTGCAGCTTCCAAGCAATTGAGAATTTTGCAGTGCAACATAAATGGATTGTGCTCAACAGCAACAAAAATAAAATTAGAAGAAATAATGGAAATAGCTGAAAAACAAAAGATACAAATTATAGCCCTACTGGAAACCAAATTAAATGAAAAGTACAATCTCAAATATAAAAACTATAATATCCTCAGAAAAGACAGAAATAAAGAAGGGGGTGGCCTTGCATTTTTAATCAAGAATTTGTACTATGAAGACATAGCCATTAATATTCCAAATACATCAGACCTCGAAGCCCAAGGTATCAAAGTCTACCTCAGTCAAAACAAAACCATCAACATATGCAATATGTATCACCCACCAAACAATAAACTTATTGACGATGGAACAATGGCTCAATTTCTTACAGACAACACTATTATTGTAGGTGACCTTAATGCCAAACATTAACTATGGGGATGTTCCATGCCAAACCCAAGAGGCAAAATACTTTCAAACTTATTTGACGACAATGCCTTCATGTGCTTAAATGATGGGAATCCTACCCACCATTCCTACAGCTATAATACTGCACAAGCACTTGATATAAGTTTCTCCAGTCCTGACATTTTCCACAAATGCAAATGGCAAATATTAAAAAGTATTGGAAGTGATCATTTGCCTATTTTGATATAAATTAGCACCAAGACCAAAACCAGCTCAATTAAAGAAAAATTCTGGAACTTCAAAAAGGCTAATTGGAATCTTTACCAGCGTACCAATGAAGACTTTAGAAAAGCACCCACTAGAATAAAAGATCTGGAACAAAATTGGATATCTTTCAAAAACACCATTATTAAAGCAGCCAAAGTTTCAATACCAAGAGGTAAAACTTGACAAATCTGCTGATGACCCAAAAAACTATCGACCTATCTCCCTCACAAGTATTTGCTGCAAATTAATGGAAAAAATTATACTCAGACGACTTACCTACCACCTTGACACAAGAAATCTCTTACCAGAAGAACAATATGGATTTAGGAAAGGACATGGGACAATAGACCAACTCTTATTTTTCAAACAAAAGGTAAAAGATGCACAAAACAGAAAACCCCTAACCACACCATAGCTGCTTTTTTTTACTTTACACAAGCTTTTGATAAGGGGTATGGAAAAACAAGTTAATTACAAAATTATACAAACATTTCAAAATTGATGGAAAAGCTATCACTTGGATAAATGATTTCCTTAAAAATAGATACATCAGGGTCAAATATAATGGAACTCTCTCTAAAACCTTCAAATTGTACCAAGGATTACCACAAGGATCAGTCCTTAGCCCAACTCTCTTCACCCTATTTATTGCAGGCAGAGAAGAAAAAATTTCACATAAAACCAATATTGGACTTTTCGCTGATGACATTATTTTATGGAGCAGTAACACTAACTGGAAAAAAAGCAGAAAGGGATTTGAACAAGACTCTTCTCCACCTAGAAAAATTTGCTAATAAACATAAATTAGAATTTAACCCCCAAAAATCTGAAACCTGTCTTTTTACTACTGATAAGAAACTATACAAAATAAGGCCAAAAATTATTCTGAAAGAACAACAATTACAATATAATAAACATCCTAAATATCTTGGCTACACCCTGGATCCAGAAATTAACTCCAGTAAACATATTGAAGAAGTTATTAGAAAAGGAAGAGACCGACTAAAAATCCTGAAATATATTTCAGGAAGAGAGTGGGGAGCCGATGCAACCACACTAAAATTAACTTACACATCTCTAATTAGACCTATCCTTGAATATGGATATCAAATCTATGGTACAGCATCTGAAACAAATATAAAATCACTGGAAAGGATACAACTAAGTGCAGCTAGAATTATTACAGGTCTTTGAAATACCTGCCCTAACGATATTGTACTTTACGAGGCAGACATTATGCCCTTAAAGGATAGAAGAAGCTACAATCTGCCAAAATATATAAACAAAATCAAGAGTTATGGAAACAAACACAGAACTTCCAATTACATACTTAATTGGGAATCCAATCTAAGACTCAAAAAAGAAGGCCCTCTCCACCTGGCCAAAAGAAATGGATTTTTAAAATATAAAGTAGAAAAAAATTATTTAGCAGAAAAAATTTCTCCATGCGAACCACTACAAAATGTTATTTTTAATGCCTCTTTAAATGAACCCACCAACAAACAATGCCAAAATCCAGAATACTTAAAACAATTATCATTAGAAATAATTAATAACAGTCCTAAAAATGCAATAACTATTTATACCGATGGTAGCAGAGACGAGCTAGGACACACTGGCAGTGGCTGTCTCATCAAAACCACAAATGGCATTGAGAAAATGAACAGAAGAAACCCAGATTTTTGCTCAGTCTTCAGATCAGAACTTATAGCCATCTATGAAGCCTTAAAAACCATCAGAAATACTAATTATCAAGATATCTGGATTCTTACTGATAGTAGAAGTGCCATACAACACTTGAGTCACACAGGGGAACTTAGAGACAAAGTAAGCAGGAACATAATTGGCTATCTCCAAAAACTCTCAAAAACCTCAAAAATTCACCTTCAATGGATACCCTCACATGTTGGAATTGAAGGCAATGAAGCTGCTGATGTGCTAGCAAAAAAAGGCACAAAAGAACCCTTGCCACAGAAAAATAAACTTACTTTTAAAGAAATAGAAACAGTAGCCAAAACAAAAATAAACAAGAACTGGAGGATCCCACCTAAGCACAGTTGGTACAGTGGAGTGAACCCAGGAGGAGCTCTGAACATCAGAAATAGACAGCATCAAACAACACTAACAAGATTTAGAACAGGCCATCTTAAGCCATTGAAGATAGAAAATAATAACAAAATCTACCCCACTTGCCCAAAATGTAGCTTGGCACCTGCAGCGCCAGAACACATTTTGGCTTGTATTAGATGCATGATTAGCAATGTATCAAAGCTTTTCACATCAATCCTAAGATCACGACTGGAGGAATGGGTTGAAGGAAGAAGGGTTATACCCGAAAACCAAGCGGGATTTAGAAAAGAAAGATCATGTATTGACCACATATTTACACTAACTACTTTAATCCAACTATCATTAAGAAAAAAAGAGGGGAAAACTATATGTCTTTTTTGTCGATCTAAGGAAGGCATTTGATACTGTACCTCACTCAATACTTTGGAAAAAACTTTACAACCTAGGCATAAGTTACCAATTCATAAGTACGATCAGAAGTTACTACGAACAAGCAACTATAGCTATCAGATGGAAGGGATCATTTACGGAAAGTATTAAGATAAACTCGGGAGTCCTCCAGGGAGAACCACTTTCCCCACTGCTATTTATATTATTTATCACAGACTTAATCGAAATTTATAATAACTCAGACCTGCCGAGTGTAAATTTGCCAGAATTTGGAGATATCCATTTATTGCTGTACGCCGACGACATAGCAATTATAGGTGAGTCCAGGATGAACCTCCAAAAGAAGATCAAAATACTGAAAGAATATCTCGATGAGAACTTAATGACACTAAATGAGTCCAAGTCAAAGATTATGGTGTTCCGTAATGGAGGTAAACCCTCTGTTGTGCCTCTACTCTGTACCAGGTCACCGAGATCCACTAGGTCTGTGATAAAATCTTTATTGGCTCATAACACTAATCTGACTGATATTTACAATTTAATGATACATATATATACATAAAAATAATTAACATAATAGCAACAAACAAACACTATGCAAAACCTTATTTGCATATCTCGACAATTTATCTAAAACATAACTATTGTTATGCAAAACACCACATCTTCTCACCCCCAATTTGTTACACGATCTTTAAAGTATTCGGGGAGTCTCCGGTTTCTTATTGGTCTACTTGGCCCAGGTGTTTCCTCCAGCCTTGGTGGGTCCCTCCTGATCGGCGTAGTATCCAGGAAGCTCCCGTTGTCCGCATTGGAAGCTGGTCTCGGGGCACCGAGGCGAAAAGTGGGAAGTCCACGCCGGGGTTGCCATACCCGCTCAACCTGTCACCCTCACTGTACATGTCCTCCCCACCGTTCATGTAACCCGCGCTCATTCCATTAGCTCCGCTCATCATTCCATTGGCGGTTCCATTCATAGCCGCGGCCATTCCATTACCGTTCATCGCAGCGGCCATACCATTTCCATTCATTACCTCATTGATTTGACATACACTGTCGCCATAACTTATCCATTCAAGACCAATTCCAATCTGGTCAAAAGCCTCCCTTCCAATCAGATTTGGGCCCGGACCTTCGATCACAAGAAATTCCATTGTGATACTTCTTTTGTTTACTTTTACGTCGGCTTTTATTTTACCCAGAATCGATAACCTCTGCCTGTTCCATTGCACCAACTTGGTATAATCCTTCTCTATTCTAGGCCTTTCTGACTTTACCCAAGTTCTTATATACGTCTTCTCAGAAATAATATTTTTTCTTGCCCCCGAGTCAATGAGCATATTCATCTCTCGACCGCTAGTCCGTACTTTTACCATATAATTCCGCATGTTACTGGTGTCCTTCACTTGATTTATATTAAAAAGGCCATAAATTGCCTCTGCCTCCTCATCTATCGAGCAGTTATTATTACGATCGCTCCTCCAGTTCCCGTTCTTACAGACCCTAGATATATGCCCTAACTTCTGACATTTAAAACATCTTTTCTCTTTAAAGAAACATTTCTCTTCTCTGTGATTTGTGTATCCACAGCGGAAACATTTAAGAATCTTCTCATTCCTCCGTCTCACCTTAACAGCTCTTCCCATTACATTAATTTCTTCCTGAGGTTTTCCGTCTTTAATTTCTGCAACGTTCCTTACCGCAGCCTCATGTGCCAATGCCATCTCTTGAGCCACTTTAAATGTTAGCATACTGTTCATTAACAGCATTGATTGTATCTCTTCGCTTAGAATGCCGCATACTAGGGCATCACGCAACCTATCTTCCACATCAGGGAATTCACACTTCTCGGCAATTTTCTTTAGAGCTGTTATAAATTCAGATATTGTTTCATTTGGCATTTGAAGCCTTTTCGCAAATTTAAAACGCTGCACTATTATATTTGGCGTTGGATCAAAATATTTTTTAATCCCTGCTACTATCTCCTCCCATTCTGTTTCCAATGGATTCTTGGGAGAGGTCAACGTCCGTATTATATTATACGTTTCTCTTCCGCACAGCGAGAAAAATGTTGCCTTCTTTTTAACGATCTTCACTATATCATTCGCTATGCAATAGGATTCAAAACGTTCTAAATAGCTTGAGATTTCATTTCCATTGTTCGGGTTGAACTGTTCAATATTCATCATTGTTCGCTTACTTTCATTCACTCGTATTTGCTCTCTTCAATAGTCACAGTCACTGTTGCGTATAGGTTCTTTATACTCGTCGCCACTGTTGTGTCTCTACTCTGTACCAGGTCACCGAGATCCACTAGGTCTGTGATAAAATCTTTATTGGCTCATAACACTAATCTGACTGACATATTTACAATTTAATGATACATATATATACATAAAAATAATTAACATAATAGCAACAAACAAACACTATGCAAAACCTTATTTGCATATCTCGACAATTTATCTAAAACATAACTATTGTTATGCAAAACACCACACCCTCAAATAAGGATAGATGGTTCTGGAATGATAAACCCATAACAATAACTTCAAGATATACATACTTGGGATTCCCTCTGACACCAACAATAACAACTACTCACCAGGCAAATTACTTTAAAGGAAAAGCACTTACAGCAATTAACGCCACACACCCAATATTAATAAAATCAAAAGCAAAGTCAATAACAAGCAAAGTCAAAGCAAAATCAAACTCTTTGATACAATAGTGAGAGCTGTCCTGATGTATGCCGCTCCATTGTGGGCAACAGAGCATAAAGACTTACTGGACAATATACAAGACATATTTATCCGTAGGTTCCTGAATCTGCCCAGATACACTCCAGGTTACCTAATCAGATTAGAAACCAGTCGTATCTCATTGAGTGTAACAGCCTTAAAATTAACCCTGAAGTATTGGCTGCGGGTGTTGAATATGAGCAGTGACAGATTGCCATGTATATGTTTTAATAGAACACGGGAACTGTCTAATGCTTCGGGCACACCCATCGGTTTCATTAAAAAGCTCACCAATCTGCTTAACAATAATGGATCCCCTACACTTGTTTCCTGTGATGACCCTGAAACGCTGAGGAGCGCAATTACAGGGCTCTTAAAAACAGCGGCAGACCAATCTATACAAAACGACCTTACAAGAATGGATAAATCTAAGCTATACTCTCACTACAAAGACATTCACATATCTTTCATGACGGAGGGATACCTTTTAGGGGATTTTCCTTTCCCGGTTGTAAGACTACTCGCACAAGTTAGAATACTTTCAAGTTTTTTTAGAGAAAACCACACCAAGATGCTCTGCGGTGAGGACCCGACTTGTACCTTCTGTAATTCAAAACTAAAAAATGAAATCACTCACTATATTTTTGATTGCTCTGCTCTGAAAGAAGAAAGAAGAACCCTTATGCTCAAAACTGGGCAACTCTGTGCTTCACTTCCATCAATAATTGACAATATGACCCAGAATAAGTATATTGCTACGGCGTTTTATGGTTTCCACAAGTCCATATCTCAGAAGAAGGCCAAGTGATACTCACTCCTCACTTTCTTACTGCTACTCTTTTTGTGTTGATTTCTTGCTTCCCTCTTTCTTATTATTATTTTTTTTTCTTCCTTTTCTTGTTTTTTTTTTTTCTTTCTCTTTTTACTCTGTATATATTGTTATTTCCTTTGTCTCACTGCTTTGTTCTTATGCATACCTCTGGTGAATCCTGTATAGGGTCAGTGACCCTAAATAAAGGCTTTTTTGTTGTTGTTGTTGTATTAGATGCACTAAACAGGACCTTTAGGAGAGGCCGCTGCTCATCATAAAACAGTTCGAGGAGCATGAACTCATGGAATTCGTGTAATCTTTACACAAGGGGATAAGGAACAACAACAACAACAACATGTAAATATTCACATAATTAGAACTTAACGAAATAAATGATTATTATAAAAAAAATATTTTCTTTTAACTATGTAAACAAATTTGTTCTGAGAAAAGGATGGCTGCCATAGGATGCAGGGAAAGGCAAAAACCATCTGCACTGCTTCGAGTTGGAGATCTTTTGTACACTTCAGTCATAATATTCCCTCATTGGAGAGGCTAGCTCTTAACACATGTCAAACTACACCTCCCCTGTGACAAGCTGCTTCCTGTTTAGAGGTAGAACAGAAAGCTGTTGGCACAACAGAGCAGAGAGGGGATTATCTAAATGAAATATGGTACAATTTGGATTAGATTAGAAACCTATGGTAACAAGATGGAATTTGATTGATTAGAGATTATAAACATAAGAGGCAACATGACCATATCCAATAGATTATAGATTAGAAACATAAGGTAACAAGAATAAATCTTTAATTTAGATTAGAAACATAAAATAACAAGACCAAATCCAATAGATTACAGAAATAAGGTAACAAGACAAAATCTGGGTAGTAGATTAGAACCATATGGTAGCAAAACCAAATCTGAATTGTATACAAGAACTATACAAGGTAGCAAGACCAAATCTGGATTGTAGATTGGAAACATAAGGTAACAAAACCAAATCTAGAATTTAGAACCATAAGATAACAAGACCACAAATCCAATATATTATAGAAATAAGGTAACAAGACCAAATCTGGATTGTAGATTAGAACCATAAGGTAGCAAGATCAAATCTGGATTATAAGAGATTATAAGAGACATAAAGTAACAAGACCAAATCTATATTTTAGAACTCCTGGTCTCACCAGGAACAGGTTGTTGATTGGAGGTTGAAAAACAAGAAATTGTGTTGATTTTTCAAAGAAGGTTGGGAAGATGAATGCTCATCTGGTTTCACTACACTTGGTCAAACCACCCAATTTCTCCCCTTGTTGTCTAGAGGTTTGTAGATGTCCTGGCATATGGAGATACAGTAAATAAGATAACATGGGACACCTACCCAGTTTAGTCTTGAGCTTGTCCACCTCAGGGTTGGGGGGAGGGACTTGACAGGGGAGCTGCCCCCACCGTACCACCCAGGGAACCACCAAGTGAGGAAGCTGTAGCCCCCCTGGTCTTGACTCTGTCCCGCCTGCTACAACACAGGTGATATAACAGAGTTTTGTGGGAGCTACCTATGTTTTTATAATATATGCGGGGGTTGGTGGAAGGATGGTCTAAACAGTTGGTTTTCGACTGCTACGACCCGGGTTCAATTCCCGCATTGGGCACTTTTTTCTGATTTAAAAAAAAAAATGCTCCAATGGCCCCCGAGTGGCACCAGTGAATGCAAGTAACTAAACGAGGCTCTGGAACATTTGTAAGTGCAAAGTCAAACACTGCTTCTCACAGGTGTAGACATGTGGTGCACTTACAGTAAAAGCAGTCACCTACTAGGGATAGTGTACTAGGGATGAGCAAAAAAATAATAATAATGATTGTAATATATGCACAAAAATGTCCACAGCTCCTATTGCCAAAATATATCGTCCTTGCTCATCAGTAAAGAAAAACCCTCTCAGCAGTTTTGGCAGCTTAATCCCTCTCACAACTACTATTGTATTTGGCTTATATAGCACTTCAGGGCTAGTATAATGGGAAATTAATGGTAATTGATGCTAAACAATTTTTGTTTGTACCCTTTGTAAGTGCAAAGTCGAACTGCTTTTCACATGTGTAGGCATGTGGTGCACTTATAGTAAAGCATTCACCTACTTCTACCCACCATGATTACCATGGCCTGTACTACATGTACAAGGGATAAGCAAAAAAAATGCTAAACAATGAATATTGACAAATATTCAGTCAACATTTTATCAACAACAAAAAGAATTGAAGGAAGTGTGACAGTCTCCAAATGGTTTATTTTTTATTCTTTTTAGAAGATGGGGGCACAATTTTGGAATGTATATGGAGTCACGTTTACACACTTTAATTATCATGGCCGGTATTGCAGGAACTTAGATTAAGTAAAAAATAGCATCAGTGGTGATTGGAAGTGATGTTGTGCCTATTAGCATTCTTCTAAATATGTGGACGATATAATTTTGTTGTTTCTTATCCCCTTGTGTAAAGATTACACTAATTCCATTATGATCTCATGGAATGGGGTGCAGCTTTCATTGATGATGGCACCATGATCATCCAGGCACACTTTGGTGAAAGTCTGACTTTGCCTATATTTTGAGGTCATTCCTAACATGGAAGCAGATGCCTTTGCTGCCGACTCTAACATGAGGGCGATATAATTGTTAATGTATGTGCAGAGAGAGAGAAAGGCTGGTCAGTAAAACGGTCATTGAAGTGAGAGGAGCACTCACTCACCATGGAAGAAAACTCTTTCTTCACCCGGTCCTGTACAAGCTGCCGCAGTGTGAGCAGGGTCTCCAGCTCCAGTTCTGCTTCCAGGGTCTTCTTCTCATCCTGCAACATCAATGTCTTCATATAATTCCCATGAGCTACTACTCTGAAAAGCAACAGTGTTCCCAAGTGAAAATTTTTCAAATTTAAAAGTGTGGGCTTGTCTTAATCTAAGGACTTTTAGAAAGACCAGGATTAACCTTTTTGTAGGCAGTCTCTCATGAGAGTTCTACTGCAGATGCTGATGGAAATTTTTCTCTGAGGAACATAAATCTTGCTATTTCTTCTAATCCCCTTGTGCAAAGATTGGATAAATTCCATGAGTCCATGCTCCTCAAGATTTTTTATGATAAGTAGCGGCTTATAGATTTTAAAAACACAATGCATCTCTTCTATCAAAATACACTAGCTAGTACAAACTATCTGCCACCTAAGTACAATCTAGCTCTGTGAACCTGCAGATGTGAGTCAAAGTGCCACAGTAGAGCTCAAAAGTTAACCTGGAGATCATGGAAATTTGGCTGTCATTAGACCTAGACAGTTTAAGTAGTCCAAAACTGGAATCTCACACACATGAAATCTTGAATGACCGGAGAATCACCAATTTGATTGATGTCATAGATGCAGATTTGTTGTGTCTGGGAGAGCAATCATAAACAAATATGTCCCTCTCACCTACCAAAAAGACAAAAAAGCATCCATATCTCAACCTGCAACCCCAAAACACATTATTGACTGTATTGACTTATCCATTGATGAACTTTTCTCATCTCCAGCAGACACCATCAACAAGCTCTACAGGCTTGATACCCTGATATGATTGAATGGAGATAAGAAAAAAGTAAATAGAAAGTGTGGTTTTGCCAACATACCTCTATCAGAATCAACAACAAGTCTCCAAGGATAAGGGTCTTCTTTTATTATCAACACATCAAGCTTTCGGGTATAACAACCCTTTTACAGGAATATCAAATATGGAATGAATCTTATCCTTGGTGACTTGTTGATTGTGATCAAAGGATTCTAACATACCTTCATGTCAGCACTGAGGGCGGATTCAGGAGAGGTGAGATGCAGCAGGTACAGTTGATGGTAGCGGACCAGTCTGCGGGCCGTGGTGAGGGAATGCTCCCAGGTGGCTAGGTGGTTCTTGGTGGTGATGGGGTCCAAGGTGGCGTGGATGGCAAACTTCCACCACTCCTAGGGACTGGACCAGGGGTCAGCTGCTGTCAGCCAGGCTGAGTTAGTAGTCTTACTTGTCTTTGATGCTCTCAGTGGGCTTCAGGTGCTCGTATTTGGCCTGCAGCTCTAGCCGGTGGAACTCCTTCTGCCACTGACCTATCTGGAAGAATTGGACCTGCACATACCATCACACCAGTGTCATGACACCCTCATGAAAACTACGGCAAGGATGAAAGCTAAGGTTGTAAGTGGTACAGTAGAACCTCAACGAGAGGACACTCACGCTAAAGGACACCTCTCTACAAAGGACAGTTTTCATTTGTAAAATTACCATTTTTACTTTTTAGAAAATCTCCGGTAAGAGAACACCTCTCCCCAAAGGACACTTTGGCTCTGCAATTAGGTGTCCTTTACAGGGAGGTTCTATTGTAGTAGTGGGGCGTAATTTTTCTATTACAGTAGAACCTCCCTGTAAAGGACACTTATTTGCAGAGCCAAAGTGTCCTTTATGGAAATGTGTCCTCTCAATGAAGGGTTTCTAAAGAGTAAAAATATAAATTTTAAAAATGACAACTGTGCTTTGGAGCGGTTTTTTTTGGGCATTAAATTGATAATGAGGAAAGAATTGTTTAAAACATTTTGAAAAATTATGTATCTTTCATAGATCCAGATATACCTTTTCATATAAATATATTCAATGATCGCTTTTTATATCAAATAATAATAAGTGCTTTTTACTTGAGGTAAATTCCATGCTTACAGTTTCATTTCTTATACATAGATGACATGACATAGATGTCATGTTTCACTGATGCCTGAGTTGTCTGCAGAATTGTAACTATTTATATAGATTTCTACTCTTTCCGCAACGTTTATATCCATAGCTTCAATAAGTCCCCTAACCAGGAATTCCTCTGGAGCTCTTGGCCACCCTGAGGCCAGAAAATCAACCACCCTATTAGACAACGACTCAATGACTGCAGGAATGGAAATCTACTGCTGCACATGACTGGTAGCTCGAGGAGCATGAACTCATGGAATTCGTGTAATCTTTACACAAGGGAATAAGAAACAACAACAATATGACTTGTACAGAGCAGGAGGGACAAGCACCAATTCTGTCCTCCCAAGAAAACAACAGTCTTTGATTTCCAGACTTAGGTCTAGTCATCTACAGACAATGACTTTCCAGAATGGTTGCAAGGTTTTCCCACTATGTACTAAGTGTAATTCTCAACCTACAACCCCAAACCACATTATTGACTCATCCATTAATGAGCTCTACTTATCCCCAGTAGACAACATCAACAAGCTCTACAGGCTTGATACCCTAATATGATTGTTTAGTGGAGATAAGAAAGAACTGTAAATTCCTTTCACATGCCAGATATATAGGCAGAATAACCCAATACAATATTAGAGCAGTATGGTAGAGATTCAACTGAAAATGTGCTGAAGGGGTTCACCACTAATAAACCAGGTCCTACCATTATTTTTTCAATACAATAAGGAGTGTAGGAAGTAATTTTATTTGAAAAACTCTGTTTCATTTTTATAATCCAATTATTAAATATCTATATATATAAAAATCAATGTTTGTATGTTTGTATGTCCGGTATACAAATTCGCAGCAGTTCACTAATTCAAACCAAAATTTCCATACATAGGTAAAAAAAATACGGGGAAGACGATAGGCTATTTAAAAATATATATAAATCAATTATTAAAACTATATATTCAAATTATTCTACTTAGCTCACGAACAGCGCCCTCTATCAAAGATTAGATTAAATTATGCTGATGCAAACAAATAGATAATGCTAATAACAAACAATTATTTTTAAAAATCTTATCTGAATATATATCACTCGGGTAGATATGCACACGGGTCAATCCCGGGGCGAAGCCCGGGTCACCCGTCTAGTTCTCTATAAAATAAATGCCAAAATAAAATAACTTCACCCAACTTGGTGACCTTCTTTTCAAACTAGCTGATTTGGATCGGTTTAAATTAGCATTGAATCAATGCATCTTATTTAACCCTCCTGTAGAGGATGCAAAGGTGGTTATAGAGATGCCCCAACACCAGTTTGACTATTTCTCATCAAAATACCAAGAGTTTTGTAGAGATAGCACCTCAATTATTTAAAGTGTTTAAACTTATAATTGACTGTAGATACAGTAGAACCTCCATTAGAGGGTACTCCAGTTTTCATCTCCCAAAATCACCATTTTTACTATTTAGCTGCTCTCCAGTAAGAGGAAATATTTCTCTTTAAAGGACACTTTGGCTCTGCAACTAGGTGTTATCCTTTATAGGGAGGGTTCTACTGTGTGTTGTCAATAAATAAAACTTTAAGAAAACTGAGAGAGAGATAAGCATTTATATCTAGTCTACATAGTAACATTTCCATCCTCCTCCCTCAGCAACCACCTTTGAAGAAATCAAAAGAGACATTTTATTTGAGGTAAACCAGTAATGATAAGGCACAATTTGGATTATAGATTATAAACACAAGGTAATAAGACCAAATCTAAATAAATAAATAGTGTGTGACATTTCGGTAACAGCGTTGTTACCGAAACGTCACACACTATTTATTTATTTGAATTTGGTCTTATTACCTTGTGTAGGTAAACCAGTAGTCCTAGTATGATCGAAGATGATCAATCAATAGCCATAGTTTTCAAATAAGAAATTTGTTGGATAAAATAATGCAGTGGTTTCCCCTTGGTGGTTCATCTGTCTTTAGAAGCTGTTTCCAACTTCAAGAGTGAGTGAGTGTTCTCCTCCACATTGAAATGGAGTTGGTATATATGGCTGTCATGGTATAGGCCAAAGAATGAACACACATTACCACCAGCACAGTATAATTCTTAGAAGTCCAACTGGCTGGCCAATATTACCTGGCTAAGAGAGAGGGAGATATGTGAAAGCTTGATGTCACAGGCCAGTCGAGGGCTGCTGCGAGAGCGCAGGGGCTTCTCCGCCATGTTCTTGTTCAGCCTGGCTTGGCCGTCCACTGGGGAGAGGAGGTACTGGTGGACTTGGGAACTCTCCGCCTCCTGCACAGGTTTAATACTCTTTACACAAGGAATTTTTAGGATAAATCTTTGTAATCTCTCAACAGTCTTTTTTATTTATTTAGTTTTTTTAATACAATAGAACCTCCATGAAAGGACACTCGCACTAGAGGACACCTCTCCATAAAGGACAGTTTTCATTTGCAAAATTACCATTTTTACTCTATAGAAACTCTCTGTGAAAGGACACCTCTACTTAAAGAAAACTTTGGCTCTGCAATTAGGTGTCCTTTACAGGGAGGTTCTACTGTATAGATTCTTTTAGAATAAGAAACAAGAGTCGGTGAGAAGAGCTTCTTTTATAGAGGACAATCATACAAGCTTTTGGGTAAGATGCCTTTCTACAAACGTTCTCTATAAAAGAAGCTCATCTCCCTGATTTTTGTTTCTTCTTTAACGAATAGGGAGAGATTATCATTATCATATTCTTTTTTTTTTTTTTTATTACCCTGAAAAAGATTCCTAAAGTTCTTAGACCGAACTGCATACAGCTCTGTCCTTAGCCAAAAGGGATACTTATTAAATTAAAGTTACCTCTGGAGATACTTGCCCATCGTACCCCTTTAAAGTGAGGTAGCCAATCAAAACATATTCTCCTTGGGGCAGATTACTTACCATCAGAGCCGGGGGGGTCAAGGCCGGCCCAGAATGTTGTGTCAGTGTCCCAGTAGAAAGACAGACCCTCCAGCTGCATCAACTTGCGCATGCTGGCGCCTCTCTCCACAAACTTGGGCTCCTGAACACATTGCAATCCATGGAATCATCACACTTCTCTTATAAAACTGACGAGAAGAAAAAAAACATGCATGATAGATTGCCCTTTATGTTTGTTGAAGGGACCTGGTTGCAAACCTAATAGTGGGCGTTAAAGAAGTGCGCTGGATAAACTGACATAGTTGCAACAAAGGCGAAGTCCTTCAACTCATATGGTCCTCAAAGAGGCATGGTCGCATACTCTTTATGCTCTTCATACTCGGTTTGGTGGTTAACCTGTTATGACCTATTAGAGGACCTATATGAGGAAAAAACTGACATTGCCTCTTCCAATTTGAGCATGTTCTCAATATAACTTTGGGTATTTAAAAGAGCCAAGGACAAAAGTTCAAATCGTTGTTCTCCCTCTTTATTTAAGATCGTTCCAGTCTGAAAGCTAGCCCAAAGGTAGATTATATTGGCGAAAGCGCTGGAAGGGTTCACCACTGATAAGTCAAGCCCTCCCAAAAATTTTTCATTGCAGTAAGGAAGGCAGAAGTTTGTTTTTTTTTTTTTTGTGTGTGTGCAATAAGAAAGATTCATACTTAAATGCTTTCATTTCCTATATATAGATGGTGCATTATTCCTTTATATTAATAGCAGTGTTGTTATGCTGACACTACCATGCCTATCTAGTAGGGTGGAGCCATAGCTCCGGGGCAGAGATCCAGGAAAAGGAGATGACAGGGATACACAGATGATCTAAATCAATGGACTGGACGACACACCTATGAGGAGATGAAGAGGATGGCGGAGGACCGGGAAGTAGGGAGAGACCATGTGGGCCACCCTCAGTAGAGGAAGGCATTGAAGGAGGGAGATATGGAGAGACCATGTGCCCACCCTCTGTAGAGGAAGGCACTGAAGGAGGGAGATATGGAGAGACCATGTGGGCCACCCTCAGTAGAGGAAGGCATTGAAGGAGGGAGATATGGAGAGACCATGTGCCCACCCTCAGTAGAAGAAGGCACTGAAGGAGGGAGATATGGAGAGACCATGTGGCCCACCCTCAGTAGAGGAAGGCAGTAAAGGAGGGAGATATGGAGAGACCATGTGGCCCACCCTCAGTAGAGGAAGGCAGTAAAGGAGGGAGATATGGAGAGACCATGTGGCCCACCCTCAGTAGAGGAAGGCAGTAAAGGAGCGAGATATGGAGAGACCATGTGGCCCACCCTCAGTAGAGGAAGGCAGTAAAAGAAGGAGATATGGAGAGACCATGTGGCCCACCCTCAGTAGAGGAAGGCAGTAAAAGAAGGAGATATGGAGAGATCATGTGGCCCACCCTCAGTAGAGGAAGGCAGTAAAGGAGGGAGATATGGAGAGACCATGTGGCCCACCCTCAGGAGAGGAAGGCAGTAAAGGAGGGAGATATGGAGAGACCATGTGGCCCACCCTCAGTAGAGGAAGGCAGTAAAGGAGGGAGATATGGAGAGACCATGTGGCCCACCCTCAGTAGAGGAAGGCAGTAAAAGAAGGAGATATGGAGAGACCATGTGGCCCACCCTCAGTAGAGGAAGGCATTGAAGGAGGGAGATATGGAGAGACCATGTGGCCCACCCTCAGTAGAGGAAGGCATTGAAGGAGGGAGATATGGAGAGACCATGTGGCCCACCCTCAGTAGAGGAAGGCATTGAAGGAGTTAGATATGGAGAGACCATGTGGCCCACCCTCAGTAGAGGAAGACATTGAAGGAGGGAGATATGGAGAAACCATGTGGCCCACCCTCAGTAGAAGAAGGCATTGAAGGAGTTAGATATGGAGAAACCCTGTAGCCCACCCTCAGTAGAGGAAGGCAGTAAAGGAAGGAGATATGGCGAGACCATGTGGCCCCTCCTCAGTAAAGGAAGACATTGGAGGAGGGAGATATGGAGAGACCATGTGGCCCACCTTCAGTAGAAGAAGGTACGGAAGGAGGGAGATATGGAGAGACCATGTGCCCACCTTCAGTAGAGGAAGGCAGTAAAGGAAGGAGATATGGAGAGACCATGTGCCCACCTTCAGTAGAGGAAGGCAGTAAAGGAAGGAGATATGGAGAGACCATGTGGCCCCCCCTCAGTAAAGTCCAAATGCCAGGGTGGTGTCAGGGATGATGGTGGAGTCCTCATAGCGGACATGGACATTGCGGATCTGGAGCTGTAACACCACACAACTGAGAGAGGCTGCACAAAAATACACTCTGAAAGTTTTGCAATGGGAGAAATCTGCCTTCGGGCGGGCGGTAACAGTGGCGATATATAGAAAAAATAAATCCTTTCTAGATGGTGAGCCAAGTTTGGGCGGCCAAATCCATGCCACGTGGCCGCAGTTGACTACCACCCAGTGGAGAATAGCTCCCATGGGGGACCACAGCCTAAAAAAACTTGGATCTACTTCTTGTCTCTCCAAGAGGTAGCCTCTTATTGGTGTTTGGGTTATCATGGGCCAAATCAGTTTAGGCCAAACTCCACCTTTGCCGGTCCCAAGCCCGAATGAAAAAGGAGTAGGGGAAGCAGTAACAAGCTCGCTAAAAAATCTGGGCTCAGCTGGCCCGGCTGATAGTACCCTGTAAGTGCTCCTGATCGAGGGATACAGGATGAGCAGTGTCTGCACTCCATGTTAGGAGCAGCTGCACATGGTATCTGTTCCTCAGGTCAGAGGTGGCCATTTCTTTTGGAGCTAAGTCAGTGGCCTGCCACTGAGTAGTGCTCCCAGTCTTAATGACAAAGGCAGACACATTCTATTTCACCCACACCATCAAATATCTCAAGCTCTACAAGCTTGATACCGTGATATGATGGAGTGGAGATAAGAAAGATCAGTTTGATGATATAGAAAAGGCCCGTGGAAAGTTTGGAAGTATAGAGGAACCAACCTGGAGGTTCTCCATGACGGAGGAGACCAGGGAAGTGTTGTAGGAGAACCAGGAGTACCAGGGGGCTGAGGAGGAGGTAGGGGGCAGGCTCTCCTCTCTACACTTAGCCTGGACACCCACCCAGTGTTTGACACATGGTACCCCAACACACATGTCCCTCACTCACCTTCCATTCCTCTTCAAGAGCATCCAGGAGAGCTTTCTTCTTTTTCCTCTTTTCCAAGTGGAGTACTTTCTGCACACATCAGATTGTGCTCTTGTAAAATCACATAATAATTTCAATCTAAAAGACACAAAGATACTAGATTATGAGAAAAATTACTATAGAAGACATTTTAAAGAAGCTTTGTACATTCAAAAGAAATATTCTACAATTAACAGAATAGAAGAGGAAATATCAATGATATTTACGGATATGCTTTTAATTATATCTAACAAAAAAAAAGTGGGTTTTTTTTCCACTTCTAATTATAAGAATAATATTTTAGGTTTCTTAGAAAACAATCATTTTCTTATCTGCTATCTTGTTTACACACTTGATAACAGTAACTATTTAATACAGGCTGTGGTAAAATTTCTCATTCAGTACTTTTCTCTGAAGATGGTAATAATGCTGTTACAGAAACACATCACACACTATTTATTTATTTAGATTTAGTCTTATTACCTTGTGTTTATAATTGATAATCCAAATTGTGCCTTATCATATATATGTAACTATATATATATATAAACTAAGAAAAAAGAAAAAGGCATTCCCTGATCGTTCAACTAGAAATTTCTGATGGAATAAATACCAACTATTCGTTGATTTTTAATTATTCCAGAATTGGCCAAATACCCATTCTTGATTAAATAAAAAAAAGCTAACCACGTACATGTTTTACTGTTGGCCCTCATCAGCGTGGTGCAAGCTATACCTTAACAGCCAAAAACACTGGTCATTCAGGCATTCTGAAAATTCATGAAACAGGGAGTTAGAGCCAGAATTGTGTGACCGCTAAAAAATGTGAAAAATTGCATTCTCGTGCAATTCTGGCCTTTATTACCTGTTTCATGACTTTTCAGGATGCCTGAAAGACCAGTTTTTTTGGTCGTTGAGGCACAGCTTGCACCATGCTGATGAGGGCCAACAGCCCGAAACACGTACATGGTTAGCTTTTCTTGATTAATCAAGAATGGGTATTTAGAAAATTCTGGAATAATTAAAATTAAACAGTTAGTTAATATTTATTCTGATAGATGGGGCAAGCCATCAGAAACTTTTAGTTGCACAATCAGGAGATACCTTTTTCTTTTTTCTTAATTTATTCACCTGATACCATTACAATTTCACTTTTGTCTATTTTTCACATTATATATACAGTTAAACCTGTCTATAGCGCCCCCTCTTGGGACTCACCAAAATAAGGCGCTATAGAGAGGGGGTACTATAAACAGGTCAATTTTAATGTAAATCACATCATACTACGTATTTAAAATCGGGCGCTATAGAGAGGAAGGCTCTATAGATAGGTTTAACTGTATATATATATAAACCATTTTTAAATATACCTGATCTTCAAATCCATGTTTATTCAACAATATTTCAATTTTTGATAGAATGCTAATCTATATATATAAAATTGAATGTCTGTCTGTCTGTTTGTCTGTACTCTATAGATTCAAAAACCATACATCCAATCGCCGTGAAATTTTGGGATATTATTAGGTATATCACCGGGAAGGTTTTTGAAAATAATTTCATGAATATCTTGAATATCCTTAGAGTTATTTGCAGATTTGTAGATTTAACTCGCAAGCAGCGCCCCCATTGTGACGATGATAACAAGTTTTCTTATCACTAAGTTTGTTATCTTAAATATTATTTATCAAAAGTAAGATTATCTCAGGATGACACGGCAATGTGACACAGGAAAAAATGTTCACTAGATAAAACTATGATTTTCTAATGTAGAAAATTAGGAAAGACAAAATTCAGGATGACACGGCACACAGGGACCGGGAAAAAATGTTCACTTTATCGAGAGATTCAAATTTACGAGTTTCAAATTATCTCTCAAAATATATCTTTTTTTTTTTTAATAAGTTTTTAGAGAATTGTTTTAACAAATGTTCGCTAGACAAACATTTACTCGGGTAAAACCCCGGGCGAAGCCGAGTACGTTTTATAAGTTTATAGAGAATTGTTTTAACAAATGTTCGTTAGACAAACATTCACTCGGGTAAAACCCGGGCGAAGCCGGGCACATCCGCTAGTCTTTTTATAAAGGAGATGTCAATTTATAACAATCTATTTCTGCTACTTTTATATGCACAAAGAATACAGTAGAACCTCCCTGTAAAGGACAACACCTAATTGCAGAGCCAAAGTGTCCTTTAGGAGAGAGGTGCCCTCTTACCGGAGAGTTACTAAATAGTAAAAATGGTAATTTTGCAAATGAAAACTATCCTTTGTGGAGAGGTGTCCGCTAAAGGGAGGTTGTAATGTAGTAGCAAAATTGGATCCAACCATCAGAGAGATGACACACCAGGATATGGCCTGTATATTAATGAGTTCATCCTCTTCCAAATCAGCTCACATCATCAACAACAACAAAGTATTCCTGGCATGTGGAGGTTACTTCCAGATCACCCAGTATTGTAGCCTGTGAAATTACTCCATATTGGGATCAAAGAGCATGGCTGGCATCTAGCAACTACTGGTATTTACTATTAATTCCGCCTTTGCCGGTCCCAAGCCCGGATGAAAAAGGAGGAGGGGGAGCAGTAACAAGCTTACTAAAAAAACCTGAGCTCAGCTGGCCCGGCTGATAGTACCCTGTAAGGGCTCCTAATCCAGGGTAACAGGATGAGTCTGCACTCCATGTTAGGAGCGGCTGCACATGGCATCTGTTCCTCATGTCAGAGGTGACCATTTCTTTTGGAGCTAAGTCGGCCTGCCACTGAGTAGTGCTTCCAGTCTTAATGACAAAGGCATTCTACTTCACCCAGTCAAGATGGTTGTCAAACAGACACCATCAAGGATCACAACTTGATATCCTAATATGATTGAGTGGAGATAAGAAAGAAAGAAGAAGACTGTTACTGCTGCCAGAGAGGTGTTAATTGGTTTCCAAGGGCTGGGTTCTATTTCTTAAAAGTGACTTATACTTTAAGAAGTAGCCAGTATACACATACAGAACACACACAATACATACAAAACACACACAAAACATACATAAAACATAACACCCAAACACACACAACATTCAAACAACAGATACAACATACAAACAACACACACTACGTAAAACATACAACACACATCACACAAAAACACATATACAACACATTGCCTACACAATATTATATGGTACAATTTGGATTATATATTAGAAACAAAAGGTAACTTTTAAACAAAAGGTAGAATTGTACCTCATATTTTTTTTTGCTTATCCCTAGTACACCTGGTACAGGCCATGGTAATCATGGTGGGTAGAAGTAGGCGACTGTTTTTACGGTAAGTGAACCACATGTCTACACATGTGAAAAGCAGTTCGACTTTGCACTTACAAATGTTCCAGAGCCCCGTCTGGTTACTTGCACTCGCTGGTGGGGTTGGACTTTGGCAAGAATTGGGGGCCATTGGAGCATTATTTTTTTAAACATAAAAAAGTGCCCAATGCGGGAATCGAACCTGGGTCGTAGCGGTCAAAAACCAACGGTTTAGACCATCCTTCCACCGACCCCCACCTCATAATATTGTGTAGGCATGTGTTGTATAAGTGTTTTTGTTTGTTGTGTGTGTAGTTTTATGTAGTGTGTGTTGTTTGTATGTTGTGTGTGTTTGGGTGTTGTGTTTTATGTATGTTTTGTGTGTGTTGTGTATGTATTGACAATTAAAACAAATTTATTGACAACTCAGTCAATATTTACTAAATATGGAAGAGATCACAAAAATAATTAGAGAAAATAAAAAGATAGCGAAAAGCGTGTTCGAACCAGGGACATAAAGTTCTAAAGTCTAAAGTTTTAGTAGCTAGGCTGTTGTGTGTATGTATTGTGTATGTTGTATATGTGTAGTGATTACCAAATCTAAATAGTTTATTATTGACAATTTGGATTTGGTCTTGTTACCTTTTGTTTCCAACACACACAATGTGCACACACAACACAAGATATCCAGTATGGGATATACAATCCACCTGTTCCGGCACAGCAGGTCCCACCACAATGTAGAGGCCGTCAATCAGGATGACCCATGGCTCACTCTTCAGTCTCCGCAGGGACAACCTCAGCTGCATCTTGTTGACAAACCCTGGACACCAGATATATACAGTTAAACCTGTCGCCCCCTCTAAATAGCACCTTCCTCTCTATAGCGCACAATTTTAAACATTAAAATGTAAACATTTTACATTAAAAGTGACCTGTCTATAGCACTCTATTTTGGAGAGTCTCAAGAGGGGGAGCTATAGACAGCATATATGACTTGAAAGATGGGAGTTCTATAACCCAATGTGTGGTGTATACAATAGCATTGAAATTACAATAAAACTCAAGTCTCCGTGAATTAGTTGACTTATAAGATATAAATAGTAGTTTAAAAAATTGATATTCATTTCATTTGTATACTCCTGTAGAAGTTTACAGTACCTGAAAGCTTGAGAGAACATTTGATAAAATAAGAAACTTATCATCGGAGGTTGTTTTATTGTAATTTAAATTTCAGAGCATTCTTACGATATTTTACAATAGCATTTAATACACTCCATTTATTTTCCTCATTGGATAATGTCTTCATTAACCCTGTGATTCCAACCTAGGTGTGACATAGGGACAAAACATTGAGAATGACAAGATAGAGGATATTGCTGCTACTGTGATAGAGATGTATGGAGACATCTGAGGCTCTTCATTGGACACGACAACAACATTGGGAATGACACCATGGCTGTTACAGAGATGTGACCCACAGTTGGTGAAGGAAGAGAGCATCCAGACAGTAGGACAACAAAGATGGAGAACCAACCTGTTTATAACCATGATGGGCAACCCTAGGAAATCCAAGGCATTCTTTTTGATGGGGATGTTATCCAGGGAAACCTCTCCTGCCAAACACAAACACAATTTATGTACTTATCCAAAGTATAGGGGGTCAGTGGAAGGATGGTCTAAACCGTTGTTTTCGACCCAGGTTCGATTCCCGCATTTGACACTTTTTTCTGATTAAAATAAAATGCTTCAATGGCCCCCGAATCTTGCAAAATTCCAACCCCACCAGCGAGTGCAAGTAACCAAACGGGGGCTCTGGCATATTGGCAAGTGCAAAGTCGAACTGCTTTTCATATGTGTAGATATGTGATGCACTTACAGTAAAAGCAGTCGCCAACTTTACATATGGTACAGACCATGATAATCATGATGGGTAGAAGTTGGCGACTGCTTTTACTAAGCAGGACAAGCAAAAAAAATCCAAAGTACACATGGTACAAGCCACCTAATAGCTTACTTCTATAAGTTAAATTAGCCACTGTCTCTAACTGTCAAGTACACCACATGTTATCTAAGCATGTAGTAAGTACACTTACAAGGTGCTGTTGGTTACTTGGAACTTACTGATGGGTGTGCAAGTATCAGAGGCCATTGAGAGAGTTGAAGTCTTCAGTACAGGTTTTGAATCTTTTTATTATTATTATCCCTAGTATATGTGGTACAGGTCATGATATTGTGGTAGGTAGAAGTTGGTGACTGCTTTTACTGTAAGCCCACTCCACATTTCTACACATGTGAAAATCAGTTAGAATTTTACACTTACAAGTGAACCTGAGCCCTATTTCACTATAGTCAATAGTATATACAGTAGAACCTCCCTGTAAATGACACCTAATTGCAGACCAAAGTATCCTTTAGGGAGAAATGTCCTCTTACCAGAGAGTTGCTAAATAGTAAAAATGGGAAATTTTGAATATCAAAACTGTCCTTTGTAGAGAGGTGTCCTCTAGCGCCAGTGTCCTCTCATGGAGTATGTTCTATTGTACCATCACTAGCACACATGTGTGTTAACCAAAGCTAGATTAATACCTGAGATAACATTTATACATATAGAAGAAGATGTATAGAAGCGTTTGTACTCCATGTTAGGAGCGGCTGCACATGGCGTCTGTTCCTCATGTCAGAAGCGGCCATTTCTTTTGGAGCTAAGTCGGCCTGCTACTGAGTAGTGCTCCCAGTCTTAGTGACAAAGGCAGACACATTCTACTTCACCCAGTGTGGAGATAAGAAAGAAGAAGACTTGTTTTCCTCTTCTAGAGAGAATTGGGAGATTATTGTCATCTTAATACACATATATATATAACATTCATACAAGGTCAATAGTATGTTTGGAATTTAGTAATTCCTCATTCATGTGTCTGCCACTGATGACAGGTGCACAGATTGCCAAGATTATTGTCATCTTAATACACATATATATATAACATTCATACAAGGTCAATAGTATGTTTGGAATTTAGTAATTCCTCATTCATGTGTCTGCCACTGATGACAGGTGCACAGATGCCAACACTACATTCTACAGTACTGTCAACAGTTCAAGTAAAGGGAGCCAACACTGAATTCCAGTGACCTCTCTAGACTTCTAGAGTCCATCTTGGGATTATGTGACAACTAAAACTTTGCCAATTTTTGAATGATTTTTGCAAGCCATTCTGGACATTATTTATTGGGATGAACAAAAAGAAACAGTAGGAAGCATGCAGTTTAAACTTTTTTTAGCTCAAATATTCAAAACTTTAGTGAAAATATGTCAAATTGTGCTGTGGAAAGCATGTAAGAAGGAAGTTTTGTGTCCTGTTGACTGTGTTGAAAAATTTGATGTGTATTTTCAAAAGATGATTGCTGCAGGTGGCCATCTCTGTTGACAAGTGACATCATTGTCACCCATACATAGTCTATTTAGGAACAGTTGGGACAATTGAGCATTTCACATCTACATTGTTGTCTTGGGTGGCTCTTTGTTCTTTGAATGAAGATCTATATCTTGATGTCATCAATCCAGTTGGTTCTTGACTTCCTTGTTGCACTGAGGTTGAACCATCTAAGGTCTGGTAGGAAAGGGCATCAGACATACCTAGCACTTTGTATTCTTGTAATAACATTGTGATGTCTGTCCTCCAAGAAGATTTATTTTATTCCTTCAGTGGTGTGATATGTTATATACATTTAATGTCTAGTTATGTGAGTACAAGGCTTTTCTCTTTCTCTCTTGACCAGTGTTGTGAAAGCTACCATCTACAAGTACCATAATGGATTTTTTTTTTTCCATTGCAGTGAGGGCGGTAGAAATTGTTTATTTTTAAAAAGAATCATACGTGTCTATAATAGTTTCGAATTTTGATAACAAATGGCGGGTTAATGCATCTTAATATAAGTAGGTATATTTATTTCATTAATATGTGCTTGTATGTTTTTGGCTGGCTGCTCTTTACTGTTTATCCGCAATCAAATTTTTCAGTTTCATATTTTGTATTGCTGATTTGGTGTAAAAAATATACAGTCGAACTTCTTTAATTCAACACCCCAAGGGATCAGAGCTTTCGGTTGAATTAAAGGAAGTGTTGAATTAAGGTTAGATGATTTCACAAATATAATATTTTAAAAAAATTGCTTTGTAATATAAATTAATGATATTAATTGAAACCATTGTATGTGTACTTTTGTATTTATTTTTTTATTTTGATGATTAACTTTTAGTATCAGGGACAAAATGGGAATAATACATATTTTTTAAACATATATAATTACAAATAAAATTTATTCTAATTGAAGAATATAGCAGTTGAAAGTAAATAAATATGGAAAATAAAAAGAAAATTAAAAAATAATATTTAAAAATAATCATGAATATCTTTTTAAAAATTCCTTTATAGATGTCTGCTTTTTCGCTGAAATCCTATTCAAAATGTATTCCAGATGGTCTATTTAAAAAAAAACATGCATGTCTTTCTTCCTCTGGAATGTGTTTTAAATAACAAAGAGCTTTTATTGTATTAAAGGCATCCACTGCTGCTGCAGGTGTTATTGATTTTGTGTTTAAGCCTTAACTGGACGGGTGGATTTTTCTTACCTAACTGGACGGGTTGGGTAGATTCAACCCACTTATGTAACTTTATGAAATAAACGCTAAATAATGATTGAAATCAATATTCAAAAAAATTATTAATTAATACAGTCGAACTTGGATAATTCGAACCCCAAGGGACCATAAAAAAATTCGAATTATCCAAAAATTCGAATTAAAAACGGAAATTCTATTTATAGGAAATTCTAGGGACCAAGATAAATATTCAAATTAAAGAGGTTTTCGAATTAAAGAAGTTCGAATTATCCAAGTTCTACTGTATATAGTTAATATACAGATTTTGACTTTTAAAAATTCTGAATATAATCTATTTACAGTTTTCACAAATTTTTAAGAAATGTTTTTTGCAAACGCTTAGTTGACATACAGAGCAAAGGGTTTTTATTTTTTAATGCGTTTTTTGATTGACATTTGTAGCACCTTTTTGGAGTATCAGATTGTTGTGGCATCGTAGTTTCACTTGGTTTACTTGAACCATCATTCTCTTGAATTGTTGTCTGTAATTCCGGTGGGAGAGAATTGAGATTACGTGTGTCCAGGTGTTCATCAGTCAATGCTCTCCCAAGATCAACAATAAAATGACTCCTTTCTTTTAACCCTTTTTATCAATCTGATTACCGATTTTCTTTCTTTTTTTTTGGGGGGGGGGGGGGGGACATAGGAGACCTAAAGTGGTTGTTCCAGAGAAATCAAAAAAAGATGTTCCTGATTCTCTATTAGGGGTGCGGTTGAAATTGTGGTGGAATCTAAGGTTTGTTCTTTCTCATCATTCCTAAATATGTAAGGCCATGTTCTTTCAACTTATCAACTAATTCTACTGAAGTGAACCAATTGTCTGCTGGAATATTTCTTCTAAAGTGTGGTCAACTAATCTCTAAAGCTTATATTTTGGGTTGGCAGGGATAGTTCTCTCTGTTGACTTGGTTGATAATTATACTTATCCAAAGAAATAAGTGTTATTTTATAGAAAAAGCTAAAAATAGTGGAAGATAACGACTCAAGTATGAGCCACGAGCTAACATTGACACGGAAAAATTCTCACGCTTCTGGACGGCCTGGGCAGAATCTGCCCCCACATGTGCAAATTTAAAACCCCCCTCCCAAAACTGAAATTTATAAACGATGGATGGAAAATGTTTTATCACTGTAAAATTAGAATACACGAATGCTGGTAGCTCTAGGTAAATGAAAAAAAAAAATTTTTTTTCCTATATTAAGTTTATTCATGGGCAGAATCTACCCAACCCGTCCAGTTAAGGGTTAAATCTTTTATAATAACATGGAAATGGAATATTGAAATAAAATGTTATCATAATAAATTGTGGCTACATTTTATGAAGATTTAGTTACACTGGTCCGCAAAATTAAAGGAACAGCATATTTTTTTTCATTTATCTCAAATTTTATTGAACATTTATCAATGAAATTTTATACACAAATTTATTATTCCATTATGATTTAGAATACCCGAAATCAAAGAATTCTAACACGTATTTTATGCAAATTAGCTGGTCAAGCAATGATCTTCTTGCAGTTAGTGCATAAATATCTTGGATATGGTTGTTAATATGGGGTGTGATCGCCTTTAACTGATAGACAGGCTCTATATCGGTGACCCATACTAAGAATTAGGGAGTTTATCAGCTCCTGTGGAATCAACGCCCACTCTTGTGTTAAGGCTGTTTCTAGCTCATGAGTGTTTCTAGGAGGGGGTTGGAGGGATGAGATTCGCCGTCCTAGGTTGTCCATAACCTGCTCAATGGGATTTAGGTCTGAGGATCGAGCTGGCCAATTCATCCGAGCAATTGCATGGTTTTGGAGAAAAGTGTTGACCACACCAGCCCTATGTGGACGGGCATTATCATTCATTAGAAGAAAGTTTCCTCCCATTTCCAATGCTTGAGGCATCACATATGCTGCCAAGATCTCGTCCCGATACCTCTGTCCAGTCAGGGTTCCTTGCCGAAAAATATGGAGTGCTGTGCGACCCGCCCAAGAAGATTCCAGCCCAGACCATAAAACCTTGGCTTCTGTAGGGATCCCTTTCAACCATATTCCGGGGATTATTTCTGGTTCCTACCTCTCTCCAGACAAAGACACGACGAGAATCGCTGTTTAGAGAGAATCTGGACTCATCAGTGAACATTACACGCCTCCATTCATCTGGATTCCAGGCGACATGTTGTCTGCACCAAAGTTTCCTTGCTCTCTTTTGAGGTGGTGTCAATGGCACACAAATTATGGGTCGTCGAGCATAGAGGCCCTTCTTGTGAAGCCTTCTGCGTATTGTATCAGTTGATACTAAGACTCCTGTAGCTGCATTGAGGTCACTTCATAGTTGCGATGCTGTCATTCTTCTATTGCGGACGCACAAGAAGACTCAAATAACGGTCTTGATTTAACGTTGTGACCCTTGGCCGTCCTTGTCCGGGTGTTTTGGGCAACATTAGCTGTCGTTTGAAATTTTTTCCAAAGCCTTGAGACAAGGTTTCTTGTCACTCCAAGCCATCTTGCTACTTCTGCCTGTGATTGGCCTGCTTCCATCCTTCCAATA